>WBMN01000013.1:90088-635884 GCA_010367425.1 Teratosphaeria destructans
GGGGGGGGGGGGGGGGGGGGGGGGGGGGGGGGGGGGGGGCGCGCCACGTTCCACGTTGGGAAGAAGAAAGCAGCCTAAGGGATGCTGTCGGTATAGGTATGGATAAGAATTATGAACGATGATGCATAAAAACAGGCTGGCGGTCGTCGACCCGAGAATCAATCCCGATGATGATGATGATGATGTGATATGTACAAGGAACAAGAAGTCGTCGGGGGAAGAGAGAGAGACGAGATGTGACATGTGTCTGTCCGTCCCGAGAGAGAGAGAGAGTTTGCCGTCCAGTTGCAACTGAATTCCGCGCTAACTCGAGGTGCGAACCACCTCGGCGGGGTCTCCCGAACCAATCAATTTCTCAATCAATGTCTCAATCAACCACCTCCAGTCCCCCCCCCGGACACTCCCGACCCCCGCGGCCGTTGATGGATGATGATGAGGCAATTTGGTGGCGTGGGCCCTCCACTTTGATTGATGATTGATGATTCATTCATTCATTCATTCATTCTTCTTCCTCTTCGACTCCTGTCCAATGCAGTGATGTCGCCCCCTGCAGCACACATCTGCAGCAGAACGGGGCAGCATTAACCAATTCCCCCCCCATTCATTCCAAATCCTCGCCATCGACTACGACGACTACCCCTGCACCCGTCCAAGGGGGGGAGGAGAGGAGGAGGACGACAGGACATGTCTCCGGTCCCCTCCCAGACACCCGATACTTTTCGATCCACCACACCGGGCGGTTCAGGGTCTGGCTGAACGAGCCTGAAGCCGTCCTAGTTCCTCGGACTAGTGCCCGTCCCTCATGTCGATATAGAAAAGACTCCCCCGACAAGCTTTCTTGGCTCGGCAGACGTGGCCGATCCTATCTATGCACCCGTCACGACTCATCAGCAGTAGCAGTAGCAGCAGTATTGATCATTTCGACAACGTCCATCGATCCATTCACGACGTATCCCGTACCACATGCCCCATGACACCCGCAGCTCAACAACCCCCTCCACCTCCCTCCTCTCCCGTGACCCCGGCCCAGCCTCCCTCCCTGAAACAGCACGGGAAACGCCTCGTCGACATTCCACATCCCCGACCCCCAATCACAGTCGGCTCTCCCGCCCCCGCCCCCGCCCATTCCCGACGCGATGCCTACATCGTGATCCCCACCACCGCGACGTCTTGCACGGCCGGGTGCTCCAGCAGCACCGCTTCCAGCTCCGCGGGCGCCACCTGGTGGCCCTTCACCTTGATCAACTCCTGTCGACCCAGAGTCAGCGCGGGGGGAGTCCCACGGGGGGGGGCGGGGGACGGGAACGTCTCGAGTCCACACCCTCACCTTCTTCCGGTCCACAATGTACAACAACCCTCGCGCATCCCGATACGCGATGTCGCCCGTCTTCAACCACCCGTCGTCGGTCTTGGTCTCCCGCGTCGCCTCGGGCTTCCGCCAGTACCCCTTCATGACGTTCGGCCCCCGGACCCAGAGCTCCCCCCGCTGCCCGTCCGCCACCTCCCGCCCGTCCTCGCCCACGATGGCGATCTCCACGTTCGGCATGGGCTCCCCGATCGACCCGGACACCGGTTCCACCCGCGGATCCCACCCGATCGCCGAGCAGGTGATCTCCGTCATGCCCCAGCCCTGTCGGAGCTTGTACCGGCCCTTCGCCACCGCCCGGTCGAACTCGAGCGCCGACTCCCGCCCCAGAGGCGCCGCCCCGCAGCCCGCCGACCTCACCGACGACAGATCGGAGTCCTTCACCTCCGGCCGCTTCGTCAACGCCACCGCGATGGGCGGCACGAGCGTCAGGCCGGTCACGCGGTACCGCTGCACGTACTCCAGCGTCCGGACGAAGTCGAACTGCCGCATGAGGTAGATCGGCACGCCGCGTTTGACCAGGCTCACGCAGTGGTACGTCTGCCCGTACGCGTGGTACATGGGCAGCAGCGACAGCGCCACGGCCGTCTTGACGTCGTCCTCGTACCCCGGGTCCAGCGCCTCCAGGTACTCCGTCTGCGTGCTGTTGCTGATGTAGTTCATGTGGCTGATCAACACGCCCTTGGGCAACCCCGTCGTGCCCGAGCTATAGTTGATCACGGCGCCCCTCTGCATCTCCTCCCTCGTGCTGAAGCGATCCCACCGGAAACCCGCCGCTTCCTCCGGCGGAGCGAGCAGTCGTGACCAGTGCGCGATGCCCTCCACGTCGCGCCCGCGCCCGTCAAACGTCGCGAAGCCACTATCAAACACAAAGACGTGGTCGCGCGGAAACTCGATGCTGTCGACAGCCTCCAACGCCGTCGCGAGACGCCCCTCAGAAGTGATCAGGAACCTACACCTCGATCAGCCAACCCTCCCTTCCCCCCCCCTCCCCCCACCCCCCCTCCTACCACTCACGGGAACTCTTTTCATCAAACAAAAAAAAAGAAAACAAAAGGAAAAAATCTCCCAGGAACACCCACCTCGCCCCAGAATCCCGCACCTGATACGCCAGCTCCCGCGCGACATACGTCGGATTCGCCCCGGTGAACACCCCGCCCGCCGCGATCGTCCCCATCAGGACCACGGGGAAGAAGATCGTGTTCCCGCTATACAGCAGCAGGCGGTCCCCGCGCTGGAACCCGGCGGCGCGCAGGCCCGCGGCGAGACGCTGGCTCCAGGCCCGGTACGTGTGGTGCGTGAGGTGGTACGTCGGGTGCTCGGCGTCGAGGATGGCGGGTTTGCGGGCCTCGAGCGGGGCCGTGGGGGATGTGAAGACGTAGTCGGGGAGGGACTGGAGGGGGATGGGGGTGGCGAAGCGGGACTTGTGAGGCATGGTTGGGCCGCCGGGTGCTTGTGCGCTGTTTCTTGGTGTGTGTCGAGCTTGTGCCTGTCGAACTCTCACCGTTGGTTATTTTGTTTTTTCGGGGAAACGTCTGATTGATGATGCGGAGGATGTCAATGCCTCTTTTACACATAGTTTTATTTAATCTTATTTAATCTTTAATTATTAGTAAATTAAATATATTAAGCAGAACATGAAATTACGTATAAAACACAGCTTCACAAAAAAACATGAGTGAAAGATATGTGAAAGTCTAAAGATGTATTGATTACGGACGCCGTGTGGTCATGATTCGCGGCATGGCGAGTGCCCAGGCATTATTGATTAGCTCGCCCAGGGCACGCGAGCTCATTGCGGGGGCGACATGTGCGTTGGCGAGGAGCAGGCAGGTCTATTGCCGAGGTTGTTGAGGTGTAGGTAACCTTCTTTGTGACTGCATCAGTCAATCGACTGGATGACTTGTTGAGACATTTCATCACTGCGGACGGACGGGTTTGACGGACTGCGAGCGGGAGCCAGGGATAACTAACATATGAGCAGCTGAACGTCGACACCGCAAGTATGTAGCGCGTGCACATCGATCGTGCTCACACACCGGCCTCACCAGCACTTGGTTCCGGCCGAGGTAGCCCGCCGCGTCTGATGGATACCCAGCTCGAACCCACATTCGATGATCGTGAAACGCTCCCGCCATCTCGGCGACCACAGATCCCCATCACTGGGCACGGGCGGCACCCCTCCACCTCACCACCCATCCACCTACAACAGCGCGGTGCCGAGGAGCACGTTGGCCATGACGATGGCAGTGCAGACGAGAGGGGCCCAGCCCAGCTCACCCACGATCAGGGCGTTGGCGGCGCCGGACTTGGTCGAGGTGCTCGAGGAGCCAGAAGCGGTGTTGGTCACCGCGCCCGAGCCAGGCGTGGCCGTGGCGGAAGACCCCCCGGGGGCCTCCTGGGAGCCACTGCCGCTCAGACCCGGGCCCTTGCCCGCGCCCTTGCTCAAGTACTGCACGGCGCCCGACGGCATGGCCGGGAGTTCGTCGCCCGTGAATTCGGTGACCTGCCACGTGCTGCTCTGGGAGGGGCAAGTGCTCGGGGCCCCGTCCTTTTTGTAGCCCCCGTCGCCGGTCGGAGTGTTGTTGGCGAACTGGGCCATCAGGTTGTTGAAGTCGGCGGATTCCGTGACGCTGTTGCCGGAGATGGTGACGAGGCCGTACCCGTTGCCCTCGCTCGAGTACTCGTACACGAGACCGCCGGAGTAGACTGGGGTCATCTGGGGGCCGTAGAGGGCATCGACCTCCTCGAAGGTCCGCGTGTTGGTAATGCAGCCGTATTCGGAAAGGCTGACGAGCGGGTTAGCGGCGTCGCTCACCATGCTCGGGACGCTGGGGGCTTACAAGAGCGGGATGGAGTAGTTGCTGAACTTCTTGACTTTCTGGTCCCAGCCAGAGACGGTGTACGATGACGGGTCGCACCACGAGTAGTCGTTGAAGGCGAAGAAGTCGCTCCTTTGGTCGTCACTGCCACAGTTCATGTAATGTGCCATTTCTATCCTGTTGCTTTCCACGTCGGCGGCAGAGTATCCCACTGGAATGTTGCGGTAGCCACGGTCGCCGATGTACTGCTTCATGTCACGGGTGACGGCCTACAAGAGGGTGTCATTATGTGCGTTGAAGGCTTTTTGCCGGAGCTGCTCACCTTGACATATGGGGCGCAGTTGGTGTTATTATCTGCGTTGATAACCTCATTGCCGGAGCTGCTCACATGGTCAGTCTCACGCGCACGCATCGACTCTGCATCGACGGGCCACTCACAAGAAGAGGAGCGTGTTGGAGTATTTTGCGAAAGCGTCAATCGTGGCAAACACACTCTGCAAGTACGTTGGGTTATACGAAGCAGCTGGGTCTCCACGGTTCAGGGAATACCTTGCCGGAGGTCAGTGGTGGCCGTCTCGGGTTGTTCGGGGACCTGGGCTCACTTGGGAGTATTCACATCGAGCGCAAGGTAGATGCCGGCCTCGGCGAGCAGGCCCATACATTCATCGTGGTCGGCCGTGTTGTCCACGGTGTACACCCGCACGGTATTGATGCGGAGTTTCTTGAACTCCACAATGTCTCTTTTACAGCCGTCGACGTCGGCAATCGGGTCTTGCGCGCCGGTGGAGCCCGCAGATCCTGAGGAACCACCGGGCTGGTAGTCGAGTCCCTTGATGTAGAACCTCTCGCCGCCGGCGAAGAATGCGTTGCCCTGAACCGTGACAGTCGGCAGACTGTCTGAGCCGGACGAAGACGAGGAGGCTCTGGCTTCGATGTGGTTGGGCATGGCGCGCGCCACTGCCGCCGTAGCGACTGCCAATGCCACGGCCGCCTTCATTATAATTAGAGCTGCTCTGAGTTCCGTGAATCTCTGTGCTGTCAACTGGCGTTTCGTGCGATCAAATCTGGAGTCGTAAGCTGGAAGCGATTGTAGGCCAAGACCAGGCCGGAAGTGTTGTAGGGAGTGACGAGAAATAGGGTCCCAAAGCAGGGTGAATGGAGCAGCAATAACGACTGAATGGATGGAACAGGAGGAGGTCAAAAGGTAGGGAGGCGAGAGGGTAGGTACAGAGGTCCTACAGCAGGACCTCCCTATCTTGCCAAGCACCTCCCCCCAAGGATCCTGCATCCAAGTTTGGGTTTCAAGCAACACGATCGTCGCCAGCTACCTCTCCACTGGGCGCCTTGTGGTTGCTGCGAGGAAAAGGTCGGGTGTGAAAGCGACCTTGACGACGTCAAAGGGCACTTTCCAAGACATAGATCCATGGCGATAGCCTCAAATTCCCCGTCTTGTGACTCTTGTCATGCGCCTTGGCTCAACATACGCTTTCACCGCGACAGGGTTTGGCATGTGTTGGCGGATGGCTTGGCGCGATGCCAAGTCCACCAAGCTCTCTTGCGTCCTCGAGACATGATTTCGCAGAGACTGAAGCAATGGAATGTCCTCGCTCCGTGACGCCGAGCAAATAGATCATCGATGGTCCGGCGGCGTGCTCCTGCTCATCTTCCTCGTGCGATGATATTAAGCCAAACAACGGCCTCCTGCCTCCCAATGCAAGGGTCATCCCCAGCTCGAGACCATTACGGGACAGTGCGTTTCATCAAGTCTCGATACGAGGATGCTCTCACACAGGAATAATAATATAATCAATATTGAAAAAAAAAAAACACAAAGTCGAGAGAGGTCAAGGCCGGGGTGCATGGGGATTATATAGTTTGCCGGTCACCGGCATACATACATGTCCTGTCGTACGAAGCGGCCACGCGGCTGGCACACGTTTTTCTGACTACCTCGTACGTCTTTCGCATCCTCGGCCACCTGCACGCCGCAATCTTGTCCGGGTCGGGCTATGAGGTCGGGAGTAGTCATGACATTCCGCGCGTGTACGCTCAGAAGAAGCAGGCACTCGTGATTCGGATAAGGGAAACTGCCGCACGCCTCGTCATTTCCCCCGAGATTTGGTATCGTCCCAAGTGGATCTTCATATCATCCTATATATACTGTTCGCATGAACGCGTGCCCAGATAGAATACACCATCGAAGGTGTGAGGGGGAGAAGCCAAGCCCACCGACCTCTCTTCCTCAAGCCTGCGTGCGAGATGTGCGTGCAGAGCCACTCGCCAATGCGTAATGAGCATCCCTGGTCGTTCGTCATGCGCGCCATCCCAGATGCAACGGTTCATGTCATCCATTAAACTACCTTTCCATAATCCAAGTAAGCTGTGTAGTCGAATGCCTGCTGTCTGCCACTCTGCCGGTCAGGGGTTGTGAAGCAGAAACGTGTAATGCATGTCGAAGACGAATCATCAATCAGGCGCGGTCACGGTGCAATACGAAGTGACTGCTTGCTCTTCGATCGCCAGAACATGAGCTTCTTGAGCCGGTGCTCCTTCTTCGGCGCCCGCATGATGGCGTCGACCGCGGTCTGCGGCCTCGTCAACTGATCATCCAACTTTGGTCGACCGCTGAACGAGCCTCCCACAAGCTGAGAGAAACTTGCGATACTGCCGCGCTTCTTGCGACGGTCAGTGGCAAATGCCGAGTCCGAGATGTCGCATTGGCTCTGATTGCGGCTGCTGAAGACGCGCCGTGATGTGATGGCGGGTATCATACTCATCCGGGTAGAGAGACTACTGGTGAGAGATGGTACGTCGTCGGTCGAGATTCGAGGCGGCTCGGCAAAAGAACTCATGGTGCGATTGTCGGTGACCGAGGAAGCTGACGTACCGACTCGCGAAGTGTCGAACGAGCCTTGACGACGAGCCAGGTCAGGCGACGAGGACGCCGAGGTTTGATAGGTGCCCGACGTCATGAACGCGTGAGCTGGTCGTTGCAGGAGACGGGCGGACTGAGAGGCCATGAGCGTAGGCGTTTCGCTGGAGTCGGATGACTTGGTGAGCGATGAAGCTCGGGGCTCTTCGTCATGCTGAATGATCTCCACTGGGCTGAGCTCCTCTGGGATCGCCTCTTCCATGATGGACGAGGGTCGGTGCTCAATCGTCGGTGTCGAGAGTCGCGAGCTCCCACTGTCATGAGCGGTCCACGATGGTTCAACTAGCCTCTCGTGCTGCTGAATGCGCAGCCCGTCGTCGAAATTCAACATGGTCTCAGAAGCACCTGAATCAGAGTCCACCACCTGAATGCCAACGCCACCTTGGTGCTGCGCTTCAGCCTCTTCCTCGCCTTCGCCCTCGAAGACGTCAGGCAGCGACGCTTGCGAAATCGTGCTGCCACGCTGATGAGCGAAAGGAACCAGTTCCGGGGCGCTTTCAGTTCGGCGGTGGTAATGCAGGCCAGGTCCAACAAAGTCATTCTTCAGGCGGCTGCTGTGTAGCTCCCTGCGCGGCTTGTGCATGCCGGAGCCAGTTGCATTTGACGAGCCTAGCGCAGCATCTAGATCAAGGATCGAGCCATCGTCCGGCTCGCAAGAGCCGAAGGTGCTGCTTGTCCAGCTCGGAGTTGGCGTACTGACCTGAAAACGCGGTTGCATGGGAGCGGTCAGATGCAATTGCTCAACCGCGTCTGCCTGTCCAAATACAGCATCTAGGTCTGTCTCGGCTACCGGCTCCTCAGATCGCATGACCTTGCCAGGTGTCAAAGTACTGGCTGCGCTTTGAGGGCGGACCGCAGCCCCTTCCCAGCCCACGACTGACTCCCGCTTCGAATCCCTTGAACGTCGTGACAACCTCGACATCGCCCAGTCCTTGATCTTCCGTGAAGAAGACTTGCGATCCAGTGTTCGGGTATTCGGCACCGGACCTTGGCCTGCCTGCTCCTGAAGAGAAATCGCAGAAAGCCGCGCTAAATGCTCGGCTTGGATAGACATTGAAGGCTCGCTCCGCCTGCGGTCAAGTCCGAGAGCATGGCTGAGGGAGTGCTTCTTGCCATGTGCTGTTCTACTTCTAGGCACGCTGTTTGGTTCGGCAGAGCTCGGGGACTGCGTCGCGGACTCGGCTAGTGGTCGCTTCATGCTTGAACTAGACACTGAACTCCTCAGCCATTCGCCTTCCTTCTCGACCCGCTTGCTGACCTCAACCGAGTTCCTCCGTTTCGGCCGTGCTTCATCCTCATATGTTGTGGATAGAGACGTCTGCCGCTGTCGCGCGGAAGGCGGACCAGGTGAAGTCATGCTGAGGACAGATGTTATGCTGTTGTTCACAGAATGACCTCGAGCGGTCGACATGGAGCTCTCCGTCTCAGAAGAGATGGTCGAGAGCGGTCGGGGAATGAATTCGACATTTTCCGAAAAGCCCACTCTGCGCGAAGCCGGCTTGGCGTCACCGTCATCGACCGGCGGGCTACCGACCGGATCGCGAGGCTTCGGATGAAGCTCAGGCAGTGTGCTCGTCCATTCGGCCCTTGGGGATGGGCTTCGTGGGTGGCCAGGATGCTCGAGCGGCGTGGTGGGTAAGCTGGTGCTAAGGCGAGGCTGCGGCTCGACAGGCTTCATGATCTCACTGACATCATGACTCGACATTGCCGTGGACCGCCGATGCGCATGGCCGCGACGAGTGCGAGGGGTACCAGAGGGGTGCGCGAGGTCCAGAAAGTTGCTTTTGGTTGGACTTGAACTGATTGCCTCCGCTACGCCCAACCTTGAGTCGCCGCCCACAAATTCACTGCCTCCCCTGGTATGCTTCCTGGTGACGCGCGAAGGCGTTGCGGAAGCGAGCTCTTCTGGCGTATGCGGAGACGAGGATCTGTCCTGCCGGCCAGAGGTATCCGCTGCGTTGAAGGAGAAGCTCGGGAGGGTCGACACAGCTCTTCGGTGCGCAAGCCCCGCGCGCAGATGTGATGTCGTGTTGGACTGCACGGATACCGGACGCCGATTTGTATCTGCCAATGGCTGTGGTGGTAGCGGCTGCATTGGAAATGAGAAGTCTGGATTGGCGATCATTTCGACCTTGGGGACACCACGTCCTATTGACCCATCCCCGATGACGCTGCCGTGCCTCGCGTGGCCTGCCAGTGCAACCTCGGCCATGTTGTAGATGTTTTGCCACGTACAGTGAAGTAAGCGAACAATTAGAAGCCTGCTCTCCCCTCTTCACAATCGCATCGGCTGACGTGACGGGTTCAGTGTCCCTGCGAATGAGCCGGCTCGACTCGACCTGGGCTGACTCGAAGAGCGGCGGCGAACGTTGAAGTAGCGACCGAACGCTTGGTGGGTCTGGCTACTCGAGGTTACGGGAACATCGAGAACCTGCACAAGCCGCCCGGGATAATACTGTCGTGTAGCTCGCTCGTTGCGATCATCTGCGCACGCGTCAGCCCTCTCGGTCCGGTCCGGTCCTGAGCTCGATCGAGGTCGGGTGGTGTTGGGCTGTCCGTACAGACTCGCGAATACTGACGACCAAAGAGCCCGGCTCCTTGAGGCACAGCAATCTCTGCCCTGCCAGACCCGGCGACGAAAAGGTACATGTAGTGGCAAGCAATAACTAAATGAACGGACAGCAGCAATTGCCACGAACAGCACCAGCGAGGACGCCGTGCTGCACTGCAATTGAGCCAGAGGGGTGCGGTGGGTGCGGGCGTGGAGGAGGAGGAGGAGGGGGAGGAGGAGGAGGAGAGAGTGTTGTAGTGAGGAGTTGGTGGAGCGCATACATGCCCCGGGAGTGGCTCAGTACCTTGGCGCATGGACCATGCTGCAGCAGCGCACTAAAGAAAAGCGGTCCCTGCTCAATCCATGACAAGGATCAACCCTCTCAGCGACCAAATCTGCTTGCGCTCCGAGATGAATTCGGATTATTACTGTCTCGCCGCTCGCGTTCCCCCATGGCAACTACTGGACGTACGTAGGATGCCGACGGCGGATCCCACGCAAGAATGCCGGTACGGAGGTACATGATGGCTGGTTACAGTCCGTATCTGCCATGGCCTCTCGCACGCATCAGCGACGTGTACGTAGCAGGCAGGTAACAGGTTATTACAGGTCGTCGTAGCGAACACCGGCATGATCAGCGACGCGAGACATCCCACTCGACCCTAGTAGTAGTAGTAGTAGTCGTGCCCTGTTCTTGTCCCCCCATTCCCGCATCAGAGCTTCTCGTCATCGTTGCCGAGTGGACGAGATGCTCCAACAGCTCGCTCGTCAGTCGGCCTCGCCCATGTCCAGAGAGCCGCTCGCCCAAACCCAAGCCTCTCCAGAGCTGGTCGCATCATCTCATATCCCGTGGTCGTATGCTCGCAGCTCATCGCCGTAGGCAAGCAATAGTTCATGTGCGCGTCTCCGGCACGGGAGTGGTCCATCATCACAAGCTTCTGACCGCCAGGAACCACCGGCTAGGTAGGGTTCATCAGGCTCATATGACTTCGTGTGAGGGAGTCGCACCGCTCGGTGTCGGCAATCGCCCGCAACACCAGGCTCGGCTACCACGGACTCTCTGTACGCGCAAGCCCATGCCGGATGTGCCTGTGTTGCTGCGCGAAACTCATCATCGGCACGCATAGAGTTTCACATCATACGCGTGCAGCGGGCTTTGAAGGAGCGTTCGCTCGACGAGCCGAAAACATCCGTAAGACAGGGAAAATGCATCGGGCATCGGGCTCGTCCTCCTGGCCCACGCTCCTCGCAACCTGGCGTCTACCGTCTCGGTCAAAGCGTTGTCATTGCACGTGACCTCTGCAAGTCACAAGGGTGTCTACTGCAGGGGCAGAGCAACGCCTGCACGCCGCATATATCGTCTCCGCACGATTGACTTTCGTCTTTGTTTGACCCATCGAACTTGCGTGCTCTGTGGTGGAGCCCCGTCTTTTAGCGTCGCTGATCTCGAATCTCCCATGGCACGTTTTCCATCTCACGGTCTCGGCATGACGCCAGGAGACCGCTCGCCAAAGACAGAGGACCATGAAACCATCGTGCTTGCATCTTCGCCGGCAGTCCAACGCAGTCCAACGCCGTAGTCAAGAAGCTGACACCAGTCCGGAGTACCTTGGCCGTGTTTCTACATCCAACAACACACTACTACAGTCTACCTTACACCTACTTTCGCGGGATGGACCCACCGTCGTAGATCTGGCCGCGGAAATGTGGACAGCTGCGCGGCATAATCATCATAATAATGCTGCCTCCTATGCACAAACCCTTCATGTCTGCCTAGGCAATTATATTAATCCCGCCTAGCAAGTGGCAAATGCCGGTGTCCTGCGAGCTCACGTTCTGGGTCGAGGGGGCCTGTCCTTGTGCGACAGCAAAGAGCCCGATGCGAGTCATGACCCACCTGGACCCAACAGACTGGTTACCAAGACGGACCGAAGATAACGGAGCTTTATCATCACCATGGCACAACATGTGAAGCTTGGCGTGTGCTTGAAATCTCAAGGACCCATGATCCATAGCAGGTAGGGTGGGAGGGCTCAGCAGATGCTAATAATGAGCACGGTGTCGTAATAGGAAGGGCTGGAGAAACGATGCCGTCGCCCGCTTCCCTTCTAGCCGCCCCTCCAGATAAGGCACACCTCTTAGACCCCGACCAGGATAACCAGGGCCACCCGTGCATGACAGGAGACCAGCCACAATCAGGATGCGGCGATGGTCGTGTACAGACGTCGACGACCGGAGATGCGTCCGTTGTCCAGGAGATCGAGCACATGACGACTCGGATTGGGGACAAGACGAGGCATGCAGACCCTCGCTTTCAATCCTCGCTGTGACCAGCTGCTGTACCGGGCATCGAGTTATGAAAACAATCATATCGACGCTATTCCGAGAGCAGCCTTGCAGACTCGCATTCATATCACCCGGATCATAATCATAGTTCCATTCAGTGATATCATCAGTCCTTCAACCGATCAACTGATTGACTATTTGGTTGTGACTTTTGGATCGCCACGCTGTCAACACACGATCAATCACTGATCTTGAGCAGTCAACGGTGTCATTGAGGTAAGCGGCCAAGTGTTATCAGCCAAGTGAACTGATCGATTGTCTCATGGAATCAATGGTCACTTGATGTCAGACGAAGAGCATGATCGAGGTCTTGATCGGATACATGTCGGTACCAGGCACTTCCAAGAAGATGGCGCAACACTGCCATGCCAGCCAGGTACATGTCTTGCATCGCGAGTCTTGCGCCTGGTAGGATCCGTTCGGCAGTACGTGTACCTGTCGTCGGATGGGGCATGTAGGAGGACTGCTTGCCCCAGTGGAAGCCATCTGCTACCGGTCCAGACCTCCAATACTAACTACATGTATACCAGGGCTACCATGGCGCAGAGATACAGCAAGTTCACATAGCACGACAAAACGCGGCAATCGCGACTGCACAATGCAGGCGGTTGGAAGCCCGCACATGCACTTTCCAGACCGGACCCCCACCGCGTTTCAGATCTAGGCCCGTGGAGATCTCAGCACTTGTGCATGTCCCCAATGACCTTAGTACAAGTACAGACAAGACAACAGAGCCGCATAAGCTGATGCACCATGGATCGGCCCATAATAATAAAGGGAAACACGTCGATCCAAGCATGTTATCCACCCACGCCAAGCGCGTCGTCAGACAAGGCCGCATGCTCATCCTCTCAGGCTGTGGTCGGTGATGGCTTTACCGCCGAAGAGCTCGAGGACGCGTTGCGGCCAAGGTCCACTGCCGACTGGCATCCGCAGGTGGAGTACGCCGAGTGCAGCATACGCGACTTGTATCCCGGCCCACGCGCCGTCACGTTCATGGGAAGGGTCGCCAATCTTTATGATGCCGCCAACACTCCCAAGACTCTCAAGTCGGCGAAGGGCTGTATGAAACTATGTGTCAAAGATGAGACGGCGGCGATCACAGTATAGGCTCGTCCCCGAGGCCACAGCGTCCGCGAATGCTAAGGTCGGCAGGTTCGATGGTGGTTTGCCCAGGCGATGCCACAGCTCCGGCTGGGCTCGTTGGTCACCATCTGGACGAATCATGGTAAGTTGGGCTCGACCATCATCTGCAGTACATGAGGAGACTGACAAGCCGCAGTCAGCAATGGCGAAAACGGCACATTGTCGAGCACAACGGCGCCACTCTTCGTCTCCCTCTTTCCCGAGCGCGATCGGAGCTGCCATGTGATGATTCACGACAACAGCGACAATGGCTCCCAGTGTACCAAGCCTCTCGGCTTTCGCGCCGGTCGACCTTTGCCGGACCTGATGACACTGCAGAACTTCATTGATGGAGGCTATGACGTAGTTGAAGCCAGAATATTGGTGGTAGTCAAGAGTATGGGAGCGAAGAAGCGAGGTCAGTAGACCTGAGCGCTTCGACTTAAGCAACTACTAACGCCTGTGACAATGTGGCAGTAACACGCAAGGATGACTCGGTCGTTGAGAACATGAATCTGCAAATCCACGACGACACGGCTGAAGCGACGCTTGGTCTCTGGGGGACAATTGCATCCTCGCCACTTGGCCGCACACTTGCAGAGAACAATACAAATCCGGACCAGATCTACACTAGGCGTTCATGGAAAGCTGGTGAGACAGTGCTCCTGCTGCAAGCGCCTGGTTGGAAGATGGGACGATCCGTAAGCACATCAGCCCATCCAAACGGACGATGCTGACCCCAACAAGACCTACCTCACGCTTTCCGCAGCAACCATGGTCGACGTGGACCCGCCCATCCCCGACGCAGACTGGCTCCGCCGCTGGTCCTTGCGTCAGAAGAGCCGGGAGGCCATCAACCCGCCCTTCCCACAAAACACTTTCGACCTCCAAACCATCAAACATGGACCAGTCCGCGGCCTCTATACCCTCAATGACCTCGACAGCTTCGCTCGCGCGGCCCCCAACGAGACTTTCCAGGGCTATCTGAGCGTGCTAGTGACGGACGTCAAACTTCACGAGTGCTACAAGCGGCAGATGCTGTTTTCGGGCGAGTGCTGCAACATGGCTTGTTACGCCAACGCGACGCTCGGCGTCTGCAAAGGCTGCGATGGACTGGTCGAGCTTCGTCTCAATCCTCGCATCATCGGACAGGTCATGGATGAGACTGGATGTGTGGGCACGGGCAAGCTCCTTTTCAGCGAGCAGGCTTGGAGGGATCTGTTGGGCCGCATGCCCCAAGACCTGCTGAAGCTGGGGCACGAGGAGATCAAGTACCTTGCGGATCGATTGTCGTTTATGCGGCTGACATTCATCTTCGCGTGGACGGGTGATGGGACGACGGCTGGGGAGAGGATCTGTGTGCTGGGAGTGCTGTCGTCCTAGGGTGTGCGGCCCTTTGCTGGGATATCGCTGCTAGATCGTGCAGAATCTCGGCAAGTTTAGATGGGAACGATAAAGACTTTGACGAAGTGCGGTGGTATCAATGCTAATGCGAGTATATGCCGAACCCATCTAACCCATCTTCCACAAATGATATACATAGCCAAATTGCTAGGTCCAAAAAGAAAAAATAGAAGCCGGTGCCAATGTCTCTCGCTCGTGCAATTGCTGAAAGGGGGTATGTGTAAGATATGAACCTCCAATGCGCCTCGCTCATCTGCTGCTGCTGCGCGGGGCCGTCGCCCGGCAGACATCGCATACACCATGGCGGATATGCTGCACGCTCGGTGGTGTGGGATCTGCTCCCGCTCGTACGTCCAAGTTGTGGGAGCCAAAGCCGCAACTCCATTGCACGCTCCTCCTCCTCCGCCGCCGCCGCTTTCCAAAATGCCCGCCGCTCCAAGGGTTCCTGACTCTCCAAGTTTGCTGCGATCGACCTCGGTGACAGCGTGGCCCCATCACTTCGGAGGCAGCTTGACATTGTTACTGAGCCACGCGAGCCCCTCGAAGATGCCCTCGCCCGTGGTCGCGCAGCTGGGCTCGACCTTCCAGATATGGTTCCTCGCGATCGTGTCGAGCTGCAGCATCTCCGAGACCTTCTGCGGGCTCATGGCTGCAAGCACACGTCAGACACAAACCTCCCTCCCTCATCCTTCGTGCGCATGCGTACTCACCTCCTCTGATATCTTGCTTGTTGGCAAACACCAAGAGCAGCGCTCCCTCCATCTCCTTATCCTGAATTATTCTCCGCAACTCGTCCCTCGCCTCCGTTATCCTGCGCTCGTCATTGCTGTCCACCACGAAGATCAGCCCTTGGGTGCCCGAGAAGTAGTGTCGCCATAGCGGTCGGATCTTGTCTTGACCGCCGACGTCCCAGACGTTGAATTTGGTGTTCTTGTAGGTCACTGTCTCGACGTTGAAGCCGACGGTGGGAATGGTGGTGACATCCGAGTCGAGTTTAAGTTTGTAGAGAATTGCTGGGATCTCAGTCAGTCCTACGTTCTCGGTTCCTGCGCGTACAGGGCGCATACTCGTCTTGCCGGCTGCGTCGAGGCCCAGCATGAGCAGGCGCATCTCTTTGGATCCGAAGATCTTGGCCATCATCTTCGAGATGGAGCCACCCATCGCTGCCGCGGTGTCGTGCGGTACGCCCGCAGATGCGTCTCTCTATTTCCTCAAACTACCAGCTGCGCCTTGGTGCTAGACTGGCGCGCGCGCAATACCCGTCTGCTCGTGAACCCTCGATAACGCCCTGAACCCCTCTGTCGCGTGAGTCCCTTTCGACTCTCGGAGACCGGCGCGGCGGTATACTGTGCCTCAATATATCGCAAGACCGATAGTCGTGAGGTATGGTAGAATTCCTGTCAGGTGCGTGATCTCGTGACACCGCCGCAGTCTGAATGCAGTGTACTCAGAATGTCTCTCTGCAGTTCCCAGGAGTGTCATTTAAACTGCCAATCTCCTGCAGGAGCTCCCTGCAACAGATCGTCGCGGTTCGTCCCGCTAACCTACTCCAGATAAGGTAGGGACGATAGGGTTACGATGTGGCCGCATTCTACTAACAATATGTCATACCTCCTTTTTCGATGCATCATGTACCATCTGTGGACCCCTTCATCACTCCTACAATATCTAGATGCGGCTACCCTCACACCTATACTCTAACAAGGTCAAGGGCAAGGCGCCTGCTCGCGGAACGGCATTCTTCGGATCATCAAGGCTGGCGGTCTGTCTCTGCATTATTTTATGCTGTCTCGACGGGGTATATCGAAAAGCAGCTCGCGTCCACTCATCCGGACTCTGAAGCGAACTCCAACTCTAAGCTGTTCTACCATCACCTTTTAGCCGGTATCTTATCACTAAGACTTTGCATCGCGACGCTTAACACGCATTAGGAAGCGTCGATATGCAGCTCCGTGGAACATCAGCTACAGTCGCTTTAGCGGCTATGTCAGTCATTGCAGACGTTCTGATCTGCTGCAAGTACCCTTCCGTTCTATGCAACGTATGTGCTGACGGCCAGGAACTGGACTGCGGGACGATGAGACCCCTGTCCCCCTGGGTCTGCACCGTCCGCTATTACGCTAGGAACCTAGTCCTGCTTTCAAGCATGGTGGAAACCCGACAGTATCTTTGACATAGCGAATACAGGGCAAATGCGGGAGGCCGCAGCCGTGTCGTGAGTCATTGTGCAAACGAGAAAATCATGGCAGACTCGTTTTATTAGCTGGGTAGGTCAGGAAAGTGGACGTGGCCGAGAAGTGGGAGAGATACTAAACCCTAAAAGTTGAGTCAGTAAAGCCTCACTAGGACTCTGAACGGAAACCACTCGAGAGGCTGGGCTGATCACGTTGATGCCCAAAGGATCCCAGCTGTTAGTGGTCAAGTCGCTCATCTGTACGAGTTATGAATTTTGAATCTAGGAATGCGGTCAAGCAACCCTTCTCACTTCCGCTAAACATAGCTTCAACGCATTTTGCGCGCCTCATTTATCTTGGACGGCGTCGTCCTGGGCCGACGCCGCCACGAGAGACGCTACAGCAGTGTCGCGGTCC
Organism: Teratosphaeria destructans; assembly: GCA_010367425.1. Taxonomy (NCBI): domain Eukaryota; kingdom Fungi; phylum Ascomycota; class Dothideomycetes; order Mycosphaerellales; family Teratosphaeriaceae; genus Teratosphaeria; species Teratosphaeria destructans. The sequence goes on from WBMN01000013.1 coordinate 107,226, forward strand.
TATCGCCAATGACAACAGCCGGAATGCCAATCGCCGGGCCTTCAACCGCAATGCTCATACGCAGCAGTACGGTGGTCCACGCAAGAAACCTTGGCATCCTGATTTGGATGGTACCATATTCTCTCTTTGAGCGCTCCTTTCGACACCGATACCGATACTTGCATCTTGCGGGCGTACCGTTCCGGTTTGCTGCCATGAGTTGATTTTGCAGCGTGGTTATACCATGAAGGAAGATAGAGTGTTTCCCGTAGCTGGTTCACCTTGACTGTCTGTTGTAGGTGTTTTGATGATCGACTGGAGATTACACCTATGTATCATCACCAGCTCCTCAAATGACACATACAGGTAGCAACGATAAGATGCCCGGGATTCAATGGAGCTAGTTTTTCGATGTAGCCTCGGCAAATTCTGCTAGGCCTGAAAGAGGTGAAAACATTTTGGGCCTTCAGAAATGTGTCATGCCATGTGTACCACACTACATTCGATATCGTGGGCCTGTCGCTGGACTTAGCTCGGTATATCGTAACGTGGATGTTGTCGGCGTTGGAGTGAAGTAGAAAATGTCTTGTTAGCACGGCCCTAGCTTGCAAACGCCGCCACCTCTCTTTGCACCGCGCAGCTTGCTCTCATGACTGCAACATTCTTGCATTATGTCAGTTCACGGTAGAATCATGTTCCAAGACAGCATATTCAAAGATCTCCAGGCCAAGATTGACGAAGACAGTGCGGTTAAAGACGTACGCAAATTCGACTTCATGCAAGAGAATACTGGCTAACAAAATACATAGGCGCTGAGGGACATTGTATCGACACTTGAGAAGCAGGGTAGGTACCTTACGAATGCGCCCTTCAAATTGGACATATTACTGACCCAGAACAGATCGCGCAACTCAGGCCATCCTGTCAAGAGCTCACTCAACTCCGTCGGCAGATCGTGCGTAGCTTCCCAAACCCTCCAACATACTTTGCCAACTTAATCATCACAGTACTAGCAGTAGTCTCAACTGCTCAGACGAACATTGTCGAAGAGATTGAGACCATCCAGCATTTATCCGCGATCGCGTCAAAGCACCCTTACTACAAATTCAACTATGCTTGGTCGAGGCAGATGCAGGATGCGTGTTGTTCCATCCTGCTCACAGGTTGGCTTGGCGGATTCGGAAAAGGCGACGTAGGGTCGTTGTTGACGATTGAGGAGGTTGGGCAGGTGATGGGCGGTAGTGTAGCCATTAGAATGAGGCGGGAAAACAGAAACTGACAGCAATGCGCAGTGCCGGTTAATCTCAAGGATCGGGATGCATTCCATCTGACTATTGAAGAGTATCTGCTCTCTCTCATCTCACTGCTCGATGAGCTTGTAAGTCGTCCCTCATTCACATACACTGAGACAAGCGATTACTGACATGTCGCAGGCTCGCCTCGCTCGCAACTCTGTCACCCTTGGGGATTACTCGCGCCCACCGCAGATTGCACAATTCATCAAAGACATCCATGCCGGTTTTCAGATACTCAATCTCAAGAACGACAATCTGAGGAAACGCAGCGATGGGATCAAGTATCGTGTCAAGGAGGTCGAGGATGTGGTGTACGATTTGAGTCTTCGCGGCCTGCTGAAGAAAGAATAGGAAACCGATGGAGGAGGCGTAAGGCTTTGATCCGAGTCTTTTCGAGGTCTGCTGTGAGCTGCTGCTCTCAGAAGCTGTCAGTGGATCACAGCTTGCAGAACTTCCAAGTCTGGAGGAAGGACGAGAGAGTATCAATGGCAACGGCCCAGATCGCGGCGCCGCAAGCGGAAGCGTACATTACATTCACTGCTCGGCCTCGACAGATAGGATCAAAGCGCCCGATCTGAAGCATGCAAGGAGAATATCCTTCCACAGAATGAACTGAAAAGATATTGACGGTCCTGGTCATGAGTCATGGCTAACCCCGCCAAACGCCGAGAACAAGTGAATCTTCCCCCCTCTCCGTAGCATCCCCTACCTTCATATTTACACGCGTCAACAAAGCTATTGCGACCGGCCATGGCCTCTCTAGCAGCCGCCTCCGAGGCTGAGATATCTAGCTCACCAGCAAAACCTATTGACATCCTCCCAGCAAAACCTATTGACATCCTCCCAAATCAGATCGCGACACTATACGCCAACTTGCATCCTGTGCTGCTCCTCTCGATTGTCCTGGTGAACTTTCGCCTTCTAGTCCAGGACCCCGTGAGCACACTTGCGGCTGTTGCACCCATCACAGGGCTTCTGCAAGCTGTCTACTGTGTACTCTGCTTGCCATCGACGGGTCAGGCACCACCACCAAAACCTGGACAGAAGAAGAAGACCACGAAGAATGGACAGGATGTCTGGGCGAGGATCGTGGTATGCCGCAACTTTATGGCCATATTATCTGGAAAACCCTATTGACATTGCAGACAGCCAGCATTCCTCTCCTCCGTCCTGACCCTCACACTCTCCACACCCCTCCTTTACATCGTCCTGATCCTCTTCGGCGCCCCGCTCACGACCCATCATCCCCAGACTCTTCTCCTTGCTCTCCATTTGGCCCTTCTCACCACGCCGCAACTATTCTACGCGCACGGCTTAGATGCGCAAACGTGGCTGCGCATAGCAAGTCTGCAATTGCCGGTGGATGAGGTGTATGGGATGGGATTGGGTGCTTGTGCGGGAGCGTGGGTTGGCGCGATACCGATACCGTTGGATTGGGATCGGGAGTGGCAGAAATGGCCCGTTACGGTGCTGGTGGGCTTGTACATGGGTGCTATGGTTGGGAAAGTGCTGTGTGGGTTTGTTTTCAAGGGTTGGAGGATACAGCTGAGATGAGGAATTGGTGGCTTCTTCTGCCAGCTTATGATTGTACTCGGCGAGCTGTTTCACAAGTCTCCCGGAAACAGCGGCATAATGCCACACTTGACAGCAGTCATGCCACTCACGCGCAGAGCTGGGAGGAGGGCATGATGAGGCCATTGGCCAAGGCGTGGCCGTAGTACACCATTGAACTCGAGATGGCTCGCAGCATGGGACGTGGAAGTATTGCTCCGCAGCAGAAAGACTTTGAGGCCGTTGCTTCTAAAGGGGAGAAATGCGCTGAAGCATTCGTGCACGGCGTCGACACAGAGCTACACACGATTGAGGTGCGTAGCGATATTGCAGCTCACTGTCCTGGTGATTGGACTCCTGTACTGCATGACGCTGTGTACGAAACGCGAAAGAGGACGAACATAAAGATTTGCAAGTGAGGCTCTATGGCGAGCAGGCTACCGATGCTTCGTGGAATGTCTGCCGTCATTTACCTCCAGCACTGCATGTGGGCTTCTGCTGTGACGCCCCAGCAGCTTGCAACGCTTGCCTCAAGCTTTCGCCTCAGGTCGCAAAACAGCAGAGGGCGCTCCTTGCATCGCATTGACGTTCTGAAAACTGAGCGATGCAAGATGTATGGGCATGTGAGTTCCACCACAAGATCCTGGTGGATGGAGAGGCAGAAGGTATTCGTGAAGTACCTTATCATCGCACTTGATGTGGCTCCTGAGGCAACTCAACAAGCAACGACTGCACATCGAAGGCGGCTTGCAAGAGAAGCCAAGTACTCTCGTCCATCTTGCGCGGTCCTCATGGTCCCACGATCCAGCAATATCCCACTTTCTCCATATGGCGAAGTCGATCGCTTTTCGTGAGTCTTCTGAGGGGCCAGCCGCCAACCTGACGACGACCTCGGCATCTACTTCTAACCGAATACACAACAGATCAACATTTGATCAACGTCGCCAAGCACACCACAATACAGGAGACTCATTGGGCGGTGCATTCTCTTTCGAAATTATAATACTATCATTACACGTAGCCATGGCCGTCCACGCCGCAGCCTCAGCCAATCTCTCCGTCCCAACACTCTTCAACTTCACATCTCATGTCGTCCTCATCACAGGTGGCGCCAGTGGGTTGGGCGAAATGGCCGCTCAAGCCTTCGTACAGAATGGTGCGCGCGTGATCATCGCCAGCCGTAAACAGGCAGAGCTGGAGAAGACTTCCAGACGTCTGAACGACCTGGGACCTGGCAAGTGTGACTGGGTGGTGGCCGATCTGAAGGATAAGAAGGGTTGTGAGGATCTGGCTGCGAAGGTCAAGGCGAAGACGGATCGCTTGACGGTCTTGTTGAACAATTCCGGGGCGACTTGGTTTGTTTCATCTTTTGGAAACACGAGGGGTTGAAGTCTGTCTGCTGATGAGTGTACTTAGGGGCGCTCCCTACGATGACTTTCCCGAGTCTGGCTGGTATGGCTAACACCTGTCCCTCTTGCCTGTGCGTCAGCACTGACATCCAGCCTCAGGGACAAGATCTACGCCCTCAACGTAAAAGCCATGTTCTACACGACCGTGCTGGTACATGACCTGCTCACCAAAGGCGCTACAGCCGACCATCCCTCCCGCGTCATCAACATCGCCTCGATGGCTGGCATCATGACCACGGACGTCACGGTTGGGGAGGAAGGAGGGCTTGCGGCGCCGGGAAGCGGGACCTGGAGCTATGGGCCGAGTAAAGCTGCTTGTATCCATCTTAGCAAGATGCAGGCCTCCAAGTTGGTTTCGGAGCATGTAACGGTGAATTGTGTCTGTCCGGGTGCTTTTCCAAGCCGTAAGTAGCTTGCCCTCTCTGGTCCGCGAGACTACCGATGCATAGGTATTGATGGGCAATGTACAGGCATGACGCAGTTCGGCTTCGACAAGGCTGCCGAGGCCATGGCAGCGGTGCAACCTACCGGTCGTTCGGGAAAGCCCGAGGACTTTGCTGGTCTGATCCTGTTCATATCGAGTATGGGGGCGGCACATATGACTGGTAACGTGTTCGAGATCGATGGGGGTAGTGTGCTCAGCGGCTTCAAGCCGAAGAACAAGAGTAAGCGAGAGAGCCGGATGTGAGACAGCAGCCTTAACAAATTTCGCGGCTCATGCGGATTGAAGCACCGTAAACGTTATACAGCGTTCATCTTGTCATTCTGCTTTTGGTGATCGACTGGCCTATCTTTGTATCGGCCAATGTCATACCTCCACTCATCTTTCTGGACGCTCAAATCATTTGTCCAGACCAAGCGCCTCTCTCGTGTTATATTTGTAATCAATCTCCCCATGCCAGTAATTCGCGGTAGTTGGCTTCGCCACCAGCCAAGCCGTGTCAAGAGCCTGCAGCACTTCCTCCGGCAGAGGTCCTTTCTCCAAATCCTTCAGGTTCTGCTCCAATTGCGCCTCACTACTCACGCCAATGATGATGCCATCATTCCCATCCTTAATCTTAAGCTGACTGTGATTCGTCAACCAGCGGAAAGCAGTCTCGAGCAACGTGAGATTGTGCTTCGCGACGACCGGCTCAACGATCTTCAAAGCTTCGAATGTCGCATCCTTGAAGTACCGCTTCCGATACATCTCGCCCATGCGGCCGACGGAGTCGCTGTACCGGCCCTCTGTCGGCGTCTCCGTGGACTTGTACTTGCCGCTGAAGATGCCGCCTGCGATGGGGTTGTACACTACAATGTCGAGTCCGTACCGTCGACAAGCTGGAATCAGTTCCGGTTCGATGGAGCGGGTAATCGCGTTGTACATTCCCTGCCAGATGGTTGGACGCACCCAGTTGTTCATCTTGCAGAGCATGACCACTTCCGCTACCTCGTAGGCGGTAAAGTTGGAGAGACCAAGCTGGACGAATTTGCCCTGCTTGTGCATCTCGTCCAGCTTCCTGAGAGGTTCTTGGAATGGCAGCGTCCGATCTGCGGCATGGAGGTAGAAGATGTCCACGCAGTCGGTTCCAAGCTCGGAGAGCGACTTATTGAGCATTGCTTCGATCGTCTCCGCGGCGTGGGCCTTGGGGTCATGTGGGTACCATTTCGTGGCTACAGAAAGTCCACGTTCCTTCCACTTGGCGTCACGAGTGAAGGCTTCTTGCTTCCCGCCGACGTAGACGCGGGCGGTATCGATCTCGTTGTGACCCGCGGCTTGAAATTTGTCGAGACAGCTATTGTAGGTCTCGAGGCTGGTGATGCGGGCACCTGTTGATGGATCGGGCCTGCGTCTTGTTAGCTCTTCAGGAATACATATCATTTAGTGGCAAAGAGCCATACCCAAAGGTCATTGTGCCCAGAATGACCCTTGGCTTGCCGGTGGAAGTGAGGAGAGGCATTTTGGGTATGGCTGTAGCGAAGAATTTGTGGGTTGTAGGACAATGGTTTGCTGTGCGGAGGGATGATCTTCTTAACAGCTGAAGAAACATGAAGTTGGTGGAGTTCATGCACGGCGATTGTTTCGTATCTCCGTCATCGGCACAGCTGACCGAATGACGTTGGTCAAGGTGCTGAGGACTGACAGGCATTGAAGCAAGCCATACATGTAGGAGGTTTACTATGTACTGCTTCAAGTCCCTCCGAAAGCGTTTCTGATTTGTTTCGCAATACCCTCAGCGCCGAGGAATACGTATACGTATATTAGCTACTGCCGTGTCCACGCGCCAAGGAAGCATTCCTACCAGTCTGCTATCACGGTGGTTTCTAGTAGTGGAAGCCTTGTTCTGTCTTACTCAGGTGTGATCTGACTGGTTTGGCGATCTGTCACCAAGCAAGAGCCACGTCGTACACCGCCGCTGCTCCAGCATGAACCCTTTGTGGTCTTCTCTTCAAAACCTAAGCGCTTACAGAATCTATCTGTACACATCGTCAGCATTGTCCACAGTTACACTGCTCGCCTCAGCTCTTTCCCTTGCCATCCCTAATCGCCTCTCTCATCTCCCTCTTCATCCTAGTGATAGTTCCGACGCCGCCATACATCATGGCTGTATACACCTGACACACACTGGCGCCTGCATTCAAAATCTGCAAGCACTGCTCTCCATTCGTGATGCCACCCGTTGCGAAGATGACCTTGGGCTCGAAATCCTTGGTGTTTTCAGGTGTCAACGAGCCGTTCGGAGTTTCTGGCATGGTTGCCGGCGGTGGACCCGTGTACCCAATTGATGGGTAAGGTGCAGGTGCTGGCTTGACGTCTGCTGTGTCTGATGGCGGGGGCGAAGTTGCTGCGGTAGATGAGGGTGGCGGCGCAACGGCTGTCGCTGGCGAATTGACGGATGATGGTTCGAAGAGCTGTGTGTTTGAGGGGTCAGAGTGGCGTTCGGGTAACTTGACTAGTGGCTGTTTGCTTTCTGCGTCTGCTTCAGGTGTCAGGGGCTTGAGATGCTTTGCGTCACGCTGAACACTCGACTCTGCTGGACTGCTAGTCGATGAAGGCGGAGGCGTCGCTTTCGGAGCTTGCGGCTCCAGGTGCGGTGATGAAGGTTTGTCATCCATGGGCCCTTGGTCTAGCTTATTGCGATACCTCTGGACAAGGTTCAATGTTCGCTCAAACATCTGTGGACCAGAATAGCCACCGACTTCTGTAAGTAGCTTGTGCTCGTCAGCAGGCATGATGTATCCTTTTGGCAGTGGATCCGGACGCTTCTTGGTGGTGTTTCCAACGATCACGCCATCGACACCGCTTGACCAAACAGCCGAGCAAATGCCTTCAATCTGAGATTCGCTTTCTTCGTCAGGGGAGACCTTGACCATGACTTTGGGCTTTGTCTTCCGTGACGTAGCCTTTGCGGCGTCGACCACTGCGGTCAAAATAGCAGTGAGCGGTGCCGTTGCTTGCAGATCTCGTAGACCAGGTGTATTGGGCGACGACACGTTGACAACCAACACATCTGCGTATTTTGCCAAATGGTCCACACAGGTCACGTAATCGTTGGCGACCGCAGCAATATCATTGTCCGGTGTGGTCTTGTTCTTCGCGACTTGTACTAGAAGGAGCTTGCCCTGGTGCAGACTACCTGGAGGAACACCTGCCTCACCGTCCAGGACTATGCGCTCGGATTCTGGCTCCAGACCCAAGCCATTATTATAAGCATACGCCCTCACTCGCTCCCGCAACTGCATAGCGACGTGCTCTGCACCTTCCGAATTGAGCCCATACCTGTTGATCAAAGCGTTCTGGCTTGGTATCCGGAAGACCCTAGGCTTGGGGTTGCCTTCCTGCGGTCGGGGTGTGACGCCGCCTACTTCCACAACCGCCGGACCCAGAGCGAATAACGGATCGGGTATCTCAGCATCCTTGTCGATGCCCGCGCTCGTGCCCATGGGGTTGCTCAGCATATGCCCAAAGACCTCAACCTTCAAATCGCCCAGCGCTTCGTCCTTGTTGCCTCGTTCCCGCGGGTGCAACCCAAATTCGTACATGCCCTTGATGTATGAGACGCCTTTGTGGTGCGCATCTTCCGCGTCTGAGTGCAGTGATCGTAACGTAGGTACCACCAGCCATTGGTGGACGCTGGCGCGTGTGTCGGTGAAGTAGAGATATCCAAAGCCTAGCGTGACGATGGCGAGGGTGCCGTAGACATATGCGCGTATACTGGATCCGGCTGCTGCTGTGGTCGACTGGTGTCGGCGTAAGATATGAGTTGTCTGTAGGGATACCTTAGGTCGTCGAGACTGGCAGGAGATGTGTCGATGCCATTGCCGCTGTGCGTCCCGCCATTGAGCCCGATTGATGCCGTATGGAGGCCGCACAAGATGTGCAGATGCGCTGAAGAGCTTCTGCATGCTTGTCATTGCTGCTTGTGTGGAGCCTTGGCTATCTGAATAGTGGCTGTCGCGGGTCCAGAGTCTCGTCCGGCTGAGTCCGCGCGCCTTCCTAATCGGGAAAGGTGCCAGGAACAACATCAATTCAACGTCATGTCACATCGATCCACGAAACGTCCACACATATCGGATCTTTGATCAAGCTTGCCCACCTAACACAGTCTAACCAGAATACCACGAAAGAATCAGGATTAAAGAAAACGAAATCATGGCCCTCCGCACCCTCGGTTCCAAAGCAGCCGCCGCTCTTGACGAAGAACTAATGTCCACCGGCGCTTTCTCCATTGACCAACTCATGGAACTTGCCGGCCTCTCTGTCGCCCAAGCCATGTACGCCCTCTCTCCACCCACTAAATCTCCCAACCTCCTTATTGCCTGCGGACCCGGCAACAACGGCGGCGACGGCCTAGTAGCAGCACGCCACCTCAAACACTTCGGCTACAAACCTAGCGTCTATTGGCCTAAGCAAGGAAAAGCGGAGCTCTATGGCCGTTTGCGTAAGCAGCTGGAACAGCTAAAAGTACCTTTCACGGAGGACTTTGTGTCAGCGGCAGGGAAAAGTGATTGGGTTATTGATGCGATTTTCGGCTTCTCGTTCAGTGGAGAGGTCAGAGAACCATTTCCTGCCGTCATAAACGCGCTTGCGGAGAGCAAAGTTCCAGTACTAGCGGTCGATGCACCGTCGAGCTGGAACATTGAGGAAGGACCGCCAAAGGAAGGACCAGGCCAGGGGTACAATCCTGATGCGCTGATCTCGTTGACTGCTCCAAAGCCGCTGGTGAAGTGGTTTAATGGTCGGCATTTCGTGGGTGGCAGGTTTGTGGATGAGGAGATTGCAGAGAAGTATGGGTTTGATGTGCCGCCGTATCAGGGGAGTGAACAGATTGTGGAGTTGGGCAGCCAGGGGCAGAAGTTGTGACGATGCAATCTCATATTCGAAGATTGGCGTGGAGTGCGTAATAGTCGGGCAGGCAATGTACTCTCCACAAACCACCTGACGTTAGAGCTACAGGTACTTCGTGCTCTGTTGAAGACTCGCGGACGACTACTATGGACCGGCACGAGCATCAATACGATTGTTGGAGATAGTTTTGTCAGGACAACCAGCCTGTAAGATAGCAGTAACCCCTAAGCTGGAGATCCGCAGCATTTCGGCCACACATAGATTTCCCAAAAACCAACGATCTCGGTGGATAGGCCTGGGTGGATCAACGCATCCCTCCATTAGTGTTCCCACTTCAAGACTTTCGGCCCAGATTTCTTGCTAAATTTAAGCCGTCTTGGCATCGTGAGTGCATTTTGGTTGCCTGTCGTCTGTACTACCATACCTTACACCACGCACACGAATGCAATGTTGATAGCACATCAACTCGGCCCACCACCAGGCATACTCATCCTCTTTAGTGGACTTCCCCTAACACTTTCACCATATCCTCTTCCCGACATCTCCGACGCCCGCCCATTTCTCAGTTGACTGCTGCTAGCAGTCTTTCGCAACGGACTAGCAGCATGACCGTACACACCCAGACTGCCACCATCGCCCTTCATCGGACTTCTCTCCCTAAGTTTCTCATGGTGCGGCTTGAGTGGCGACGAAAAGTCTGCAACGCTCGTGCCTGTGCTCACGCCAGTAGACGGCCGGCTGCTGAAGTTGGTAGACTGTCTGCGATCCGTATTGCTGACATAGTTGGTATCTCCATTTGTTGTCGTCATGGTTTGGATGTTCGCGTAGCTTGATCGTTTCATGGTCGATGGCTCTTGTGCCACATACGGATTCGGACTGACGCGGAATCCGCGGTTGACGATGGTCGTTGGCGTGTAGACATCCACCTCCCTTGTCCTTGTGCCCTTCGGCGTTACTGCACTCTCTCTAGTCTGAACTCCAACATCTCTCACTGGCCGATTTAGACTCGGGTGCACAAACTTGTTGTTGTACTCATTCATCACCTCGCCTTGAATCAACCTCGAATCCTTCGCCTGCTGCCCAAAACTCTTCTGCAGCAAGATCGTTTGCAAACTCAACAATGCCGCGAACCCAAACGCCTTTACTACCGTAACACTGGGTCGTGGATCCAATGCCGGAGGAGGCAACATCGCATAATACACCAGAACATGCCCAGGACTGAATAGCGTAAACACCGTCAGAGCCGCGGGCTTCGGGTCCCAAAGCCTCAATTCCCAGACCTCCCGCTCAGCGTCTGGGAATGCTCGCGCCTCCGCAGACGTAGCCTTTTGCATCAAGTCCCTCACGTACCTCAATGGACTTGCAGCGCCCAAAGGACTCGAGTCCACCCTGACTCTACTCGCATTGGTGCTCGCCACTTCCTCCTCTACTGGCACCTCAAACAACCTATACTTTCTCGTTCTCACAAAAACCCAGACCGCATTTGCCATGCTTCCCATCGCCAGAGCTTGCACAAGGAGCGTCGCAAACCAAGCGAACCATCCGCTCCTTTCATTTGCGGAATCGCCGAACACATCGTCGCTTTGGCCTGGTCTGCCATTCGCGGAAATGCCGCGAGCGATGACGAAGATGATGTTCAGGGAAATGCCGATGGGTATACTGTAAAATTGCAGCCATTCGTCGTAGGTGTCGTCGTTCAGTATTTCTGACAGCCATAAGAGTGTGTCCCACGGGTCTAGCAGTTCTTTTAGGCGGTCAGTGACGGGGCGTCGCCGTACCAGTCGAGGCATGCCGACAATTCGTTTCCACTTGATTGCACCGGAATGGGGGATGCTACCGTCTTGTCTGCATGATGCTCTTGCTTGTATAATTGTTGACGTCGAAGTCGCGTACTGTTTGTATCGGCAGTCACGCTAGTGCCGGAAGCGTCAGACAGGATGCACGAGCCAGGTTGCTGCGCAGCTGGCACAATATACATGTAAAAAGCAAACGTGGCAAACATGTGCGAGCTGCCTTTTATGGAAAGGACGATGCGCAAGAAATGAATCGATGTATTGATAGATATCGAAGCTTAAAAGTCTGATGTTTGCCCCAAGTCTACCAATTAGAGTCGTGAGGTCGTAAATCATATCATTACAACCCAGAGTCTCAAGACACAGTGTGTTTCAAGGAAAACCCGTCTCTAGCAGTCCTGTCGTACGCCTCGCGCCTCGCCTTAGCACAGCTCTGAGCAGATGCCATACAAATATCATCATCCTAATAGCGACGATCTTGGCAGCCGGTCCGAACTCTGTCGTGTATCTTAATTGTACCCAGGCGGACTGACTGCTGCCCCATCGCTGACATGTCCGCCGCCGGAACCGCCATTCCTCATTACATCCAATGTATTCGGGAAGTATGGTTCGACGCCCCAATTCCTCAGATACGCGCCGGTCTTCTCGATCCTCTTGATCTCCCTCTGGATGCCCCAACCATCTCCCTCCTCCCTGAACCTACCCTGCACAATGTCCACCATTGCATCGTCCAAGCGACCGTAGAATGCTCGTCTTTCTTGCAAGTCTTCTTCGTCACCATTTTCGAGACCGCCATGCGAGTTGAGGTTTCCGCCAAGCTTCAGCAACAGATCGAAAGCATATCGTGGACCACTTGGAAGGGCAGATAGGCGAGCAATATCGGGCAGGAACTTCAACATGCATGCTGAGAAGGATGGTGTGGGAAGGGAGTCGTTCAGGTCGTCCTGCAGGCGATGGAGGTCGAAGTTGACGATGGTGATCTTGCGGTCGAGTTGCGCATTGAGCGTTTGCGCAGCGTGAGTAGGCGAGGCAGCGTGAGTAGACGTGTCCATCTGGTGAGCGATGGACGCTGGGACGTCAGGTCGGAGGCCCCGCTTGTCAATCCAGGCATGTACCTCGTCACGCTGCTTCTCCAGTTGGTCGATGTAAGCTCGAAGGTCTTGTATTTCGGCTTCGAGTGTGTCGACCTTGTCGGTGTAAGGTCTCAATGCCTGGTTGAACGCTTGCAGCAAGAGGTCTGGGGCGGGTTCGTGCTTTGTCGATGCTGGCGGAGCTTGACTATCGAAGCTGCCGTAGCCATTCATTGGTCCAGCTCCGCGCGCACCGCCGGTCGACGCGGGCGCGCTCGCAAATGCGCCACCATTCACCTCTTGCGGCTGATTCTGTCTTGGGTACATCGCGGTGTCCTGACCCAGCGGATCACCCAGCTGCGGTGCTTGATTGCTCTGCCTGCTCGACTGCGGGCGATGTTCACTATCGGCGTACTTGTCGTTGGCGTACCTCGCGACGTCGTCGTAAGTCTGGCTGTTAGCCTTGCTGTCGTGTGGACTGTTGTAATTATCAACGTAGGACTGGCTGTTGCTCCTCGATCGGCTGAGGCGCTTAAAGAACATGATATGGCGAAGAGGGGGAGAAGAGTAGGAGCTCAAACGGACAAAGCTGAGCTCTACAAAAGGGTAGCGCCCGAGCGTCTCGCTTGCGCCTGCGTGAGCAGCAGTAAAGCGGTGGTTGCGAAGGCACAAAGCTTGGTAGCGTTGCCGTGGCGCTGATTTCAGGTGTGTATATGGCTCTCTGGTCGTGAGATGGCTGGTTGTGGTTGAATGCTGGTGCTCTAGTTCGTTGCGCACAGCACCCAGAAATTCGAGGCTGGTGATTATGTCGATCCGAGTCTTAGTTCGCGCCGACCGTCGCACAGCGCCAGGGAAAGGTGCAAATCAATAATTTCGGAGGTATACAACCGTGATGGGCTTCAAGTGATCTATTCGTCTGTGTGTTTGATAGCACGTGTAAATGCTCTCGTACTGTCTGTGAGGAGGAATGGAAAAAGAAGTCGTGAATCGTTGGGCTGCGACAGAGAGCCAATGACACAACGTCTCGGCGCGCTCCCGAGCCGAAAGCTTGGACCGGGTATAGTCAAGGTGCTAGGATCTAACACTCGTACCTCCTCCTTGCGACGAGGTGGCGGGGATACCGAAAGTGACGAGTCGACTGCGGCTTTGATCCCCGGACGATCTGCCCATACCTCCTAGGAACCTGGAACGATCAGGAGCATGTATTGGGCCGATGGTATCGCCTATCTGAGGTGAGGGACCGCGGCTACGCATCTTATTAGAAAACATGTCATTCTTCCGCATAACGTGGTACGGGTGCATGTATAGCCTCTCCTATGCCACTCCTGCAGATGCTGCATGATGCAGGTACGCCAACCACAACCGATGATCGCTATTACCACGCCGACAACTGTAAGAAACGACAATCCCGACCACGTCTGTCACCAGAGCTGTCGCTGGGCTCTGCGCGTAGCTGACCACGCGCGGCCGACAGTATCCAACACAGAGTCCGCCTCCAAGAGGCTCTCTAGTATTGCTGCTTCCCATCTTGTACCGGCAGTATCGCCACTGGACCGCAACATCACTTCCTGCATCTGTACACCAACTCAGCCAACTCATCACTCCCAAGGATGTAACCCAACTTGCTGGCGCTCCAACGTGCGTGTCCGTCATTGATACTCTCGACATAATCCTCTAAGCCGCTGATCTCGACCTTCTCCTCCGGGATCTCGGCTCCGAATGTCAACTCGAATCTCCCGTCGCCACGTCCGGCAGGGCATTCCAGCACGATATCCGACATGATACTCGTGGTGCCAGTAGGCGTCCGCGTCAAGATCTGGACTTCCAATGTCACCTTTGGGATGAAGGCGGCGTAGGTGCTTATGGCGCGAATCCAGGACGCGGGACAGCGGTTGCGGACCATTACCGCATCGAACTTGAAGCTGTTCTCTGCCGTGTAGATCGGCATGAGCTCTTGGCGAATCTGGCGGCATGAGCTTGCGATGCCGGGAGCGGCGATGGGGCTACTGCGATGGATGCACTTCGAGCGTCCGCAGATGAGGTCCGAGCCTTCAATCAGGACCGGCTGTCCGTCCGCTGGAGGCACGAAGGCGAGACGATAGACGTAGTTCCTCAATTCCCCAGGCAGCGTGCCGAAGAGTCCCATTTCCGAGCTCGCCCTGTGCTGACCCTGCTTCGTTGGCGTTGACTGGCCTCTGTCCCTGGCCCGGCGGACTTGGTGCTCCTCCCACTTGCTCAACAATGGCTTAGAAGGCGGCTTGCCAATGCTTGGAAAGGCCTGATTGAGCTCCGCATCGGTCATGTCCTTCATCGGAGTGTGCATCGGTTGCAGTTTCGTCGCTGGTCGGCCCGTGCCAGCCCGACGCCACTCTGCCAGCAGAATACCAGTACGTGACAATGTAGGATGCCGAGGATCGATAGCGCGACGCACGCCGCGCTCCAGCTCGGTATCGTTAAGCGCCTCGCGCAACAGATTTCGCAGCTCGAATTCTTTCTGGGCGTAGCTGTCCGAAGGAGATTCGGAGGTCGCCATTCCGTTCTCGTCTGCGCGTTCGGCTTCATGATGGGGACTGCTCATTTCGGTATCCTTGGGACTCGCCGCCCCATGGCTTGGCGACCGCTCGTCTGGGACGTTACGATGGCGAGTCATTTTGATGAAGATCTTTCGCGATAAACAGAATGGTACTGTGTACAGCTATGGTGTGCAGCAGTCAAGAGTGTGGCGACGCGTTGCGTTGCAAATGGTGACAACGGTAGTCCTGTGACTCCGTTCACGCGCGCAGTCGCGCGCAGCCGACCGGAAGCCTGGGGCGTGTGCTCCCTATGCCTCCGCGGCGGGTTTTGATATTGATGTGAGTGGAGCGTAGTGCGAGGCGAGATACCGATGGGTTGTGTTGATGGTCAGCGAGGTCGATTCCTGAAAAGTCAGTACTACCTACATGTACTCTCACTGATCCAGGTCGGACCGGCACGGTGCCGCCTCAATCGGTGTTCACAAAGAAGGTACTGTAAAATAGTCTCGAGAAAGCAGTCGCGCCTTCCACGATCAGCAGGAAGGGAGCGACGCTCGACCAATGAACGCACCCGCCTTCTTCAGCTAGCGTTAGGCGAGGAAAAGGGGGGCATCAACGATACCGCAAACGTGGCTTTGCTTTCACGAACAACGAGCACAGCTGCAAGACTACTTTTTCTTGAACTCGATCTCTCGGTGCATTAATCATCTCAACATCCTCACTGATTTACTACGAGACCGCCCCTCGACGACCTAGCCGGCATTCGCAGGACATCTTTGACAAGCTTTCCTCCTGCCACCTAATGCACCCCATCCTCAGAATCTTTCACGACCAACGAGCTCTTGGGAGTTCGCTTTGCCGGGCGCAGAGATAGGACAGCTTGAACCCCGAGGTGCGCAAAGATAATGTGTAGCAGATCGGGCGTGAGTTTCTGCAGCATTAGTTTCGACAGCGGCTGAGAAGTTCAGCATGACTTCGTGCGGTGCCAGTATCTAATTCCATCAGTCAATCAACCGCTTGACTTACAAGGTTATCAATAACGATTGAGTGCTTTACGGCACCGTCATTCTGACAATGACACTGCGCACTGCTTGATCGGACTGTTTACTGCTCATATCAGCGGCTGAGTATGTGTTGACAGCGGGACGGTCTCTAAGTCACATCCGATGAGTTGACTACGTGGTGGGTGGGTCGACTGATTGAATAACTGTGCGAGGCATGCCGTTGGGTCGAGATTGGTCTCTAGTGGATAGACGAGACACGATACTAATGCATATTGTTAAGATGGGAAGTGAATAGAGAAGTCGCAACGCGAATTCCCTGTATGACGACGTCTCGGCGCCAACGTTATCGCGAAAGTGACGCGCCTGAGCTCACTTCATAACTCACCTAGATATAGTAGGTCATACGAAATTAATTATAGGGGAATCTGTGTACAGTCGTCTGCCATTGACCGGCCGGCACGATCTCCGGACTACATGCATCTCGGGATTTTCCATGACCAGGTATTGCCCTGAGAGCCGTTACAAAGTACCAGCTCGACCTCATCCGAAGCATCGTACTTCTCACCGACCCGCGGCCTGCCGCCCGTGTCACACAACGTGCTCACATTCTGCCATCAGTATTCTTGTTCCATCTTGATAGAGTGAGAAACTTTTGAAAAGATGTTGATGAGCTGTAAATATGTCCAAGCTATCAAGCTCCCTGACTCCGTCAGACGCAGAGCAATTGACAAGCCAACGGAATAGAGCGAGCGCACGGATCAGCGATACGGACAGAATATGTCAGAGAACGACCTCAAGCCCAGCCTATTACCATCTCATAATCTTTGAACGCCAAGAGTTTTCGTCCTTGCCCAGATAGCTTTCATCATGACGACTGGCAATGTGAAACGTCGGGTGGTCAGCGAGCTCCTCATCGTCTTTTCTTGATAGATAGCACATACGTTGCACTTCGGTCGAGAGCAATCGCACTTGGGTTGGCCGATGAGCGGGACGTTTTTGGTGCAGTCTCCCAGGGGCTATCGCGACTTCCGGTTAGACAAGATATTGGCGAAGGGCTCCAGATGTTCAGATACTCACCACGCAGTTACCGTTCAAGGCTGCAAGTCCACATAATTTGCATCCCTGGCCTGCAGCACAATCCTATCCGATTGTCAGCAGTCTGGCAATCCCCCAGCCCCGAGCTTGCTGGGAAAGACTAGATGTACCGTGTCGCAGTTGCAACCCAAACCACGTTTGGTTACACCAGAAGTGCTCAGGTCGTCCGCTGAAGTGCTCAGGACCAGCAGGAGAAGAGTGCTGAGCGTTGCAAGACGTGGTAGCTGCATGGTTTTGCTTAAGGTGTAGGAAGCTGAGCGGTCAGTAGTATGTAGAGCCCGGACTTTACTGCAGAGGCGGCGGTCCGTTCGATATATATACTAGTCTGAGAAGACTAGGTACTCATACACGGAACGCATTACCCAGCTCCTGCAGGCTGCACCACGACGGTCGGTCTCGATGGCGCTGCACGATCACTGATCGCATGCGTGTCAACGATACCGACTGTTCTGTTGTTATGCATCCTGCAGTAGTCGTCTGCTCGCAGATCCCCGAGGATGTTTCCACTGTTTTCCACTTTCGTACAGAATAAGGAAATCGTCCAGGGCATGTCCATCACGGCATTTCCCATCAACAGGGCAACGCGTTGCCTGGAAGTTTGTGAGAGCAACGATCCCGACAGCTTGATATTGGTCCCGAACCAGCAGTCAAAGGCTTGATGCCTGTTTGCGAACATTGCCCACCTCCCGCTGGAGCCGGATTTCCTGGTACTGCTAGCAGTGCAGCTCGGTAGATATTTGGAGTCCAGCAGGGGGACAAAGACTTTGTCGTATGTCATGTGTTCGTCTGAGAATGGACAAGTTACATCTACCCACCCGCGCCGTCCAGACCGGTGCTGCATCGGCCAGACATGTATCTCGTCTGGGAACCCGGGCACACAGTAGATCTGCCATAGGCGCCTAAGCGGAAGTGAATGGAAGTGGAAGCGCCAAGCGTTACTATCGATCACATACCTTATCATACCCAAGGCATGCAGCAGGACCGCCAGTGGCCAGATCATACGAGAAATGTCCAGTTCGTGCATAATCTGGCATGGATCCGGCCAGCATGTCAACATGAGGTGTTCAAGCCGAAGGAGAGAAAACACTAGCTCGGTCAGAGACTGAATCAGAACGGGCCAACCATTCTTGCTTCAACGGTGCGTACTGTCGTACGGTTGATCTTGTGTCTGAGACTCCTGTTGATGAGATGAGAAATGCCCAAACGACCAGCGTTGGACCACTTTGCCCAGCTCGCTCCGGTCAATTCGAGCCATTTTAGCTGGTTATCCGGAGGTTGGCATGGGGTATTGAGGTCGGAAGTTGCCGCCGTAAGCTGAGCATGGCTGTAGTCGGGAGGAGCCCTCCTTGTATTCACAGGCTCCTGCGAACTCATCATCATCAATCGGTACATGTAGCGATCATGATTCTCCCACCTGCCGGGCTCCCGTCCTCATTGCATTGAATACGAGCAGTCCAGCGCAGACGAATGCCGAAACTCATGCCACGATAAGGCCCAGCCGCCGAGCAACTGCGAGCACGAGGGTATACATGTACCACTTCTATCGAGGCGCAGGCTGCAGCTTACATACATATGTAGATGAGCGCACAGGGCCGGAACATACCTCAGGATTCACGAGATCACGGGATCTGTGATGTCTCAAAAAGGCGGTGTGATCCGAATGGCAAGTCCGCACGGCGTGTGGGGCTCAGGCTCACCGTCGGTAGTGACATCTCCGCTTGGCGACGTGGCGGCCGTTGTCGGCCATCCCGTCCCGTGCCCCTCTACTCTACCTTATCACTCTCCTCCAGTCCAGTCCTAGCACTGCACTGCACGGGTCCGGCATAGGCTGTCACGATGTCGGTCTGAGGTACTGCAACCAGTCAAGCGACAACCATCGGCTCACGTGTGCGAGCCAAATGCCAGTTCTGGACTGGAAGAGAGGGGAGCGGTAAGCATCCCTACGCGTGGTATACCTGTAAACAAAACAAAACGAAAAGTCAATTGAGCCAGAGATGATCCCTCCCAGAGGACGGGTGTGGCACTACGCTAGCCTGCCTTCTAGTGCTTCGAAATAAGTGTCTTCTCCTCGCTTTTCCTTATCTTCCTCCACTCTCATCAAGCACTGATCCAAAGCACTGCATTGTCACCGCTCCACGGGAGAGTTGGAGCGTCGCTCCATGGAGTTTGTGACTGAATTCTTCTCTCTACTCCTCAAAGCCATCCGGTAAACACGGGTGCACCTACCTACCAGGGACACCCGGCGAGGCTTGATCACACTTGAGGAAGCAGACGAAAGCATCGCGGACTCAGACCGAGCCAAAATGGCTGAAGCGATATCAGACGACAGCATCCACGCGACAGACAGCGCAACCCTTGCGCTACTCGGCAAGAAACAGGTGCTGAAACGGCGATTCTCCTTCATCACACTCTTCGCCTTTGCCGTGTGCGAGCTGGTCACCTGGGAGACAGTTTTCTCGCTCTTTAGCCAGGCCCTCGACAACGGCGGCCCCGCTGGCGCCATCTATGGGTTCGTCATCGCGTGGGTGAGCACCATGTCCGTCTATACCGTCATCTCGGAGCTGGCCAGCATGGCACCGATTGCTGCAGGCCAGTATTATTGGGTGTACATGCTCGCACCACCAAGGTACAGACGGGTCTCGAGTTATGTCATCGGCTGGCTGACAACGTTGGCTTGGGTGGCGACTGTGGCTACGGAGGCTTTGTTGGCAGGGACCATCATACAGGGCATTATGATTTTGGACTACCCGGACTATCAGGAGAAGATGTGGCAAGGCACGCTCTTGACGTGGGCCGTGATCGCAGGCTGCATATTTGTCAACGTGGTGATTCCTGCATGGCTTCCCAGGTTCGAGGTTTTCATTCTCGTCTTCCACATCGCGGGCTTTTTTGCGATTTTGATCACGCTGTTGGTCATGACTCCATCTCTAGGCTCAAGCACATCAGTTTGGCTCACTGCACTCAATGAAGGCGGTTGGTCAACTCAAGGGCTTTCATATTGCGTAGGCTTCGTTGGCAACGTCGCAACCTTTGTGGGGGCAGATGCTAGCGTGCATCTTGCGGAAGAGGTGTCAAATGCAGCAATCAACATTCCACGGGCTATTCTGGGGGCCATGTTGATCAACGGCGCCGTAGGCTTCTCCATGATGGTGACTATCCTGTACTGTCTTGGCGACATCAACAAAGTAGCAAAGACTGCGACTGGATTCCCCTTCATCCAAGTCTTCTTTGATAGCGTCGGCAACATTGCAGGTGCGAGCGTGATGGCGGCAGTCGTGACCGCTTTGAATTGGGCCTGTGCTATTGGTATCACCACGACTGCCTCAAGAATGGCCTGGTCTTTCGCTCGTGACCAAGGTGTACCATTCTCAAGATTCCTGAGCAAGGTATCACCACGGAGCAAGATTCCTGTCAATGCGGTACTGGTGACAGCTGTCCTGGCTGCGCTGCTTACACTGATCTATATTGGGTCTGCTGCAGCTTTCAACGATGTCATTTCACTGACAGTCACCGGCTTTTATGGTTCGTACTTCTTACCCGCGGCTTTCTTACTGTACCATCGGCTGAAAGGGAACGTCGCTTCCTATGGTCCTCTTCAGCAGCCGGACCGCGCATCTGCTCCAGCTGAACATGGTCGTGAGGAGTCTTTCCACGAACTGCCACCGTCCACAGCCAAGGAGGGAGGCCATGATGAGCAGGAAAGACCGCCAGACCTTCGCCAAGGACGAGTGGAGGTAGCCAACGTGCAGCTAGTCTGGGGCCCTTGGCATCTTCCTGGCATCCTCGGAACCATAAACAATGTCTATGCCTGCTGTTACATGATCTTCGTGATCTTCTGGAGTGTATGGCCCCCAGCGACCCCAGTCACCGCCGCCTCGATGAATTATAGTGTCGTTGTCACTGGTGGGGTTATGATCTTGGCCGCGATATGGTATCTTATAAGTGAGTGATATTGCCATCGCTTCAGGGGTTTTGACCTTGTGCTGACCGATACACTTCTCGTACTAGAGGGAAAGCGATATTACAAAGGTCCACTGATCGACGAAGAGGTTGCACCAACCATGAGGGCAGGAAGTATCGTATTGATACCATGAAGATCGACAGATGCTCGCATATGTTGCCAAGAGAAGTAGTCAGAATGACTGAAGTAGGTGAGCGGAATCGGATCAAGATTTTTGCCGTATCTTACACGCAGAGCATCGGCGCCCTTTCCTATTCAATTTTGATATCTTGCTGAACTTCTCGCTGAGCGGGGAGCAAGCAGGCAGAAAACTCAAGTACCGTTTAGCTGACATTCATCCATGAGCATTTACTGCTCGAGGAACTGTTCTTGGCCGAGATGTACTCGTCAATGGTGTATTGAATGCATTCCTGCCCAAGTTCGCTGGCAAGCTCAGGTCTGTCGCTACAGGCAGCTCGTTTTCGTGACACATGGGATTTCCTAGATGGCCATGACGTTCACTCATTGCAGTGCCGACGGATCCTGGTCCGGTCGCTTCACTCGCGGAATGGAAGATACGGGGTCGTGGACCGCGAGATGCCTGGACACATTGACGACTGCTGGGGCAGGAGCAACCAGGAGACGCTAGACGGCTCAGACAGAAGTGTCAACGGTGGCTCTGAAGCTGATGAAGAGAACCCTTTGCGGGCCCATGGTGGCTGGTGATCCCGCTGTGCGTCGGACCACCCAGGCCGGTTCGCTCTCGGACTCACCGCAACAGTCGATCAGGTCAGGTGAGCCACGAGGCACATGTTTGCTCTGTGGCAGCAATATGCAGATCCAGCATATCTGTACGCACTATGCAGCTCTAGCCTCCATCCTGCTCCTGGTTGATCATACTGTAGGACCTCTCCTGCTGCCTACCGCGTAACCTGGAATGGTGCGCATACCTTGATGGTCTTGTCCACGCCTGCGCAGGTCACCCGGATCTTCAGCTCGAGCCGATGAGATACTGCAATGTTGTATGTCTCCAAATCAGCGCGCAGCATTCCTTGTGGGAGGTGAATCGTCGCCAACTCCATGTTTTCCGGTGGCCTGTCAGACAACAAGTACGAAGGCAATGCTCCGGCCTGCGTCGTGTTCTGTGCGTAAGCAGGTTGCTGCTCGACGCATCCTCCGGATGAGCCTTTCAATATGGCTCCGTGCATTCGCACTGTCATCCGGTGGCCTTTCGCACGAATCCAGGCTTTACCATCCACCAGCACACCAATTCTCTCTATCACAGCGCCCTCTACGCTTAGGACTGATACCGCTGGCAAGGTCTTAGACTTCAGACCGGGATGTGTACCGCTCCAATCTGGTTCTACATTGAAGTAGATCTTGCAGCCCGAATCAAGCCGCATGGAATTTGGATATTCCAAGTGGAATCGGAACTTGAAGTTGGGGATGTCGCAACATTGCAGCACTTCTTTGAGACGTCTCATGAGCCCGAGATGCTTTGCGTTCCTAAGTGCTGGCAACAGACGGTATGTGCGTATTGTCGCAGTGCTGGTGTATCTGGTGCTGCTAGATACGTCCCCGGATCGATTCTCTATGGTGACAGGTCTGGCGGCCTCCAGTCTTGGTATGAGCAAACCATAGAGGTTTCGACCGCACGCCTGATGTCCAGTATCTGCATTTGCGAACAGGACGTACTCAACAAGTGCAAATCCGTCGTAGCCTTCGAAGGAGCCGCGTTCGTAGAGAGAATCGGGTAGTCGCTGCGATTCGCTATGGTTGTTTTGCTGAGATGATCTAGATCTGCTGGCACCGAGTCCGGAACACCGGCGATCATTTCGGGCAGAACATTCTGGTACCCGAATCTGGAAGTGATATCGTAAGGCGTGATCTTGGTGTGAGGGGCTGAAGCACTGGTCGCAGAGAATCACTTCTGAAATATAGTGGCTGACCGATACCGTATCAGAGTCGCGCAGCTTCACAACAGAGCGACCGCAGAGTCTGAGCTGAACGGAAACGATGTCGACACGATCGACTGTGATGTAACCCGAAAGTTCGTCTCCAGGACAAATTCTTGTTGACAGCCCGGTGAGGTGAATGGCCATGCCAGATGAAGAGGGAAATGTGCGATGCATTCTAGCGAAATGGAAGATCTCAAACACCACACAAAGTGTGGATTCGAGAAGATTGGGGCATACTCCGTATGCAGATATATAAGTCTGTCCTGCAAGAAGCTTTGCAAGTAGCGGGTCAAGAGGAAGTGTTTCTCCCGGGGCGGTGAAATTAGGCCATGGCTGATTCGTTCGCAAGCACTGAGCCAACCACAAAATCTGTATGCCAGGACATGTATGTAGGTATGTAGCTGCTATCTATGGGGACCAATGGTGTCGGGCTGGCGCGATGAAGGTGGCGCACAGCGCACCGCAGAACCAACCAGGTCGGCCGTGAGTGCTCTTCTCGTAGATGTGTGACATCTCCACCCGCTCACCGTTGTACCTCGCTGTGCCACACATCACATCCATGACCATCGAATGCATGTGCACCAGGGAAAAAGGGCACTGTGTATGGTAAGGTAAGTAAGGTCTTGCTCAGCTCTGATTGGTCAGCCCTGCACCGTCCTAATCGTGGCCACCTTCGCAGGGAATAAACCATCATCTTCAAGGTACCTTAACCATCTCATCTCCAAGAATGCCCATTTGCATAGAATGCCGCTACCCCGTCTCTCAGCTCTACACGACCTATAGCAAAGCCGACGACAAGGCGCTCGGCAAAGGTGTCCGCCTCACGCAATGTCCACGCTGCAAGAAGTTTGCGGACAAATATGTTGAGCACGACTATGTCGTGTTGTTTCTGGATTTGGTGTTGATCAGGCCGCAGGTAGGTCTCTCCCTACGGTCTTGTACGTTCAATGCGAATCGAGGTCTCGCTGGATCTGAAACCGACATCTTGTGTTGATCCAGCCCACACCATTTATGCTGATCAGTCTGCATCTGCAACCACGCCATATTCTAATAACGCATTGCATAAGCTAAGCGCGTACTCTTCTCTTCCACAGGTCTATCGCCACCTATTATTCAACAATCTCGGCCGTGAAGACGGCACCAAATTTGACGTACGTCCCCATGCCATCAACTCCTCCCCGATGCTCCGAGTCTCAAGCCTGCCAAATCACACTAACCCACTCCAGCCCTCAATCATCCGCTTCGGCGTCCTCCTTCTCCTTTTCGACGTTTACCTTACCTGGGCACGCATTGAGAAAGCCACGCCGTCCTCCTCTCCCAGTCTTCCCCTCTCGCCACCTCCACCCCTCCCACCATTTCCTTCCGGCAGCAACAGCCTCACAAACGGCACTGCTGCCGTCCTAGGCACGAATGCGGCCTACCGAGGCAGTGGCGATGGAGGGCTTGGAGGCGAAGGCTCCTGGCTAGCGACGCAGCCGATACTGCTGCAGTACCTTTTTTTCCTCGCCCTCTGCGCACTGGAGTCATTTTCATTCCACTTACCGATAAGGACGCTTCTATCTTTGGAGCTGCCATCATGGCTGCACACAGTGATCCCATACTACCCTCACCCAGCTCTGGTTAGTACAGCGATCCTCGTTTCTAGCTTCACGAAACTGTTCCCGCTGCTACTGCTGGTGTGGCAATACGACTTGCCAAGCTCAGCTAGTGCTGTGAGCTGGGCGGTGATCATCAATAACGTGGCGGCGCTGGAAATCCTTTTGGACTGTGGCTACATAAGAACGGGACTGCTGTGTGCGGTTGGGGCCGTGTGTAGAGCAGGAGTTGGATGGGGGATTCTCAGAGCGGTTGGGATCGGGGGTGGGGTTGCAGCAGCTGGAGTGGTGGAAACAGGCGATTTGATTGAGTTTTGGAGGAGAGCTATGGATGGAATTGGACTCGGGTGAGAATCGAGATAGAGGCAAACTAGGTAATGTATGCAAGCCATTCGGACCTACGGGCGCTCGGCCGGGCTCGCACGGATCACGAATGTGTTGTCAGCATACATCCCCAGGTAAGGCTGGAGAGAACCTTGGGCAGATAAGAGCTATGCGTCAGCGCATCTATGATCTTCCCAACCCTGACAATTTATGAGGGATAATAATGTGCAAGAAAAAGGAGAAGGGAGATCATACGGGCGAATAATAGAATATGTCATGGTGGTCTGTGCTTCTAGATATCTTATCAATCACTTGTCAGGCTCTTCGACCATCACCTTGGCGTCGACATCACGGTGCAACCACCTCTCGCGCCACCACTGAGGTTTGCATCCTTTGAATTTCACTATGTCCCACATAGCACCATCAGCAGCGCGACAAGCACTACGCCAGTGCAGTCGGCGTCTCTCGACGACGTCTCCCTCAAACTTTGCCACGCAGATACCACGCGCATGTGTCGCCGCAGCACGCAGCAGCCATGGTCACGAGAATCGACGGACATACGTTTCGGAGTCCTCCCCGAAGAATGCGACGGTCAACGTCGAGAGTACCATCCGGGCAGACCAAAAGGCGTTCCTGAATCAGACGGGTGTTCGGCCACAGGATGCGCAGATGCCATCGACCGGCATCTCCGCCGATGCCATGATGAGCCCCGCGGCAGGCATATTGAAGCAGGCGACCGTCATGGACGAAGGCACTCGGCCGATATACCTTGATATGCAAGCCACGACTCCTACCGACCCCCGTGTCCTGGATGCGATGCTTCCTTTTTACACCGGCTTGTACGGCAATCCCCACAGTCGGACTCACGCCTATGGATGGGAGACGGACAAGGCGGTGGAACAGGCGCGAGCGCACATCGCCGAGCTGGTCGGCGCAGATCCCAAAGAGATCATCTTCACGAGCGGTGCAACAGAGAGCAATAACATGAGCGTCAAAGGCGTTGCGCGCTTCTTCAAGCGCTCAGGAAAGAAGAACCACATCATCACCTGTCAAACAGAGCACAAGTGCGTTTTGGACAGTTGCAGACATTTGCAAGACGAAGGCTTCGAGGTTACATATCTGCCCGTGCAGAACAACGGTCTCGTCAGCTTAGAAGAACTGGAGAATGCGATGCGACCCGAGACCTGCCTAGTGTCTATCATGACTGTGAACAACGAGATCGGCGTTGTGCAGCCCGTGGAGGAAATTGGAAAACTGTGCCGAAGCAAGAAGGTCTTCTTCCATACCGACGGAGCCCAAGCAGTTGGCAAGATCCCGTTGGATGTGAACAAGATGAATGTTGATCTGATGTCAATCTCCGCACACAAGATCTATGGGCCCAAGGGAATCGGCGCTTGCTACGTGCGACGACGACCGCGTGTCAGGATCGATCCGATCATTTCTGGCGGAGGACAGGAACGAGGCTTGAGATCTGGGACTATCGCGCCGCCACTTGTCATCGGCTTTGGCGAAGCGGCGCGCATTGCAAAGGAAGAAATGGAGGTAGGTCCAACTCTTTCTTGTTGTCACGTCGGCAAAGAAACAAGGAATCTTTGGAGGATTATACCTTACACTTGCATGGCTTGCAGAGTCGGCGACCTTGACCGGTTGCAGCTGCGTGCTGAACGAAAGATCAGATATATGACTAACCTAGACACCTTCCTATATTTGCACCGCGGTATACTTTTGAGTCCTCAAGCTTACGTGTCCTACAGTACGATACACGCCGCATTGAACAGCTATCCAACAGACTTCGCAAAGGCCTGCTGAGTATGGAGCACACATCGCTGAACGGCGACCCTGAGCGACACTACCCGGGTTGTGTGAACGTGTCCTTTGCCTATGTCGAGGGCGAGTCACTGCTCATGGCGCTGAAAGACATTGCCTTGTCGTCGGGCTCGGCATGTACATCTGCGTCTCTGGAGCCGTCGTACGTGCTTCGAGCCCTTGGAAACTCGGACGAGTCGGCGCACTCATCCATCCGCTTCGGCATTGGCCGATTCACGACAGACGCCGAGATTGACTACGTCCTCAAAGCAGTAAGGGAGCGTGTCACATTTTTGAGAGAGCTGTCGCCGCTTTGGGAGTTAGTACAGGAGGGTGTAGACCTCAGCACGATTGAGTGGTCGCAGCACTAAGCCAGTACCCACTCGACCACGTGACATGGAGTCGTGCTGCGATGCACATAGTGTTAGCGACGGACCAGAAGTCCCGCCGAATGGATCATGTACATTGAAAGGCAAATCGTGTAAGTATTAATTGTAGCGGTGCAAACAGATGACGCTCAATCCTTCGCAATGGCCCCGCCCGTAACGAGTCCGGAGGGCATTCCAAGAACCTTTCCACAGACCATATTTTCTTATCTGCATGCACTCATGCCTTCTGAAGACTGCGGCATCGAGATTCTTTATGGCTGCACCAGACGGTGTTGCCGATCCCTGTCACCTCCGCCGGGGGCGGCGGCACGGCTGCAACTCATCTGCACACAGACTTGACCGACCAGAGAAAATGCTGTGTACGCATAACACTTGCCAAGCGGCGTCCCCGTCTAATGGCATACTGAGCAAGACTTAAGGTTTGTCGGCTCAGCTTTCTTCGGAACGCCTTCACACGGCTCAACATGCCAACGAGGCACGTAAGGCTGGTCTAGCGACGCCACGAACGCAACATCGTCCACGTCCGCCCCCTAGACTTTTCTAGCCGCCATGCCACTGGCCCTACCACGCGTACAGCCTTGCGCGATCAATTGCAACTTTATTGCGACGACGCCCTCCACATTCTGCCGCAGCAGCACGGTAGGACCAGCCGTCCATGGCCGACTGGAACGCCATGAAGCCACGTGTAGCTATGTGTGCGAAGCAGAATGTCGCGGCTCATACAGCGAAGTACTGATACTGGCTTCGCATTGCGAGCTGCAATCCTGCGAAGCTTGATCTTCGGCTGCCTGAAGCGAGCGCGATAGGGCCAGTGCGTGAGAAGGGAAAGCCGATGCGTAGAAGTTTGATTTGATCTGGTAAGGCTGATATGCGACTTTGATATTTTGGTCAAGCCAAGGGAATGGAGTATTGTGTATAAAGGTAGGCATTCGGCCTACCTTGTCTACAAAGGAGCAGCAGCAACCACTTGAAACAAGAGCAAGAAGATCAACGCATCACTCACATAGCAACTTCATCCCTCTACTTCAATCCCTAAAAACAAGCACTTCTTCGTTGCTTCGCAACAATCGGCGGCGGTCGAAATGTCTTTCCCATTCACCACAGCAATGCCACTCTTCAGTCGCCGCTCCAGCTCCAACAGCTCGACCAAATCCTCTACTCGCTCGAGCCGGTCCGATAAGAGCAAGCGCCACTCCCGCGACCTGTCCAGTATGGCCGTCTGGCCCTCGACTTGCAGGAACGTCCGTCTTGAAGTCACGCCCTACAACGTCTACCTCCATGCCCTCTGCCGCCGCGACGACGGAACCTGGCGCCAGTCGAAAATCGACCTCAACTTCTGCATCGGCCCCGAGCCCCGTGCGTGGAACTCCAAGGACCAACTCGTGCCATTAGGATCATGGCAGCCGGCAAGCTTGTTGGACAGCAATGGCGAGCCGACCAAGGTCAGGAAGATCAGACTCGTGAACGCGGGTGCCACTCTGCGGGCCGAAGTCACTGCGTACAAGGGCTTGTCCGCTGTCTTCGACCGCTCCAGCCGATGGGTAGTCCGCGATTTTGACTTGACACAGCATGTGCGCAACCACGACGGTGTGCTCGAATTCTGGAGTCTACGATCGTGAGTCCTCTCCACCAATCTTTCCACCACTTACCCACATCGAACTGACAATGTTCACAGCGCCAGTGTCATGCCAGTCTGGTTCTCCGGTGTCTGCGAGCACATCCATAACCGCTCCACCAGCAGCTCCAGAACCGCCACTCCTAGGTCGGAGGTTGACAGCTACACCTGGAAGGAGCAGACGCCTCTCGACTCCGTCCTGCAGAGCTGGCAGGTGAACATGGTTGAAGAGGTGCTGCATGGCTTGGGATGGGATGAGCGCGAGATTGACTGGATGAAGGGCACGGTGGAGTACGGGGACTACGTCGTCAGGCTCGGATCTTGAGCAGGCTTTGTAGCGGCTGATATTTCTTTTGCGCACATCGAAAGTCTGCGAGGATCGAGCGAGGAGTTAATTTGAGTTGTGTGAATGTGGCGGGATCTGGGGCTTGAGGCGTTAGAGATTGGGTGCTGGTCAGCGATGTGTTCAGTTGAAGTTCGATACCGACCGTGTGTTGCAGGCATATGCAGTAAATTATCAATGATGATATTCATGAGCTTCTAATGAGATGAGACTGGGACTCCCGGGTCGAGCAATCGATCAAGTGGGTTGACCCGTATACTGTGACTTCTGGACGGATGCTGATTGAGCAATCAACGGTTTTGTCAAGCAGTCAACGGTGTCATTGAGTAGTCATTCGATCTCGCCACAACGCAGGCCCTCCTCAGCCTCGCATCTGCGAGGCCAATGAAGAGATCCTACAAGATGGCCTGTGTAGGACCCTCCAGCACTCATGCGGTGCGAAGCAAAGGCCTATTACCCACCACAAAGAGAAAAGACAAGCGAAGAGACCGCAGACGCAGCAGTTTTCTGACGCCCCGGGCGGCGCACGGCGGCAAGACCGATCTTCTCTCAGGCACCAGGAGGTCGGTGATCAGGTGCAGTCGAGCAAACTTGCAGTGCGCCTTCCGTCGTTCGCTCGGCCCCATCGAATGCGACATTCCCAACCAACACCGACACACTCCCACAGGACACCACCCGTCGAACTTTGCCATGATGACTGAGTGCTTCAGTTTCGCCCGCCTACAGGCGGCACAGTACGCAGCAGCCTTCGAGCTCCACAGCACAAAACGGCACGATTAGATGGTTGGCATCCTGGAGGCGATGGCGGCCGATGCACACCTCACGCTCTGGTTCCGCAGGCAGGTGCACAACTTCCTGGCGAATGCACCGACGTCCCATGGCAGGCGCTCGAAATCCAGATCTCGAGGTAAGAAATATCTATCCGATCCACTCTGATCATTGGTGGCTTGTCTCTCTGCCCAGCAGAAGCCTGACGATAAGCGGCTGCTAAGACGTAGTGGGCGTTGTCGTGCTGAATTGACGACGAGTTTGCCTGTATTGAGAGCTCCAAGTTCTGTGCGGAAGCCGGTATCAGAATATAATAAAGACGGCAGGGTCCGGGAGAGGTCTTCGTGACTTTGTCTTCTCTGCTGATTTGGGTGAAGGAAGTTCTTCGTGACGTTTCCTCTTCGGCCGAATCGGATGGTATAGCCACATGCAGTATCAGAACATGGTGATGACGGCAGGGCTCGGGAAATCAGTCTTGGAGTACTCTGTATAGCAGCTTATAACACCTTCATGCACCGTGAAGGTCTCCGTTGGTGCCTTTGCCGACTTGGATCTCAAAGTCAGCATTGTGACAGAGGTTGCAAATCTTATCCTCTTCTGATGGTGGGGGACGTGGAGATGTGTTGCGCGATCGTGTATACCTTAGCTTTTCACGGCCAGGCAGCGCGCCAAGATAGGAAGGAGATGTGGCTAATGACGGGGATCGATAGATCAGCTACGGCGACTCAGATGAAAGGTAAGGCTTCACTCCTTGACTAATTCAAGATGCGTATGTGTTCGCCTAGTCGACTCATCACCTTATGGGAGTTGTCATACGCGATAACATGCTCGCCCGGGAGTCCAAGCACAGACAGACGGCACCGACCGCGCATGCTTGACTCCATGTCTATGTACATCGTGCGATGACTTCTAGCAGAGATCTGATTGAGCTAATCAACTGATGAAATCACTAACCGATGAGGCGATCACAAGTATGCGACGGATACAGCCTAGAGTCACGTGACGCCCGCTGCAGTCAGCTCCGTGCTGGATATGATTACTGTATTCTACCGTTCTAAGGCCAAGTCGCATAGAAGCTTTGTCGCGTCCTAAGCGCGCTCTGTCTCTATGTTACATATATGCATTACGCATTGCTTCGTACTCATGCCTAGCCTGCGCAATAGCAGACGTTTCAGTCGAAAGACCGACATCACTCCACCACCGCCGTCGCTTAGTAGTCGGAAAGCCCGTAGTAATGGCTCGACTTGGACTAGAAGCTGAACAGTCCTGACCGGCCCCTTTCCTCGAACGAATAGCAGACAACAGGCGCCCGATCAGGGACTGGGACTGGAATGATCAGGTTCCGCAGCAGTCAACCTGCGATATTAAAGGTCACCGCCTCTGCATTGGCGGAGCGGACGGATGGCTTTCTCCAGCCCTGACCCAACGGATCCGTGATTTCGTATGTAGCATGATCGTATTAAGGTAGGCGAGAATTAGAAACTGAACAATCCCGACCTCTTTTTTCTCAAGGGCAGTGGATAAACTACAATAGCGCTGAGGAACAGGCCGACTAGTTTATGTTAGCGACGTAGTTCAGTCGTATAAGGCATTGAGTGAGCGCATACCTGTGATCCCTATTGCTAATTCGATTATGGAATAGCCAACATCGAAAGCTACGCCGTTGAGGGGGGACGAGGTCCCAACGGTCGTGCTGCAGGGTTGTGGGTAGCAGGTCAGTTACTGTTGTGCAAATGAGGGGGCAAAAGGATTTGGAGCGTTAGCAATCACATACCTATTCACTACAGTCGTCCCGTTGGACCCAGTACCTACTATCTGATCGGCAGATGCGATACCCGATACCAAAGAGCCGCTGACAGCTAAGCCTGAGGGTACTTGTACCCATATTGCAGGTAGCATAGCTGCGGCTGCAAGTCCGTATCCGACGCGGCGAGTCTGGCGGACGTACATGGAGTCGGCGTCGTGGCCCTCCTCGAGCTTGGAGCCGTGCCCTGGCTCCTTTTTCCCGATATTCCGTGCCTTGCGTTTGATTCCTTTCCAGTATATTCGCGCACGATCTTCGTAGAAATCCAGCAGCCAATTCTCTATTCTTGCGCCAATTCGCGAGTACAGATTTGCCATCACGCCGATAGCAAGCGCAGCCAATGCGTTGCTGACCTGCGTATTACCTTCGAATCGCTTAGCGCTGTAGTAATTGACGAGATAGCCGACAAAGGCAATGAGCAGCATGATTGGTGCTTGTCTCCATTTAGCCTGGTTGATGATGATGAGACACATGGCGAATGCAGGGACGAAGGCGAAGAAGTACGGGTACTCCATTTGCTTTCCACACGTCGTTGCCGAAACAGCATTGGTGTCCATGATGCCGTAGATGGCGGATCCGATTGTAATGCCAAACCCGAGGAACAGGGAGTATATGATGGCATAGACCATACGGATACTGCCAGCAACGATTGATCGGCTCTGAAGCTCTAGAGAGGCGCACAGCACTATGTATCCTGGCAGAATCAAAGCGATCGATGACTGGGCCAGAGCGGCGAAGCAGAAAATGTGGCCACCTTTACCGTCAGGTATGCTGCCGAACGCGCGGGAGAGGAACGACGTGATGACCGTGGCCGAGATCTCAAACACGTTGGCATAGAGTTCCGAATGAGGAGCAATGACGAGCTGGAGCACACCCAGGATACAGCCCAGCAGAAAGGCGATCGGCAGATCGATCAATCTGGAGCCGAACGCGAATGGCCCGACAAAGGCGGCCGCAAGACCGTATACCGGGATCCGGAGCAGACGACTGTGCTTGGGCTTCTTTTTGGTGATCTCGTGCAGCCGTTGTGTCGCCTCCTCCACACCGATTCTATCATGGACCACCTCCTTGTAGACTTCATGCGTATCCCGTAGCTTTCCAAGATCCAGACCCTGTGTCACACGCACTAGCTTAACTTCCGTCGTGTGAGTATCTGGATCGTCGAAGGACATGATCATTGAGCCTGGGATGTACAAGAACTGGGCTTGTATCTCTAATACCCTCGCGCTCATATTCATGTACTCTTCCAAACGATGCGTTGGTGCGCCGTACAACATCAGTGCTCTGCACAACTTCATTAGGTACTTTTGCCGTTGTATGGTCTCAGCAATATGTAGTGTGATGCGTATCTTCTCCTCCTTCAGCGGTTTGCTGATGCGATTGAATGCCGCCATCGCTGATGAGCTATGTGCTCGCATGTGCTTCGGCCTCTTCTTCTTCTCGTCTTCGGCCTGCTGCTCCTTAAGACGTTGCGACACTTGCTCGCCAAGACCGGACAGTGCAGGTGAGCCAAGGCTCGCGGAACTACCAATTAATCGTGCCAGAGACGACGTCGATTGATTTTTGTGCTTTTTTGCCCCGAACCAGGTCGGCGTCGACGCACCTGACTCCGGAGGGGAATGAGTCGGCGTCGTGCCGGTACTCCAATCGCCGCCTCGAGAATATCGTTTGTTGATATGATGTTGTTGTTGGCCATATAGCTTTAACAAAGAACCGAGTATGCCGCCTCTGTACTCTTTAGCTTGCTCCCTGTAATCCTCATAGAAAGCCTGGTCTTCCAAAGGAGTCATGGCACCAGATCGCTGGCCAGTGGGCGAGTTGTCCTCACTCTGCAGAGATGAGAGTCTCTGGTGCACGGTGTGCTGCCTCACCAACTTCTGTGCTTCGACCGTGGACTGCTTCCTGGGCCTATTGACCTTCGATAGCTCAACATCAGAGTCATAGTCGACGCCATCGAGGTTCGACAGATTCTCCAGTGGTATTTCCAACTCAGTGCCATGGCGAAAGCGATTCTTGGATTGGCTTGTAACTCGACGTTCGGGCGAAGTGTATCTGGAATTTGATTCTGACCGAGCCCGTTCATCAGTTTCAAGACGTTTGCCTCTTTCATAGGCCTCACGGGCGCGTGCTTGACGAATGGCCCGTTGGCCGTCGTCATCAGGGCCCTCGATATCAACGAATTCCGGTCCATCGTTCTGATTCGATAGAGTTCGTCTAATAGCTGGCCTCGGACGAGAGCCGGGCACAGATACATTGGGCAGTGACTGATTCAATGCAGCATGGATCTGCTGGGTCTGCTGTGGCGATAATTCCGGCAGATGAGACCTTGGTGCAGATCGGTCAGAATGATCGTGCGGTAACATGAAATCCCTACTGCCGGGTCGACTATGGTTTGGACTGGAAGATCCACTAGCTCTGGGTGAACCCCATGGCGGAGTGACTCCTATTCGCGGCGGTGACAGATTACGCTCTGAGGACTTTGTCCCAGTAAGCTGACTGACGTTGTGGACGTTGGCATTTCTGTCTTTAGGATCGACAGCTTCCCTGAATCCAACCCTCTTTTTCTCTAACCGTTTCGCACCCGCGCTTCCAGGCTGGGACTGTCCAGCGCTAGAGCCGAGACTCTCCGGCTCCTGCACCGATGCTGGTGAGGCATTTTCCATTGTTGTAGCATCGCCAAACGGGTTTGCGAGCTCTTCCACCGGTGTCGACATCTTGTGAAGGGGTCGAAAGGCACGCTAGATCGATCCGGTGAAATAGCTGAGAACAATGACCCAGAGCTCCCGGCCAATCGTTGCCAGATCCGTAACGATGATTACAAGTTTTGCATGAACAAAGAATCTTGAGCCTCCTAAGTGTTGTTCCTGTCGTTTCTGAAATGTATCGACGATTTGCCTTGGTATCTTGAGGCAACGATCGTTTAGAGAGCCGGTGTCGAAGGGTTGTAACCTGCAGGCAGCTATTACGTTGAGTGCGTGTAGCTGTGCTGCAAATGGATGTGGCAATGATATCGTTTATCAATGCGTGGTTAGAGTCAAGGCGATGCCATCAGGCCAACTGCTACACTTTGTGGGCGCGAATAAACCTATCGCTTCTCCGTAGCGTACTGGTGTGAGTTCAGCGAATAGTGGTGCTAAGGTTCGACGCGAAAAGGCTATCAAAACTCTCTGATTATGAAAGCTGGTTTGCAAAGAGATTTTCAAGATTTTCGCCGAAGGCAAGTGTGTATACAGTACCTGTTTACAGATGATGAAGGCAGTGTAGGAGGAAAGACTCACGTTGCGCTTCCCTCCAGCAAGCCGAAGAGGCGAGGGACAAAGCAAAGCCATGGGCTAAAGAGTGCTCCCTGGTTAGATGAAGCGATGACGCTGTCTCACCTCGCTGGACCCATATGCGCCGCGAGTATCAACGAAAAACGGGTCCACTGATGGCGACTGCATTCCAGAGATTCCGTCTGCTATCCTCATCCACATATCGCACTGGAAACGCTTCACGTGCGCGCGCAACCCAACATGAACTTGTGGGTCTGAGCATGTGGCGTGCGTGTTGTCTTGGCCATACACAACAGCAATCGACTCCCCCGGGCCGCGCCATCACCATGGCCCACCATGTCGGTTGGATGGTCCGGTCGGACCTCCAGACGGTGAGGTTGTAGGCGCATCGTCGGCGAATATCATATACGAAGGCTAGACCTTCACAATGCTTCGTGCCTGTCGACCAAGAACAGCCGGCGTCATTCATCACCCGAGAGACATTCTTGCATGCCGCCAAACGAGCAATCAGAACCTGCAGAGCTTACGCAGATCGCCTGCTCTTACACCCTATATGCGATTCTCAACACCTCAACGGCAAATTTTGAAGGGTGAAGTTCTGTCGTTGGGAGGATGGCGAATGCGGCAGGATTCCTTTCCGCAACCTTCTTTGACGTCGTGGGCAAAAGATTTCACGGCACTACTGTATGCTGCATGTACTTTTCACATGATTGCGAACCAGGAATCGCAAACGAGCATCCCAAGAAGCTGGGCGCAGCCGCGCAAGGCGTGCATGTGGGTTTCGGGATACCGCTTTGACCTACAGGAACCCGGGAGAGCGACGCTGGGGTCAAGGATTTTCCAATTTCAATTCACGAATGACATGCAGAGCACATGTTCTCTAAAAAGCGCTGAGTCCGACCGTTGTGGCCCAAGAAAGGACCGATATCTGCGGTATACGATGCATATCAGAGATTCAGCTTATCAACCTATGCGCCTCCTGGGATGACCTGGAATTCCCCAAATAGGTAAGCCGGCGAGATTATGAATAGAACAATCAAAGTCCTCAAACACACAGCAGCAGGTCCACGCAAATCGTCGCACCTTCCCTAGATCGTGATAATCCGTACAGGAGTTACTAGGGGTGGAGATCACGCACGAACGCTGCGAACCACAGACCCAACAACCTTGATGCATCATGTACACACTCTCGCTATCTCCCCCCCCCCCCAACCTACACAAGAGTACACAGCCAGGAACGTTGGGTCTCCCAACTATGTTGAGCAATGATAACCCCCTCTGCCTCCGCCATATCGCCGATCTGCGCAATCTGTGGTGGCCGTGCAAGGAGCCAGGGACGGCGTCATTTGCGCCGCCTTGTCGGGTAACCGAACACTCACCACGACCCGGCCAGGAGGTAGCTATTCCTTTGGTTTGATAGATTTCGGTGCCTACACTGTCTCGTCCAATCAAAGTGGTGTTGCAATTATACAGCTGTTTTGGTAAAGTGCGCACGAGCCAGAGATCGTTCAAAGGCATCCGTGTTCATCTCTCAGTACCAAAAATTGACGGCTCGAATAAACCATCAACTTGGGCTGGTCGACGGTCGTGCGGCTACCAGCACCAAGAGCCAGCGCACACCAGGTCCAAATGCAATGCCGGAAATCGATCCGGGCACGATGCAAAGCGCACGATGTAAAAAGAAAGGGAGCAAGAGGTATACCGCGCCAACAGGGGCCATCATGGCTATGATTCCAGGTCATTCAGCATGCTCCCTACCCTACGAAGCAGCCGCCAGCTTTCTGGCACTGCACTGACGCGTCATATCATGACCTCGCAACCATCACAAGCCGCAGCTCAGACCTACTGCCACCCGCCCCTCCCCTCCCCCTTCTCTGTCCTCTCCGCCTCGCTATTCGTGCCCGCCGTACTGTTGGTCCCACCATACCCGGAGTCCCGGCTATGCACCGTCTCCTCCTCCTCATCGTCCGCGAAGTCGATATCAAACTCCGGCTGCTTAACCTTGCTCTCCGTCTCCACCAAGTCCGCGCCGTCGCCCTCGCCATGTCCCGCCGCGCCACCTGCCCACCCTTTCTGTTCTGCTGCACGCGTGTTCCAGCGCAAGGTGCGGGAGATGCTATCGAACCACTCCAACGGCTGGCCCATGACCGTCGGGAAGGGGTACTGTGAGGCGCGGACCACGACTTCGTCGCCACGCCCGAGCTCGACACGTCCTTTGCCGTCGAACGAGACAAAGGCGCCACCGCGGCCGGTCGTGGGCATTGAAACTTTCAGCGCCATGTCGTCATTTAGGAGCATAGGTCTGAAAGACAGGGTGTGCGGACAGATGGGCGTGAGCAGGATGGCAGGGATGTCTGGGTGCACGAGTGAGCCGCCGGCGGAGAGCGAGTAAGCTGTTGAGCCTGTGGGGGTAGAGAGGATGATGCCGTCTGCACTAATGCGGGTGAGGAGGCTGTCATTGGCGTACAAGTCTAAAGAAGAGATGTAGGAGGATGGTCCGCGGTCAATCACAAGCTCGTTCAGGACCTCGTGCGTCTCGCCTTCGATCTTTGTGCTTTGCGGGTCATGCGAGGCCACTGACAGTCCTCTGCTGCCGTTAGTCGAGACGCCAGAGATGGATGAAAGGGAAGCCGAGGAGCCTGCAGTGGTAGAGAGCGAAGCGGCGGAGCGATAGACGGTACACGTGAAGCGCATGCGCATGTTTATCCGCATGCCAGGGTCACCCATAATGTAGTTGAGCTGCTCCCTGTACCGCGAAAAATCAAAGTTCGTCAGAAAGCCTAACGATCCAAGGGAGAAAGCCAGTACTGGAGGGACAATCCGTTGAAACAACCAGGATGTGAATAGCACGGTGCCGTCGCCTCCAAGTGTGATGACCAAATCGAAAAGCTCAGGTTGTTCCAAGCATAGTGCGGGTGTCCAAAAGCGCAGCATATCCGTAAATCTCTGATCCTTAGCCAACAGTCCATCACAATCGAACCTGCTACTCTTCCTCAACTTCGAGTCCACCCACACATTTACCCCGACGTCTTTCCCATACCGTGGCGTACTCAACAACCAGTCCGCCAGCTCCCGCGTCAACGTCACAAGAGTGTTGTCCCGTGCCTTGGTGATGATCATGATATTCTTCACGGCCCTCTTCAATGGTCTCCTCTGCAACTGCCTGCTGACTTCGCGCACGGAAGCGGCAGTCTGCATTAGCCGACTGTGGCTCAATTGGTCATCTGCCTTGATTTCGTCCAACACTTTTTCAATGTCCACTGCATCTCCGAAGCGCTTATGGAAATAACACGGGCTCGTAAGTGCCGCCAGACGCGCGATACTTGGAGTTGCGCAGATGTTGAATTTACTGAGCGCACCGCTCAGGTCTCCACCTCTACCCCGCTCCTTCCCAATTGGGATCCTACTCTTGCGCTCTTTCCGATCAGCTTCTGTTACCAGCTGTGACGCAAGTACTTCTGCTGTCGGCATAGGAATCGCTTGCGCGCCCGTACTAAAACGTCGCGGTGTCGAGTCCAATGCAAATGGGAAGCCGTTGGGCCGGTCGAAGGAGTTCTGTCGGATTGCCGTTCTCGAGATCGCTTCTGCGATTGCATGTTTTCCTCCTGCGATATTGATGGGTAGCGTGGGCGTCGTCTGTTCCGCTCCCGCCATGTCCGGTGTGCCCGGTTGCGTCCTCGCGCGCGCCTGCGGGTGGATGGCCGAATCCCGCTCTCCCATGTCAACCGTCTATCACCTATGATGCGACGCGATCTCCGATGCACAAAGAAATAGTATGGCCGATGGTACCTGACGCCCTCCTTCGTCGGCGATCAGATCAATCGTCACGCCCGGGCCGCCAGATGAGACTAGTATGATGGTGTGGGCGGTGGATCTGTCGTGCGTTATCTCGTGCGGGCTCGGAGGCGATATGCATGTTGGTGTGAGGGCAACTGGCGCTTATCAAAGGAGAGTAGGGCCATGGAGAGCAGTTCATGGAGATCAGCGGTAGAGAAAGAGAAGTGGTTTGAGGTACTCACTCAGAGTCGGCGATTGGAGGCAACTCATGCAAGAAGGTTGGGTTCCAATCGTCACCGCGGGACCCGCGCTCCGGCGAATGGTGAGTGGTACATTGTCGGCTTGCCGAAGCTTCTTCATTATAGATCTGAGCGAGTACAACACAATCACTACAGAGGACATCTATCAATTTTCGCCTGCCGTGTGAACCACAATAGAACTCCACCAGGTGAGGCACCTGACATAGGAGCATCAAGCTTGCGAACCAGACTGTCTGAACTTGTAACTTGCGGGCGTGCTAAGACCAAGACCGAGACTCTGTAGCATCCAAGTCTTGGTCCTCCAGGAATCTAGCATGGGACGCGCAGTCTGCCGTAGGCGCAGCAAAGGGAGAGGGCGGCATGGTCCATGGCTGCTGTGCCGGCCGCTTCCTGGGTAAGTCTTCTTCAGCTATTTGTAGCTCTACTGCCCTCTCTCCGGAGTTACAGATTCAAGCCCTACAAGCACGAACTGTTGTCGACTAGAAGAAGCGTAAGTAAAATCATAAGCAGACATGACTTTTCTGATACAGAGACTGACTATAGCGCAGAAGATGCTTCTCCTTACGATTACTCTCCTGACACGTTGTAGTCGGGAACATTCCATTCGAAATATATTCGATAGACGCTGAGTCGCCTTGTAAATCCATCGCCGGCGGGCCTGGAATCCCGCAGCCTTTAATTCTAGGGGAGCCGGAGTCGAAACGTCCATGTCATCGTGCAGTGGATATGCGTACCATGATAATAAAATGCTTGTTGAAGCGTTGACGCCAAGGCTCTCTCTGTAACCGGCGAGGCAAAATGTGTGGACTATCAAGGCTCCTGAGCATGAAGGTCGCCTGTTAATTGCTGAAATGCGCAGCAACCACTGCAGGGTCTTCTAACCCGAGAAGTCAATGGGTGGTCTACGTAATACGAGGATTTTAGCAGGACCACGTTTCATTCAGTACGGTGGCAGTGCTCGGGCGTTTGTTCCTTGACTGGCATTCATAGCCTGCTACTGACAATATCACATCTCGCCGAATAAAAGTACATTCCCCTGGTCATAGCTGGGTGTCATTGATTCGGTATCCTTAGGCCAAAAACACCTCATCCCCTCATCCATGTGCCGTATGCCATGTGCTGTTTACCGCGCAAAAGCATGATTGTCTTGTCTGCCGCGATCTTCGTTTTACTGTGCCTGCTTGTTGATGTCCGCCTCAGCGCCCCTCTGCAGCGTCTTGCCAGTGTCGTGCTGCTTCTGGAACTCCGCTTGCTTCTCGCGGTCGCCGGTGAGACCTGCAACGGCTCCACCAATAGCGCCACCAGCGCGATTGGAAATGCCAGATCCCAGGTCGGAAAGCTGGCCAGCGGCCTCCTTGCCCTCGCCGGCAGCCCTCTGCTGCTTGCCCTCGTTCTGCAGGCCGCTAGCACCGGTGAGACCGCCAATGGCCTCCTTGGCAGAGCCGATGGTCTGGTCCCAGGAGCCCTGCTGACGGTCTGGGTTGTTGGCCGCCACACCGGAGGAAGAGATGGAGACACCGCCGATGGAGGTGCCGGCGTCGGAGACGTCTTTGCGGGCCTGGCCGAGGTCCTGCTTGTTTTGGCCCTCAGCCTTGATGATGTTAGCATGCGAACACTTCAGGCGAAGATTGAGCATTGTGTACCTTGTCGGCGTTGGAACCGGTGATGCTGCCAAGAGCGCTCTGAGCCATGCCAGTGGCCGAGTCAATGTAGCTCTGAAGGGTGCTGGTGTTCTTGT
The DNA here is from genome assembly GCA_010367425.1 of Teratosphaeria destructans. Taxonomy (NCBI): domain Eukaryota; kingdom Fungi; phylum Ascomycota; class Dothideomycetes; order Mycosphaerellales; family Teratosphaeriaceae; genus Teratosphaeria; species Teratosphaeria destructans. Next base: position 147,853 of record WBMN01000013.1, read on the forward strand.
CCGACATGACTGCTACGGTTCTTGTGCTTGGTGTAGATTGATCTGAAGTCTGCTGTGATTTGTGAGGCTTCTGGTGTGGTGCGTGAGGTTGTTTGGAAGAAGAAGTTTCGATAGGAACTGTACATCTATGTATATACAAAAGCCCCGCCGCCTCACGACGCAAGAGGCATGTGAACAACGCGGGTAATGACGTATGGCGCTCCTGTCACTCCTGGAACAAGAAACCATGTGGCGCTCCCAGCTCGGTCTAGAGCCTCTCAGACACACCTAATCCGGAGCACATGCTGGCTAGCATCTCGACCTGCAATCGCGATGAGGTCCATGAGTGACGCAAGCCGCCGGATGGCGGTCTGCAGGTGGACACGAGATAGCAGCACGCGAGGGACGCGCAGCTGCAGAACGTGCTGGATCTCTAATAATTCACGGAACGAGCACTGACATGGGACAGAGGATATGATGAGAGAATTCGACATCACCCAGGGCACTACCATCAGAACACAGTAGTTCACCTCAGCGTGCATTCATGTATTTGACCACTGTAATCCATGCATTCTTTTCGTTGCTTCATGTAATTCCTACAATAGTATACACCACATACACCAACAAACACCAACATAATTACCCAGCCCAGATCCCAGTTTTCCCCTCCTGATCATTCATGAACATAGACATCGAATCAAGGTATCATCGCCATTCAAAACACCAAACATTGCAAGAACACATCTGCGGCATCTCAATCATCGTCCATGTCCAAAACTTTCGGAGCGTGGGCCAAGACCTCGAATCATTTCATAATTACCATCAAACAATCCCATTGCCTCCATCCCAATGAAACATATCGTCTCCAGGCGCCGCCAAAACCTCCGCAGGCATCACAATGCCCCGATACATATCATGTATGCCGGACACGGCACTGTTCAAGTCCCCACTCCCGACCCTCTCATCCATGCTGCCCCTACCATCCTCCGTCGAGAAACTCATCAGGCTTTCCGGGTGCCCGGTACTCATCGTCGCAGCCGTTAAACCAGGAATTGCAGACGCGTTGGTGTCCACATGGCATAACGTCCAGAGGTCGTTCCAGTCTGCGTTCGAGCCGCCAGTACCAGAGAGCGAGAGGTTGGAAGCCGATGGATGCGTCGGACCCACGGGCTGCGTTGGTGGCGTGATCAAGGCATCGATTGGTTGACCGCCGTAGCACGCGTCGTAGATGTTCGTAGTCCCGTTGTCTAGACTACCGAGCAGCTTCTCCCAGTTGGTCGGCTGAGGCTCGGTCTTGACGGGCTGCGCTGCGACCGCAATCATTGTGCGTTCGCCGTCGTTCCCGAAAGATAGGTAGTCGAGGTTGGGCGGTTTCACACATGTCGGCAAAGGTGGTTTGGCCTTCAAGTTCTCTGACGGTCGTCGATGTTGCGGCGGTGCTGAGGGTCGGGGAGCGGTTGAAGCGCTGCGGCTGTGTTGTGTTGCTGGGCTGAGAGCAGGTTCGGATCGAGAGACGTTGGTCGGGCTGTACGTGGGTGGCTGCAGAGACGGTTGACTCTGGCTTGGTACACCGCTTGGGTGCAGGCTGATATTGTGCACAGTTGCTCGTCTCTGGTCGCTTGGGGCGTCAAGCATGGGCGTCCTCGGGGATCCGTTTGTGCTGAAACGTGATGCAATGGCCCTGAGCTGCTTGCGCGTCGACGATGGCAGGTGGGCCGCTGGGTTTATAGTCATTGATCCTTCCGAGTTGCTTCGTGATACGGGAGGTGGCAATTTTGGCTTGGCAGCCGGAGGTGGCGCTAAATGTGAGGTTGGCGACGACGATCGCATTGGCATCAACGAATTCGCTACGCGACCAAATTCTGCCGCTGAAGGAGCTTCCGAGCTGGCGAGTAAGTCAACGACGATGCCAATCTGCTTGTGGTTATCGCGCAAGATCTTTGAAGTCGGCTCCAGCTTGACACCTTGGAAAAGCAGACCAAACCCAGCCAGTACGAGAAGCTCGTCCTTGTTCAGACAGAACGAGAAGCTCATGCCGCGTTCTGCGAGGAGCTGCACGATCTGTATCATTGATTTGCACGAGCTCGCATGCGTAATCATCGAGGTGGATGATCGGGCGCCTAGCGAGGCGCAGATTACTGGCCGCTGAATCAGAGCGCGAATGTAGTGGTAAGTAAGGGACAGCAGAGGCGACCTGCTGCTAATAGTGCCTGTGCTGGGTTTGTCCTGAACGAATTGCAAACGAAGATGTGGCGCCAAAGAACTGCTCCATGCATCTAAGTCGTCTGAGAGGTCTGACAGCTTCTTCATCGAAAGCTGATACGATGTCTTGGCTGGGAAGACCTCCTCCAGGACTTTTGACAGAATCCGGGCAGCACGGAACAGGGCCAAGGCACTGGACAGCTTCGTGGATTCGCCCGGAAGTGTTGGTTGAAACCCGCGTTCCGTGACATATTCGTCGTCGGCATCAGCCGGATACTCGCAATTGACATCCTCATCTTTGACGTGTTTGGGAAGGCCGAGAAGCACGGCAGTAAAACAGTCAACGGTGTACAATGTCCAGAAAACCTTCTTCCTCGTCTCACAGGTCAGAGTGCGCAAAGCAAAGCGTTTCTGGGATTGATGCAACCCAAGTCGAGCCGACAAGGTAGTCGACAGGCCCTTGTAAGTCAGCAGTCTGGTCAAATCACCTTGCTGGATGCAGAAGATCTGTGCTAAGATCAAGGCTTGCAGTGCCGCCAGGGAATTCTCCGTCAGAATACTGTCAATGGCGGCTCTCCATTGCGACTGAAAGCTCTCCAGGTCTGCAGACGATCGCGTGCCGGTGGACAGAGAAGAAATGCCAAAGACCAGGTTCAGCTGCGCGATTGCCGTCTTGTCGGTGACAGCGTCCGAGTCCGCGACATACTTGTCATACAAGCCGAGGAACGTGGGTCGATGTAGGACCGGGAACAGAGGTGCCCATTCTTGGAAGAAGATGTTCACCAATTGATCTGATACCAATCGTGGCGGGGCTTTCCAGACGACAGGCGATGAAGATTCCGGTGGTGTCAGTGGTAGGCTCGCTGCTTCCTTATAGTTCATTCCTAGAAGCAGCTCGGTATCAATGTCGGTGGTCGATCGACCACTCTCCTGCAACTTGTGTTTAAACGCTTCAATGAATGTGCTTGCGCTTGAAGTGCCTGCAAAGTACGAGTCGGCCCCTCCAGCTGTTCCAGACAATAAGAATGGTGACTGTTGTACTTTGAACACCTCATCATCCTCTGGCGACGCTGCATCCGACTTGTCCTTGTTGACATTCGATTCCAAGGACGTCGTCGACGGTCGTCTTGGCGACGGCAATTGTATGGGATGTGAGGACTGGGAGTGTATCCGCGAAAGCATATCGATCTTTTCATCTTTCTCGTCCAGCAAGTCCTTCAACTCCCTTACTTCGCACTCCAGACCTCTCACTCGCTCTTCCAACGACTCTGTGTACCCTCTTGGAAAGGCTCGCCTGCTCAACTTATCGCTTGTCTTGCACTCGAAGCCAACGTTGGCGCATTGCGAACAGCATGGTCGTATGCCATCGCATCGTATTTTCTTGCTTCGGCACCTACAAGTTGACGTCGATCAGACCTTCGAAACTGTTGATCGTCCATTGAAGGGTGTGATGCATACCTATCGCAAGCCTGCGCGATCCTCGCCTGCGCATTCACGCCCACCTTGATGACCTTCATTGGTAGAATGCCAGGCATGATGGGCAGAACCTCTAGTTAAGGCTGCGAGCCTTGACATAAAAGAGGTGGTTATGTTGCCGACCAGGTCCTAGCTGCCCATAAAACAAAATGAAACCCAAAGCGATCCTCCCTCCGGTAGGCAAGGGTGTGGAGATGCGCCGTCATGCGTTTCCTGTGCAGGCCTTTCCAGATTCTGCCCAATGGAATCATAAGGCAGAGTGATGTCGAAACTCAAGCAGCATTGACCCCGGTACCAATGGCCCATACCCTGAAAGAAACAACAATACGAGGATCCCAAGAGCGAAGAGGTCAGCGACGGCAGCCTGAGGTGCATACGGGAAAGAAAGTCATTTGAAGCGTGGGAACATCGACAGGATAACAGTGGGTCCTCGTCCAGACCGGACTGACCTTCTTCTTGGCGGCACGATGGATGGGAGAATCCGGGGCAGCCACGCAGCAAGCACCAAACCAAAGCCACGCTAGAGGATCGCCCGACTCGCCTGGGAAAGTTGGGGCCCCTCTCACACGACCAATTTGCGGAGAAGAGATCTGGGCTTAGAGCACACGGTGTGACGGGATTGGCTATATTTTCCCTTTTGCTTTTCGACGTCAACGGTGGCACAATACTGAATGAGGGGTGCTGCGGACGTGCAGATGGAGGGCGAGAAGGTAGGAACTCACATCATCATCATCATCATCATCATCATCATTATCATGGAAAGGTGGCCTCTGTGCGAGAGGGAAGAGCCGAGGATCTGACCCACAGGGCTTTCGGTACGTCGCCGTATTATGTGGTACGTATTGGTCATGCTGAAAATCATTGTGCAGCTCGACTACCGCTTGGGACTGGATTCGGCTTGGGCCCTGGCAGTTCGACCAGGTCGGCTCCTTGTCCATGCGGACCCGACCCGTCATCACGGGTCGCGTGTATGACGTCCAAAATTCCTGGAGGGGGGGAGACGAAGCGGTTGACACGGATCGAGCTGGACCCGCTGTTGGCGATTAGCGTTTGTCCAAGCCACCTCGGCGGCGGAACTAAGCTTCTTGACCGTTATGATCATATTGCGGGGTCTTCGTGCATACAGTCCACTGTCCAGCAGCCTGTCCTGCGAGATTTGTCAATTGTAAAACTGTACATTTCGTTGTCCTTGTGGAAAGAACCAGGCCCCTGATGATTAGTCTCGCCCATTGAAAAATGCGCTTCCTAGCAATTTAGAAAATGTTGACCTCAATGCGACATGCTTGATCGTGTGGGATCACACACGAACGCGAGATCGCAAGCTCCCGTAGCCAGGATAGCTCTGGTTGCCGTCCCTGCCTTTTGAAACCGGAGCCGCCCTTTGGCCAAGTGACAGAGAGACATCTGCTTCATAGGGCGACTTGAGAAAGTTAGGAGGTTAATACGGAGGCTCGTGAATGCTTTGTGTACCAGCATCAACCCGTAGAGTCCGCATTCGCCTCATCACATACTGTCTCACCTCTCGAAAGACAAACTGGTGCCAACGGTTCTCCACAACTCAATCAGTACTAAGCTTCGTCAAAAGCTGGAGATGTCAAGTGACGAGTCCGGGGCAAGCACTGATCGCCATGCATGATGCCCTCAACAGCCAAGGATCTGGAGGCCAATGCCCGAGCGCAGAAAGCGCATTCCGAATGCAGACGAAATGGGCGTCTCGCGGTGTAGGGAGATCCGAGAAGTCGCGCAATGTGAGCTTAGTGCCGACTGGATCGGGCAGTCTACGAGAAATCTTCCTCGCAGTTACGCACCTGCTGGCTGCCTTCGTTTCTGACCCCCTCTCCTGCCATCTGTGCCAGGTAACGCTGGACGACAGGGCTTCGCGCAAGTTGAACTTTCTGCATTGGATAGACCGTCAGCAAGTCGTCGCGAGACGGACCACGAATGAATGAAATATCGCCAGCTTCAGGTAAGCCACCAGGTAAGCCATCAGGTAAGCCATCAGGGTAGGCCAACATGCGCTTAGACAATGGCGAATTCTTGCCAAGAGCTCGCACCACCAGAACCCTACCCTGGAATAGCTCTGCTGCATGCTTGCTGTCATTCGGGTACAAGTCCTGTGTTTGAGACCGCAATCGGAAACAACATATGCAACTCGGAATGGAACGGCGTTCATTGGAGCCTCACTGGAAGATATCGCAGAATAGGGCCAATGAGGGCGGAGCGTGCCGGCTGTATGCCATGCGACCTGACAATTCTTCCGACGGCCACGTTTCAAGCTGTTTCGCACTCCTGCGCGTACGGGGAAAAGCTCTTTGTGGTCAAGAAGTTGAGCGGTTCGCAGAAGTCCATCGAGGTGTTCCCCAGTCCTGACTCTGAAACGAGTTACAGACTCTGGCAGCTTGAGCAGAGTTTTGCGGCGTTTTGACACGAACTAGTCCGGAACGCATGTGACACGACGTGACGAACCGCATTGCTGTGTCGTTGGTGTCGCAGCGCCCCCTGTTGAAACAGGACAGACAACGGACGCAAGTTCCAGACATCTGAGCTCTCCAAGGACGCGGCTCGAGCGCCCCAAGCCTGTGCGACTTGTCTTTGAAGTCAAGCCTATTCCAGACTGTCCAGGCAAGTATCCAGAAGCATGCACACAAAGCCGATTGTAAACAGCAGACTCACCTGCCTTTCAAAATCCTCATAGGCCTTCTCCAATAGATCTCTTTCTAGCTTGCGAAGTTGCATTGCCTGCCCAAACACTCGATCGCTGATATCGGTGCCATCGCCGTGTAGAAGGCCCTCCACGACTTCTTGCGTGCCTTGCAATGTGCTGCCTTGATCCAGTATCCTCTGCTGCAATAGCGCGACAGCTCTCAATCGGAACACATCCCACAACTCGTGCTGCGCCAGGAACTGCCTCAGCTGCTGCGCGCCACCATTGAGTTCCTGCCCGTTGAAGAAGGCATGCATTTCTTCGTCTTCGCTATCAACCAATCGGGCGAGCTCGAAGCGCAAGCCCTCGTCGTGGCCGACACAAAGGAGCCAGATGAAATCGCCTGTCCAGTCTACTTCACCATCGCCTGTATCGATGAGTTTGAAGCCTGGTGCGCAATCTGCTATTCGCATCTTCGCCGAGCGGTACACATCGTCGTCCTGGATGGCTAGACTAAGGAACAGCGTCTCTGCGCTCGTGCGATCGTGCTCGAGGAAACCATACGAGAATAGCATTTCACAGGCGCCTTTCTCATCTCCGTACGTGATCGTGACCTCGTCTCCCTTCTTCAAAGATTTTCCCTCGCGCAGCTGGAGCACGGCATCGCCCTGACTGTCCTTCTCGTAGACAGCAATGGTCGGCTCACCGGCTGAATGATTTGCTAGATCGACCATGGGAACCATGCAGTGACCTATGTCGGGAAAGTCGAGAGCACGTGAGCGGTACATGGCGTCGACTTGTTTCCAATCGTCGAAGGTGAAGTGCTTCGATACGAGACGGTACCACCTGGTGGTGAGGAGGTCGTCGTAAAGGGTATCGTATTCACGTTGCAGGGAGCGCAACTTGGAGATTACGGCAGGCGCAAGCGTCGTTCCCACGAGGAGCGATAGCTCAGCCTCTGTCCAAAAGGTTGGTAGGCGTTCCATGGGCAGGGATTTGATGTAGCTGAGGATGAATCAGTCTAAATCAGGCAGAGCTCAGTCCGTTGAGGGGAGCGACTCATGGCTATCGGCTTACTCCGTGAATGGTGTATGAACGCTGACACGCTCTGTGAGGTGTGGACAGGAGACTGAGGCTTGCACAAGGAGAAAGACAAGGATGGCACCTCTCGGTGTCTGACCACATAGGTCAGCTTGGGCGCTGGGGTGGAAAGCAATTACAGCACATATTGCCCCAACAGACACTAGTCTGACAGTCGTCAATGACGGAAGCTGGAGGTGGAAAACCCGAAATGACACCTACTGATGCAAAGTCGCCGATTGATTCTAGTACTTGGCGAAGGTCTTGGTCGATATTGGAGTGCTCTCTGATGCGCTCGGCGGACAAGATCAACTCTTTGGGTACGGTCAAGAGTACTGGTAGATTTTCCAAATCTGATTTCGGCGCAGCAATGTCTTCTTTGGCCAGCAGCGCACCGCCTCGCCCTACAGCGGTTCCTGGCTTGGTTTGTCTGAAGTCGACGCCATTGATTTCTGCCCATGTTTGGACGGCTTCGGGTTGGAGAGTGAGCCAGCCGGACGTCTTGCCGTCTCGTATCATCTTCTAGTACGATGAAAAGGGCGGTTGTCAATGCGGCTGTCCGTGGTATATGTATCTTACCGGCCTAGTAAGTAAGGTATTTTAAATAGAAGCTTGATTGGAAGCCCCTCTGAAGCGTGTAACTTCCGCGATGGGCGGCAATTTCTCAAGATGTTCGTTATTGAGGGACACGCCGGTAACCACCACTGAACAGCAGTATTGGACCACCTGTATCGAATCTGGCTTGATTGTTGTGCTAGTGCAACCTTGGATTTGACGTCTGCTAGAGAGGGAAATATTCCGATCACTGACTCATGTAGAGCTCACCGAAAGAGGAAAGGGTGGCGCCGGCGGTGTTTGGGCGAGAGCTGCCCAGCAACCGTCCCGAAAACATTGGAGAGCTCGGACTACAACATGACGATCCTCCATCATAAACAACAATGCATCTCTAGACCCTCGACACCAGCACATCGCCGTTGACTCTGGTTCTCCTGCCCACCTCAGCTGCATTTGAGTTATTTCTACATTGTTGCCGCGCATTGTTGAAGCAAGTTTCAGCGGCATCCCATCCAGCGCCACAACAACAGCAACGATCGCACTCAAGGGAGCTCGAGCAGCACGCGAGCAATCAGCCATCCATTGCACCTGCCCCGACAGCGCGCGGCTGAAGTGCTAAGGAATCTGCATACTTTTCCCAAGAAGTGCAAGGAAGGCGCGACGAGGCTTCAATGCCTGATCACTCTCGCTCTGCTACGGCAGACGAGGTGCCTTCCGCCGTCACCAGCTATGGCCAGGTCATAGAGTACATACAGGGTACGCCGCCTACGACCACCACTCTACCACACCCATGCCACTATTATACCCAATCCCATCCTCCTCTACCGAGCCCCGCCGGCTCCACGCGTAAGTCTTCGGTAGCTACAACCATTGCTAACATGCACATTCTTCCATATGAAGACCGGCTCTACCTGGCAGCGTACACTCATCGGCCAGACGAGAACACGCCCTTCCCCTACCCAACCACCAGGCAATCGCGGTCGCCGACAAAGCGATCGGCAAGGGCGCAGGCTGGGCCACAGGCCGTGCAGCAGAGGCAGCCGCCGCATTATTTCTCCATCGATCGGAGCTTGCTGTACAATGCCTTCCACGCCGACTTCGGCCCGTTGCACATTGGTCACCTGTACAGGTTCGCGGTGCATCTGCACGATGTGTTGGGTCATCCGGACAACGAGAACCGGCCGGTGGTGTTCTGGAGTCATGCGGACTCGAGGAGTGGGTACAAGCAGGAGATGTCTCGTGATGACGGGTGTTCTGACAGCTTGTCTAGGCCGAGCGAATGCGGCCTGCATTCTCGCGACATATATGGTCCTGATACAGAGCTGGGCACCGCACCTTGCCCTTGCGCCGATCGCGCAGATGGACCCGCCGTGCATGCCGTTCCGCGACGCCGGTTACAGCCAAGCAGATTACGGGCTGACAATCCAGGATGTGGTATATGGTGTGTGGAAAGCGAAAGAAGAAGGATTGGTGGGACTGAAGGACTTCTGCTTGGAGGAGTATGAGCGCTTCGAGAGGGTGGACCAAGGCGACTTCAACTGGATCTCGCCCAACTTTCTAGCTTTTGCAAGCCCGCAACATCAGCCAACACATGTCATTGGGCCTTCGGATCCTCTGCACAACCAATTGCCGCGAACATTGTCGGCATTGAACAAGGACAAGACTCTGCCACAGCCATTCAAGAACGTGCTTGCACACTTTGCTGAGAGAGGCATTGGGTTGGTGGTGAGACTGAACTCTGAGTTGTACTCGCCCAGCTATTTCACGGCACTTGGCATCAAGCATCTCGACATGATCTTCGATGACGGCACATGCCCGCCATTGAATCTGGTGCGAAAGTTCATCAACCTAGCACACTACACGATCGTCAGCAAAGGCAAAGGTATTGCCGTGCACTGCAAAGCTGGTCTTGGGCGGACAGGTTGCCTCATTGGTGCATATCTCATTTATCGCCACGGCTTCACCGCCAACGAGGTCATCGCATACATGCGCTTTATGCGGCCGGGTATGGTTGTCGGCCCGCAGCAGCACTGGCTGCATCTCAACCAGGGCACATTCCGAGAATGGTGGTTTGAGGACACCATGAAGGAGAAGATCCTTGCCCAGATGCAGCCCGCTACACCCACACGTCAGCACCAGTCTGGCAACAGACGACTCGCAAGCAATGGGCAGACTTTCACACCACCCAATGGCGACCGTCACAGCCCGAGACGATCAGCACTTGGCGAGATCACGAACAATGAGCAAGCGCCTACATCGCAGCCCTACTCTACCTCTGACGCAGACTTGAAAGGCAGCCTCGGCGTCGCGGATGAGAATCTGCCAGCGCCCACGCCCGGGCAGCCGAGGAAGACGAACAAGATCTATGGTGGCCGTCGCGTGATGACAGAGAACCGTCCCTTCGACATCAAACCAGACACTGAGATCATCCAGATGCAACGATCTACCCACGCAGTCGCAGAGGAAAGCGAAGATGACTATGCTCTCCGCATGCTTAGCCGAAAGGCAAGCCAATCGCCTGTCTCGCGGAGTGGGAAGCGACGAGCAGTCTCCTGCACCACAACGACTACCACGACCACGAAATGGGACGTGCCGGCAGACTCTGGAAGTGATGCCGAGAACCGAGTGGGTCTGCCTGAGCAGGATGATATGCTCATGAACGATCGTCTTGCTAGCCCGACCAGGCCGAAGACGCCGAGTGCGAGGAGCGGGAGTGGTGTAGGCACGCTGAGCGTAGGCAAGAGGTCTTCGCCCACTCGACGGAGCACAGAAGGCAAGACGAGCGTGAGAAAGACCAGCGGTCGCGTTGGTAGCGTGGGCTCTGGTGCTGCGAGGAGCCACAAGGCTTCGTGAAGGCAGAACGAAGTCTAGATTGATGACCATTCGATTGATGACGCATGTAACACGGTCGGGCGAAATCTCGTACTCTTTTCCAATTGGGCGGACGGCGTTCATCTGCTGGGTTTGATGATCTTGGAGCTGGGGTGGGAAAGGCATGGCGTTTGCTGTTCCGTGATTCGGCGGGTGTGGGTTCAGCGGAGGTTGATGTGGACGCTGCGCTCAACCTTGCTTGCTTCGTCGCTGTTTTGCTAAGGATACCTTTGACGCGATTGCAATTTTGAGATTCAGTGGGAAAATGAGATGCATAGCGTCTGCGAGTCGACGAGTATAGGTACTGATGCGTGTTCCGGCATGTCAAGCGGCGCATAGGAGATATGAATATGGAAACCTTCGAGGCTCAGAGATGCTTGTCGTGATTGCTGCCGTAAGTGATGGTCGTGGTCAAAATGCCTTCTCCTCCTACGCCGTATGCGAGCGTCTTTTTGCAGTACGTACCTTATAATAAACTGCTCGGCCTCGCATTAGAGGTCCGTGCAGGCTTACGACCATGACCTGCTCCCCGTCACGTCGTAATGATGGCACAGCGCCTGCAACTCGGCGAGTCAAGAGTGGCTCCGATCTAGTTGGGAGAGACTTGTACCTACTAGACCCGTTGTGCGAAAGCACGCTTCCCGGATTTTAGCTGCCCTTTTCTTTTCTCTGCTCCAGGAGGCCTGCATGTTCTAAACGCGTCATTCGAGAGAAGCATCTGATATCTTCTTCTCTGCTAGATATCAAGACGTCGAGCTTCACGTTAGAATTTGGGGGTGTGACCATCCTTAAGTATTTGGGGCGAGAGAAAAGGAGTCTCCAAGCGCGTACGAAATCGTCAACGAGTAACGATTCATCATTACCATATGCTTATGGCCCTCCTTGCTCTGCTATCTCCGTAAGATCTGGGTTGGGATCACACAGCCTTGGGCAAGTATCGAGCTGATGTGCACAGAAGCCACGGCTGTGCGACATTTGGAATGCAGGCTATATGGTAGGTCATTGAAATTGATTTGCCCCGGAAGTGAGGCGCTGCTAATTTGTACACGAAGCTAGGGATATGCTAGAAGGCGACCATCTGTTCGATGGCCACGACCAAGGTGATCCACATCAACACATCTTCGCATGTCTGAGATTGCGAGTTTGCGCGGCGAAATGACACCAGATTTCATGCGGTGGATTTCACATGCATGGCGTGTCTTTGACAGATTCGGTGAGCCTTATCATCGTTTTGGGTGGGCAGGGCATGCTGACATCTGTCAATGACATCGGGAATGTAGGTCAATGGTGCGCTGAGCTGATGAAGCGTTGCCCGGAGCAGAGCAGAGCGCAACTCGTGGCCTTTTGTCTGACATGCTGCGTGGGCTTCCACACGAGAAGGCGGCAGCGAGAGAGCTGCTTCAGCATTCTTGGTTCGAGCATATGAGATCCCAACCTGAATCATGTCCTCTCGCGCCGTCAGGCGGCGAGCAAGTCGTAAACCTTGTGAGCTACATCATCACAATGAACAAACTACCCATCTTTAGAAGATGGATTGTTCACTACATAATACAGTATTGGCACGCTGGGTCCTGGATTCCATGGGACCCGCGCAGGACAAACCACAGTCCATGTTCGGAGTGCGTTGCAGCCATAGAACGCAGCTTGCTTTTAGCCCGTAAGGATGATGGCCATGAGAAGCAGGATACCTGATGCCAGTGGTGGTAGTCGGGCGATTGTGAGGTCAAAGAGGTCCTCTACGTCCTATTCCACGATTGGTGATCTGGATTCTGTGTGACTGGTCAGACGTCGGCGGTGTCGATCGAGAACGAGATTGTACTCGTCAGCTCAGCAGGCCATGGCATTTACGGCAGGATTCAAAGCTGAAACTTGGAAAGCGGACGGGAAATATCTGAGTGTCGTAACTTTCTCCACACATTCTCCAGGAAGGCGACTACGTCCGCAGTGGTCACACTCCTATACTCTTCTTTCCTCCCCTGTCCCGTCAACCTCTTCTTACAAATTTCTGGTCCAGCACAAGACTGAACTGCGCATCCGTCCGCTCTTTCGACCGGCCCTGGTGATTCCAACAAGCGCGGACAGGGCAGCTCGGCCGCCTCGAGACAGACTGACGTGAGCAAGGCTGAGTAGCGGAGTCTAAGCGAATGTCGGATCGATCGGACAGGACAGCGCGTTTTCAGAGTCCCGGGTTTACGGCCAAACCCCTCTCGACACGCTATTCATCGAGATGGATCTCTACATTTGGAACCCCTGGCCTGTCCACCCGCTTCTCGATCGTGCCCATCTCCGCGAGAGGACGCACTTCCTCAATCGAACCACCTTCGTCCCTCTTCCCTGATCCCTTCTGGAGACCGTTCAAGTACCAGTGGAAAGCCACGGCGGCATGCGTCAGCGCGCTCCCGACGGTGATACATGCCTGGTACGTCGTTTCCGGCGCCAGATACAACTCTATAATCGTCTGGAGCACAAGGCGCATGAGTCGACAGACGATGGTCGGTCCCTGATCTTACGACCTTGCACTCCGTGACTGAATCCATGCTCGAGGCTTCATCCGTCCTGATGGTGCTCAGTATGTACATCCCATTCCGCCCCACTTTGAAACCTGCCGAACACGCGTGGCCGTCCGGGTCATCTGGATTCTTCAAGCCAGGCTCGGTCGGAACCCACATGCAGCTCGCATCGGGTCGGAGCTTATCGCCCGGGGCTGGGATACAGAATTGCGGCTCTGGGCAGTCCCAGATCTCTGGTGGAAGCTCGACACCTGCACGAGGACGCGTGGTCCTGCAGCGTATCTTGATTTTATGGAGGGTGATGCATTCGGCTGAGATGGTTTCGAACTCAGTGCGGCCGGGGCCGTAGCCGCCATTGTGCAGAGCAGCGCAGAGGTTGAAGGCTTTGGCGCTCAGAAAGTCGATGGCTGTGGCAGTTCTGGGGAAGTGATGAATCAAGAATACGATGAGGAGGTTGAGGGGAAAAGACCGCGAAGTGACGGCAAAGTTCAGACGCATTTTGCTATGTGTCCCGCGGGGTGGACTATCCTGTTTCTTTGTGTGAGGTGAGGTCAGTGAAAGGGGACGGAGAGCATAGCTTTTGAATCGCCCTTGCCACTTTGTACCATCTGCACCGCCATACCATTGGTTTGGTGTCTAGCCATTCCAGACATGGCAATATGGGCATGATTGTACAGGAATCACGAGCGATCACACCGCTTCAGACATCAGTCAGTAGTGTAGTTGGCATCATGATTTCACAACGATTTAGCGTCTCTCCAAGGCTACTGACCAATCATGGCTGGAGCGTGGCTCTTGTGTGATCCTGCGCGCCGGTCAAGCGCAGTGGTCGAGCAGGCCCAAATGACATCCGAACTTCCAAAGTAGTAAGCCTGTGTAGACACAGCTCTGTGCCTGTCCGGACCAAGAGGTCTGCTCGGTTACAGGTTGGAGCTATGGATTGGCAACCCTGGTAGTGTGCTCAGGGATGTCCCATTCGCAGAGAGGGCAGCAGGGCTGAAGCAGCCAAGGGCCGAAGGAATCGAAGGTAGCGAGCTCTCGCGACGAGGATGTGAGGGAATGAATGGTTATGTGTCAGACAGCAGCTCAGATGATCAGATCCTTGTGCTTTCAGGCGTTGAAGGACAGGGGATATAGGGACTATGATATCTTTCAATTTTCCGATCGATATCGATCTACCCACTGAGAAGCCTAATGAGGTACAGTAGCAAGGAACGAGCGGCTCTGCGATCGAATGTTCAAACGCATGCTACTCTGCTTGATCGATCTATTGACCACTTCATCCCATAAGAAGGGTCTTGGAAGTAGAATGCAGACACCAGAACCCGAATCCTGAATCCTACGGATGCGAGCTAGCCTGTCACATAGGTATTGTCTCGACCCTTACCGCATGCAGCTCGAGATCACCGCCGCTCTCTAGCAATCTCATATCCCTCTCTGCCCGGCCTCTCTCTATCGAAATCTCCAAAACCAGTGTCGAGATCCTGGAAGTCCATGCAAAACATTTCTCTTGGGATGCCTCGTCAACGACTTTCAGGAATTCGAATCCATCGCTGTACAATTCGCTCAAAGGGCAGACGCCCGCGAACTCTCTTTTGATGACGCCTGCGGTCTATGCCATTCATGAGAATGTTGCGGGCTTGGTCCTCGTCGTGGCAGAGGACGACAGGCTCCTTGTGAGGGCTTGTGGCCAGCTTGGTTGCGATCTCGGCACGCTTTTCTGGGATACTTTCGATCAATTCTGACTAAGGCGTCGTTTCAGACCTGTCTTCGTCGAGGTAAGAGCGATTGATCTGCGTGTAAGGAATATATCTCCTTGTCATAGCAGGCCAGGATGCAGTCTGCGATGGTAGCGCAAGAGGCTATATCGTAATGCTCGGGCTGGTGAAAGGCATGGCGGCTCTTGAACAGCTTGGCGCCTTCAACCGTTGGGCTCAAAGTACCATCGGGCGCCATGCCTCCTATCCGATCAGATCGTCGAATCTTTCCAAGTCTGGTGATCACTTCTGCAACTCTGCGGGCAACGGCTTCCTTCTCAGGATCAGTATAGGTCGGCTACACGTTGCTTAGTGACCATGTCTTGCTCAGCGACGAAGGGAGAGCGTTGCGTAGGGGAGCCATCCAACCTCGTTGAGAATCTGGTTCGGACGCAGTGAGTCTTCGTTTGCCACACGCAGGATGAACGACTGAGGGTCTGAACTGATTATGGTCCACACCTTGAGACACAGAGGGTGCTAGCAACACGGGAGTCACGAGCAAGACATCGTTATGGCCACCTTTTGCGAGCAATGGCACGTTCACCTCGATGCACCCGGCATCGGCATGGTCAGCAGGAGTGCCGCATGTAGTAATAGCTGAGTGAGATGCAGAGCGAGAGTATTGTATATCGACTCGATAGGCGAGCAATCGTGGTAGACTGATGATCTCTGGTGTGACTGCTGGCTCGGTCGAGGTTTCTTTGCACACCTCATCTTCACGGTGACTTTTTTTTGAAGCTGGAAGTCTTCTACGCGCCCATGCGCTAGGCCACATCGGGTACTGCGATCCCGGCACGGGCCGCCAAGATACTGCACCTTCTCATCACTCCAACCTTGGTCCAAATCCCCATCTACCAAGACTCCCTGGATCAATCAGAATAATCTAGTGTTCTAGGGCCTCACAGCCTACGGTTCGTACGGACGTGCCAAGACTCTCGACCTACCAGGAAGTTCGGCGAGCTATCTAGCAAAGTCACGAGTCTTTTCGTCCGGCGGGCTGTGCAATTGTCAGGGCCTAGCAAGTCACGGCCGTATTCGCCATTCGCCATTCGCCTTCACCTGCATTCAATTCGCGCCCTGGTCGATGACCGGTGCACCGGTGCAAATGATTGACAGCTTAGGTCGAAAAGAGTCGTGGGCCGGCTCCTACCAAGATGAGTAGCCCTGACTACCTAATCAAGACTACCTAATCAAGACTACCTAATCAAGACGGCAGATATTCTGGATGAACAAACTTGACATCGGCGAGGAAAGGGAGCCCCAGCATGACAAGACGGTGTTCTGTGACGCTTCCTGATCATAACACCACTACAGGACCCTCAATGTCTCACCAGCACCGCAGACATTTCGGCTTTTACGCATTCAGTGGCTTCTCACCATTCGCACACGTTTGGCGGTGTTAGATACTTTCAATTGTCTTATGACATAGCGCATTGGTGGGTGGTGTGACTACTCTTAGGTGGGGAATCTGGAACTAGAGTGATTCTCGATTCCTAAACAGGCGAGGTTGACATAAGGAGATGCGGTGGATACAGTGGTAGTAAGCGGCCGACTGTGGAAGCCTCAAGGCGCCGTCGTCGCTACTACTTCGCACATATGTACGTAGACACTAAGATAAGAGTTAGACAATCTGTATAATGATTCACAGACTTAAACAGTATGGGGAAACAAAGCATATATATCATCATGCCCAGCTCTTGGTCTAGAGCACTAGACAACGAGCATAAGCAAGAGCACGACAACGCAGAATAGGAGCACTGGACAGCGAGCACAACAATCATAATAACAACAACAATCGATCACGATCAAACCACACCGAACAAATACGCACGATCAAGCCAAAATAATCAACACAACCCAAGGAAATCAAACAGTCAAACACAAATCAGCAAAAGTCCAAGACGAACAATGCGCTTTCAACCCACCACCCTACTTGTCACCATCCTAGCAGCAGCCAGCCTGGCCCTCGCCCTCCCGCAAAACTGCGGCAGACTGGGCCAAAAGTCCTGCGAACCCATCCACAACCAGCCGCCACACTGCAAGTACCCGCCTAGGTGTCGCGCGGGCGTTCCAAGCGACTGGGAGTCGTAATGGGGTATCATGATTTTGGTGGGAGAGAACCATCATTTGGGGAAAGGATAGTAACATGTTGGGAAGGGGGTAGGGAGCGGGGTTCTAGGGCTGGGAGCGGATGGGGTGGGTAATTTGTCTGCCAGCGATGGCTGAGCAGCGTGAGCTGCGCGGTAGGGTGTGTCGGGATTGTTCATTGGATGCATTCGGGGGCAGTATTGCGTCGGCCAGGGTCTCCGTATTGACGCAACTTTTGGGAATGTCACAAGATAATGTTACTCTTCGAGCATTGGCAGGAGTCTCGTGGTGTGACTCTATTCTTTGCCAAAAGTCCTTTGGGCTGAGGTCAGTTAATCATATTTCTCGCTGTCCATAGGTATCTTGTCCATAGGTATCATACGTCTCCGGCCAAACACGCCTTCTACATCCTTCAAGCAATCTTGCGTCTGCCGCTACGGGTACGGTGTTCTTCCACTTCGATACCTGAGCACACCCACCAGCCTAAAACCTCAACTTCGGTCCCACGAACACCAGCAAGAAACATGCCACCCACAATCCCACAATCATGCCATATAATTTCAAGCGCCCATACCACCCCTGCCCTTCGCTCATGCGTCGCAGCGTCCCCATCTTCTTCTCCGCCGCCTGCATACCCTGACTACTCTTATCCAAACTCCCCTCCGCCCGTTTCAACACGTCCCTCTCGGCCGTAATGCTCGCACCCATCTGCTGCGAGGACTCCTTCAGCTGCCGTGCGAGGGCAAGGAGTGATGTGGTGAGCGTATCCTGTTCAGAGCGGTTGTGTGAGAGTAGCAGTTCCTGTCGTGAGAGGTCGGACGTCGCGGCTTCGTGGGGTTGTTGGGGTCGTCCGGCGAAGAGTTGCTCTCTTGCTGTTGTGGAGGCTGCTTCGCGATTGTCGCTGGCTTGCAATGTTTTCCGCGATCTTAGTTCCTGCGACTGCTGATCTGATATTCGAGATCCTTGAGGTTCACCCGTATTTAATCCTGCTTCCGTCGTCTTGATTGCTGGTGCATATTGTGCTGGCTCTTCCTCGTCCTCGTCCTCGCTCTCATCATCGCCAAGCTGTTCGAGCTCTTGTAGCCGCGCGTTGAGACGCTTCACAAGTTCTCGTTTCTGTTGTAGATCCGCTTGTATCTGCTGCCGTTGGCTCTGTATTCGCACCGTTGAGGATTGTTTCTCTAGGGTGAGGAGAAGGCTGCGGGCATTGTCGAGGTTGACACCCAGGCGAGTACGATCGTATGGTGAGGGCACGCCTGCAAGTTGTTGGTCCAGTCTACTCAGTAGCCTTGTGAGACCAACAATTGAAGTTTGATCCATCAGGGAACTCAGCACCGATTTATTATTTCCAAAAGTCATGCAAGTTGGCCGCGATTGTTTAGAGAGATCGACGTCAGCGCAACGGAATGCAGCCGCCCTGCCACAAACATTCACGTTTCACCTCCACACAATGCTGCGCAAGACTGACTCAGCTATTTCTGGAGGTTGGAATCTGCGATGAAGCCAAGAGATGCCACCAGCCCGCCCGTCAAAGGCTACCAAGGCAAAGTCCACCAAGAAATTGACGAAGCCAGCCTCGGAAAATGCAAAAGAAGAAACCAATCAACCGACTGTACCTTTGGGTCTACAGCAGAAATGCCTAGACATATTTCGCGATGCCTTGAAGCCGGATGAGCAGGACCAGGCCACTGTCCAGGAAGTTAAAGGTCACCTTTACAACCGGGACTTTGCTGCCGCCTTCGGGAAAGAAGAGTACTTGCAGGTCTACGCATCGAGATGGAGTCCAAGCAGGGCGCTGGGCTATCTGCAGGTCTTCAGAGACGTCCAAGAACTTGTCTTGCAGGATGAGAGTGCAAAACCCGGCGCGTTCAAGGTGCTCTGCGTAGGAGGTGGCGCTGGAGCAGAGCATGCGGCACTCGCCGGTTGGGTTCATCATCTCAGGGAATCCGTCCCGGTCTTCAAGGTCGATGCGCGGTTGCTCGACATAGCTAGCTGGGACAGCGTTGTCACGAATTTGCAAAAAAGCATCACGAGCGCGCCTGAATTATCAAAGTATGCATCGGCAGCTGCAAAAGAGGCCAACATAGCACTGCTCTCCGAGGACGCTTTATTCGTCACTTTTACGAAACAAGATGCGCTGGACTGGCCCCCCTCTGAAGTTGTCTCCGCCGTGCAGACCGTCAACCTAGTCACGCTCATGTTCACCCTCAACGAGCTCTACACCATGTCCCTCCCCAAGGCCCAAGCCCTGCTCAAAACCCTTTCGTCCTCAATGCAACCAGGATCCTTTCTTCTAGTCGTGGACAGTCCGGGCAGCTATTCGACCGTCTCAATTAATGGCGCCGAGAAGAAGTACCCGATGAAGTGGCTTCTCGACCTCACTTTGCTAGGCCCCTTGACCGGCAGAGGGGATGAGGAAGATGGGCAGGTGGTGTGGAAGAAGGTAATGGAGGATGGGAGTCGGTGGTTCAGGTTGAGCGAGGGATTAAGGTATCCGATTGAGTTGGAGAATATGCGGTTTCAGATTCATGTTTATAAGAAGATGTGAGGCCAATGTCAACCTTGGAGACACAAAATGACTGACGCTGTGCTGAGAAATATCGATTGTTCCACGGCAAATGCTTACGGCGTGATTGCTGAGCTAGTAGCATATCTCTTCTGTCAATTCTACTACCTGTCAATGTTCCCAGTCATTTAGGCTCGAACCTCGCGGTCGACGGTATCGACCGCATTTTGGAGCTGAATGTGGTAGGGCCAAAAAAAGAAAAACCAGCGCACCTTCCCAATCCAGCCAAAAACACAGTAATGGACGGCGAAAAAATATGGTTCGCAGACCAGCTTTGACACTGGCGAAGCCATGCTCCTGCATCTATTCCGATGCGGGGAATCGAACCTGAACAACTATTAATCAAACCATTCATACTGCTTGATAGAGCGGAGTGAACATACCCCGGCCTTGTCGGCACCATGGATCTTAGGATCCGTGAGAGCGACAAATCCTAGCCACTAGACCACATCGGATCATACCTGAATTGATGTCGTTGCAGCAACAAATTTAATATATAAAATATTTCAAAGTAAAAGGTTCGGCGCGAGCGACGGGCTTGGCAGCTCGGTGGTGAACTAGCGCCTGGAGTAGAACTACCCGACCCGACGCGCTAGGTATCCAGCCCCGGAGCACATCGGACGGTTGACATCTACATGTTGGCTCATCATGTCAAGATCCAAAGGACCAGGTCCATCGCAGGATTTGACTTAACACATACATTCGTCAATACAGATGAATATTGAGCCTTATTCCGCCGGACGACTCCATGGCTGACAACCTGTCACGGACGTGTCTGAAGCCGCTGCGCAGCGCCCGTCGTTCCAAGATGATTCGATAGATCTTCAGGCATGGAACAGCGCGCCAGAACAATTGCAACAGTCAGGCGCTCGAATCGGACAGCCATCGAGTTGGACCCAAGATAACTTCTGGAGGGCGACGCCGGGAGAGCAACCGCGCCCAGTGGAATCCGGATCATCTTCATCCTCCTTGGCCGAGCAAGATGGATCGCGATCATCGCCACAATGCATCACTTATCGGCTCGAAAAGGACACGTGGGTCGTCCGCACGGGAGATGCAGACTGGTATCGCAACAATCTACTCATCGCAGTAGGCTTTCTTGATCTAACAAATGGTCTTGATTTTCCTGCCAATGTATGGAACTCGGATATCCCACAATTCGCGTACTTCCTTATGGGTCTATGTGGTGCAATCACCGTCCTATGTACTTCATGCACAGTTTGGGATCTCTCGCGGGGCTTGAAGAATACACGGTTTCTGAAAGCAAAGCGAGCTGCGCTCTGTGCACGCCAGGATGCAATGTCAGAGCTCCTTAGTCAAGCCCTCGAACGCAACCGACTGACCAGAGCGTGGATGGATGTCACGTATCGCGAGCTGGGCTGGGAGCACATCGACCGCACAGTTATGGATGGTCTGATAGGGTTTTCAGGCATCTTGGTGGGAGTTGGAACCATTTTGGCCATAGGCGGAGCTCATAGAAAGATCTTTCTCGCTATCAATCTTCTTTCTGGTTACATTGGCAACTCACTCATTGCTGCATATGGCGTGTGCAATGCCGGCTGGTCTGTCTTTGTGTGGAAGCGAGCTCCCCGGCATCTACGAGCGTTAGCCAATTCGAGGATGACTGTTGACGACGACTTGTGCCGGCGGATGCGGTGGCACGCATTGCAGCATCAGATTTATGCTACGGTCAACGCTATTTCGATGCTGGTAGGCTCTGCAGGATCACTGGTGAGCTCAACTCTGTAGTATGGGTACATAATCCTCGCACCTTGTGTTATTGGATCGATCTTCTGTAATGTCTTCTGGCGGACTCAGCTAGGCTACAACCGTTTGAGGTTTGAAGACTAGATCGGCGAGAGCGATATGGACATCGCCGAGCGACTCGAGGAGCTGCATAGCATGGGATGTCTCTTGAGGTCTGGGCCTGGTAAGGATCTGGCGCTGGAGGATTTGTTCGGCTTGGAGAAGTCTTTGATGAAGGAGGATATCGTCAGGCTCTTGAAAGCTTACTGTATTTTCGAGGATTTTGGAGCCAGCCTGCTTCAGGCGACCCGAGCACGCAACGCTGAGAGGGAGACTCTGAAGAGCGTGACGTTGAGCATGCGGGACGTGCTCGCGCAAAGTGAGGAGGTCGTTGTCCAAGCTGCGACATGGACCTTGCGCAACACCGGAGTGCGCAATTTCCGGGACCAAGAGCGCTTCTTACTGAAGTTATATGGATGCTATCTGGCTGCGCTGGACACGGATAGGGAGACTGCTTTAGACGAGAACCTAAAAGGAGAGAAGATGGTCCTGTCCGGCGACGAACAGCACTGCAACACAACGACAGGGAGTAGCTGAGGTCATGTGCAGAAGAGTAGTAACTAAAGAGTACAGCACTGTTACCATGCGACCATTCGCCACTTTAGTAACCGCTGCCGTCCACAGTGCAGACAAGGACCACACGACCGAATCCTACGCACTCTTGTCAAGCCACGAATGCCACGACCGGGAGGCATGCCCACAGGTCGACACGCCGGCCCAGAAGGCGAGCGAGGACCTTCGGCGCTTACCAAGATGCTGAGGATTATGCGTATCTGCGAACACCGCATCACTAGGTAAGACGAAAATCTGGTGAAACGTTGATGGATCAGATCTTGTCCGCCAAATCAGGGTCTTGCTATGTGCTGTCACAATGGCGTGACTCAGGCCAATCACTCGGCGCCAAAGCAAAGCGATGGCTAGGAAACACTTGAGGGACATAGTGTGATCCCTAATTGCCGTCCCTTAGGCGGAATAACACCTGCAAGTGAGGAGTTTGTGTATTCGGCAGTACGACAATGATGCCGTTAACCCTGACGGCACTTCAGTAATTTCATGAATCCATTGTTTAATCGAGTATTTGAGACTAGAAGATCATGGCGGTGGTGCTCTCGTTCCGTCGATCTTCAAATTGAGCGCCGAGCTGAGTGATTTGGACCACGTCAATCAAGCAATCAAGCAGTCAACCGTGTCAGGAGTTTTCATTCGTAGCAGCAGTCAACCGTGTCCAGTGACATCATCCAGTTGCCAGCCAGTCAACTGGAATGCCCGCATGCCAGACTCGTGGTCGCGACTATCGATTTCACACCCACTTTGACTTCATATACGCAAAGGTCGGTCGCACATCATTCGGATCGAAGTAACATCGTTGTCCAATGCTAGGCTACGAGATCCAGCAACATGACCGTGCTAACGAGGCCCGCAGAACCCAGGCGTAGACCTTGCCAGTCCCAAGAACTCATCATACCCTTGCCTAGGTCTCCCGCGCTGTCACAGCACAGGCCATTTCGCACTTCACGGGGTCCCGCCAATGCCCAGCCTAAATAGCCTCAAGCTATGCGCACTAAACGCACCACGCACATGATTGCTCTCCAACGTAGCACGAACGCTTGGCTCCAAGGCCTCTTCACTCAGCCTCTGACAATCCTTCTCCTCCCTCTTCTTCTTCCTCCTCCTCCTCCTCTTCTTCCTCAATCGCCGGCAACAGCCCCACCGCCGGCAACAGCCCCATCGCCATAGCCTGCTTCTCCATCTCCCCATCCCCGTACTCAAACAACCCCTCAATCGTCAACAAAGTCTCCAAAATCAGCTCCGGCTCCAACTCGTCCTCCTCATACTTCGCCTTCATCCTCCCGAGAACCTCATTGACAATCCTCTCCCACTGCCCCGGATCCTCCTCGATCGCGCGCTTGCAGCGCTGCACGATGCCCTGCGGGATCGCGGACCCAAACGCCATGACGGGTATCGTACCCTTGTGCAAGAGGTTGAGCGGTTTCGTCTCACGCTCGTCGCCGCGCAGCATCGAGTGAGGGCATTCGGGGTCGCCGCACTCGGAGAGGATCTCCGGGTGGTAGGCGCACAACGAGAAGCCGCTGAAGCTGTACTTGGTCCCTGCGCTGGCGAGCAGGAGACTTGTCATTTCGCGGCCGGGGTCGTAGACGGCCATGTGCTCCTCGACTTTGGGACGGAGGGCTTTTGGTATGCGGCCGCTGGATTGGTCGTAGGCTTGCTTGGAGAAGGTACGGCCGGTGGTGGTGATGTGGGCGGTCATGGCTTCTGCGGCGGTAATGAGGGCGGTGTCGGATGCGGAACAGCAGAGCAGGCGCTGGATGAGAACTGTGTGGGTGCGGATGTGCTTGTCGTCTGGGAAGTAGTTTCTCGTGGTGTTGGAGATGGTATCGAGGAGATCCGTGCAGCTCATCATAAAGGAGGTGTAGTCGAAGCTTAATTGTGGCTCGACAGACTGCAGAGATTTCTTGAAGGTTTCTAGCAACCGGAGTGGTGTGATAGTATCCTGTTTGGTCTGCTTGTGTCCATTTCGAGATGGGTTGGACGAGGCAGACAAGGCGTGCAGCACGCATTCGACAGTCTTGCTCTTAGTATGGTGATGACCCCGAGGTTTGCAGCTCGAATCGCGGTCACCAATGGCTTTGAGGAGATTTGATGCGACCTCAATCTGGCGTGGCTTGTTGAAACGAGCTCGCTTTGCACCCGGAATAGGGTTGTATTCGATGAAGTCGCTTGCAGGTACACCTAAAGCCATGAGGTAGTGGCGGGCAGCCGCGCCGTGGACTCCAGGCTTCAGCTTGGTGACCAAAGTCTGCTTACTGCTGGACAGAACAAATTCCATGTCGTGCCAGTCGGGTTTTATCAGTCCCACCGTGCGCAGGTACTTGTACAGGTGCGCGATACTTAGCACGATAAAGTCATGGTTGGCCATCACGCATCCCGCATCGTGCATTGATACAGCCCAATCAAGCAGTAGAGCACCGGCATGCGCAGGCAGTAAGCGCTCCATAAGCGATTTAGCATGCTCCCTTGTGGCATGTCCATTTTCATCCAGACAGGTTGCCTTGCAGCACCCGTCCTTGCAGTCTGCGTGAGAAAAGATGGCATCATTATCGATTGGCGAGTCCGCGCGCTGTTTTGGGTTTTCCATCGCCTCATAGCGATTCTGAGCTTTCACCACGACAGTCAGCTTGTTGACACCGTTGCGGACGTCCTCAAGCTTGTCGTTGTACTTGATTGAGTACCTGCGCAATTTTGTGACAATATCGTCGTATTTGCTCAAAGCCGCCTCAATAGCATCGGCACCGTGTTGCACGTGGGCGCCGAGCATGTCGTAAATGTCTAGGTAGATTTGGCATGCGTGGACGACCCACATAGGCGCCCTCCGTTGTGCGTGACATTCTACAAGGCCCTGGACGAATTCGTCAAGGACGACGTGACGACAGGACGATCCATGCGTAATTTCGTGGAGTTGAGGAGTCAGCGCGAGGAGTACTTCACAGAAGGGGTGCCAGCCGTACCATCCCTTCGGTTCTGGATCCTCGACCTTCTCCCCTTTGCGGCGAGCGCCTTCCGCTTGACATTGAGCATTCATATCCCATGCATAATTCGTTATCACGCGGTGGGCGATAGGGCAAAGTAGCTCCACGATATTGATGCTTGATTCTTGCTCCTTTGGATGGTCGCCGGGCTTTTCTGGGCACAGCCAAACGACATTGCCACTGGCGAACGACGTCAAACCGAAGAAATTCAGCAGGCTGTCCCAATCCGACTCCTGCAATGGGCTCGTCTCGGTGAACTCTTCGTCGGCGCAACGGAGAAGACCAAAAGCGGTATCTGTGACGGAGCTTGCAACCAAAAAGCTGACCTCACCTCTTACATACTCGAGCCACGTATTTTTGACATATTCCCGTACATCCGTGAGATCCTGAAGGAAGCACCAGACTTGGAAGGCGGCGTCGTCCTGCTTCTTCTGAAGGCTGAAGTTGACGAGCTTGATAGACGGCGCAGAAATCGATGCAGGCGGCTCCAGCAGGATCTCGGATAGCTCCTCCAGGTCGAGACATGCGAACATATTGCTGAGCTCTTCCTCCTTTGAAGTCATGGTCGCCTGCTTGGCACTACTCTTGCCGTTGATAACAGGGATGATCGGCGGTACCGCAACAGTCAGCCTGCTCTGGGCTTCCGCGAGCAGATCCAAGATGCGCTCCAGGACCATGATGAAGTAGCGATGCGTCTCATTCTGCTTCTGAACATCGCTGCCTATTTCGAGTGCTTGACCTGCATACCACGCTGCGCACTCTCGTCGACCAGTGATGACGTTTCTGATGACCTCAATGATGTGCTCGGGGATTTCCACAGGCGGTCTCGCTGAGATGATAGCTTCCGCAAGCTTGATCAACTCCTGCGTGCTGAGCTCCACAGTCTCGGGACCTTTGCTCTTTCTTGGGGGCCTGGTGGGCTTGGATTGGATCTTGCCGCTGCCATCAAGGGACGCGATGACGGTCCGGATGTCACAGCAGCGACTAGCGGTGGTGGCCAGCCAGTCGACCAACCTGGCAGTACCAGCCTTGTAGAGTTTGTAGCGGCCGGTCAGTGGTTGAGGGGCCATTTTGCCCGTTGCACGACCGCACGTACGTGCAATGAAGTCCTGTCCGGGGATTCAAACAGCCACCAGCTCGCCACAGCACGACTTGCTCTATCAATCTTTGAGGTGACCAATAGCGTTGGCGTCGCACCAAGCGATGACCGCAATAGCAATATCAACGGCGAGTCATGCGCATGCCTTGGCCGGCAATTCAGTGTTGTCTGACAATCGTGGGGTGCAAAACACTCCACGAACTGTGGCCACTCTGTTGACCGATCAATCGTTGTCAGGCAGCCAGAAGAGGCGCGAATCGAGTGTGATGGTGTCTGGCAAGCAATGGTGTAAGTATATGCGTGTGCCGAAAGCCAGATCGCTTCGACTGTTGACCTGTCCGCTCACCTCAAAAACAACAACAACCAGTCATCGGCGTTCTCGAGTTCGCCGGAGCGCGCTCTCACATGTGTTCGACGCCGGACTGTGCTAGTAACATAGTCATGTAGGTATTCAAGCTTCATGCTGCCGATGTGGTGAGTGTGGTCCAGGTTTGTGTTCCAAAAACCGATAATTGACCCCATGGTCTGTGCACTTCTCTGCTCCCTGGATTGACCCGGCTGCCCGCTCGCTAAAGCAAGCACGCGCAGTCCCGTGCAGAATGTGATAGATCTTTTGAGGCGCTTCACATGAGGACGGTTCAGCATTGCCAGCCAGAAGGGCGGGCGCCTGGCAGAGCAAGTCGGGACATCTTAGCGTTGGGGTGGTGCTGACTGCGCAACGCAGAACAAGCTTCATACCTGATACTCGACCTCTAATTCTGGCAATCCTCCCACCCTACACGACTCCACAACTCCCTATTGAATCCCTTTTTTGTCCTCCTCAAGGCTCGAATTTCGGGTTGAACTTCGCCATCGCCGCCTGGAACTGTTCCCTCTTCGCCAGCATGTCTTTCAAAACCTCATGCTCCTTATCTACACTCTCCAGCTTCGCCCGCGCCTCGCTCGCATCTTTGCCCGCCACAGTATCCAGAACAAACTTATTCGCCAGCCCGGTAGCGTTCTGCGGCTCCAACTCCAACGCCGTATTCAAAGCCGTCTCCGCCTCTTCGACCCTGCCCATGTGCATTTCTGACACGGCCTGCGCGATGAGGGAGGTCGCTGATTGCGAGGAGGGAGCCTGAGCAAGTTCCTCAAAGACGTAGAAGGCTTTCTGGTAGTGCTCTCCGCCTTGGCGCATGCCGATCCATGATTCTGCCAGGTTGACGAGGAGGGCGTCCTGCGCGAATGACCTGGCGCTCTTGGCCTCTTTGACGGCCAGATCTGTTCTGTTTTGTAGAAGGTGGATTTGCACTGCCAATGCCACGGCATCAAGCGAGCCCTGGTGCTTGGACAGCAGGTGCAGTGCCTGCTCCTGTCTGTCGCCTCTTGCAAGAACCGCGGCGCACAGTAGTTGCACGGTCAAGTTGTCGTTGCCATGTTGCTCTGCCAGCTTTTCCGCCTGGTCCACGATGCTGTCTGAAGGGCTCTTGAGGTAGCTTGCGTAAATTCGTACGGCTGCTAGGTCTGGTGTCGATTGTGCGTCTGAAGTCGACACGGCCTGTAGTACTTCATCGTGCTGACCCAGCTCTAGTTGTGCGCGGTACTGCAGTATTCGCGCAGGGAGGTGGTTGGGCTGTGAGAAATCGGAGATGGTATAGTCGTTGATCACCGAGTTGTACTGGCCCTGGACGAATGCGCCGTGGATGTTGACCAGCTCGCCGTCGGAGGAGAATGGATCCATGATCGTAGCAATCAATCAATCAATCAATCAATCAAGCGAAGTCAAAGGTTGGTTAATGCTTCAGTCCAGACGTCGGGTGTGATGTGCTCGTCGCTATTGTTATTCCTGCCAGCTGGTTCGATGCAGTCCGCCTGAGAGGGGGCCCTTGCAGGCGCATCGGGCGTTTTGCCTTTTCTGCTGTGGAGAAGCGGCTCAAGTCAAAAGTCCACCTTATTATCGCACCTCCTCACCTCGCACGCTCCTCCTCCTGCTCGCCTGCTCACCTACCACCCGAGAGTTGTCATTTGCATCACCCAGAATCCCCGTGCGTATAGTTCCATACCTTCCCTTATACGCTTCTGCGCTCGTCGCTTCTGAAACACAATAATGCTCTTCTGCGCCGGCATCTTTCACATGGCGAGAGCGGGTCCCCTCGCATGCCCTGTGCTTGTCTCGAAACTGTCTTATGCAGCCATTTTGACTCCTGGTGCCCGATGACCAGGCCACCGGCGTGTGAAGCAGCGGTGTTGCACCCAAGCCACCTGCGTATGGGCCTCCCGCCGTACAAGTGACATGGTAGCAAGGTACTGGTAGGTGGTAGGACTATAAGTGTGCTCTGATACCCCTACAATGCTCAAGCCATCATCCCTGAGCCAACCATGTTCACTCCTTTGTTGCTTCTTTGCGCTTCGGTGGCCCTGCCTGTGTCAGGATTGCCCTTCGATTCTTTTCTGACCGTCAGAACACGTACCGGAACATATACAGGCCTTCAGGAGCCCGATTATCCTGATGTACGAGCCTTCCGCAACATACCTTATGCACAACCGCCAGTCGGTAGACTACGCTTTCAATCACCGCAGAAGCTGCCACGCTCGAGCCAGCATCATTCTTCCCACAGCTATCCGCCATCATGTCCGCAATTCGTCTCAAGCCGCAAGACCTTCTTCAATCAGGTTGCGCCTTTCTTGATGATCGACAATGCCTTTCAGAACCATTCGAGCGGCTTGACAGCACAGACTTCGGCAGAAGACTGCTTGAGCCTGGCTATCTGGACGCCAAGGAACATGACAGCAGACGCCCATCTACCAGTTGCTTTTTTCATGTAAGCTTGAGAATCACAGGATCCTTTTTGCTGAGTAAAAGGCTGATAACCTCACCCCAGGACCGGTGGCGCTTTTCAGACTGGTGGTATAGATATCCCTGGACAGATTCCCGCAGCATGGGTCAATCGCACCCAGGAGCATATCGTAGTGACCATTAATTATCGCGTCAACATATTTGGCTTCCCAAATGCAGCCGGCAGCTCCAGCGCCAACGTCGGCATCCTCGACCAGCGCATGGCTCTCGAATGGGTAGCCCACAACATCGCATCATTCGGCGGCGACCCCAAGCGAATCCTGCTGTGGGGACAATCTGCGGGAGCACAGAGCGTAGATTACCACAACTACGCCTTCTGGAATGATCCCATCTCTCATGCAAGTTTCTCGGAATCAGGTACAGCACTCAAGTCTACGACATCCGAGGACCACGCAAAAACAAACTTCACATTCGTGGCCAAGAGTCTAGGCTGCGACTTTGCATCTAATCCACAGGCGGAAATGGAGTGCATGCAGCGATTACCATTCCAATTGATCGAGGACTTCCTCGGCGACTATAACGGCACGAAAGCGCTCACCTTTGGCCCAGTAGCCGACGAAGTCCTGATCTTCTCGAATTACACCGAGCGCGCGACAAAGGGCTACATCTCGCCGAGCCCAGCAATCTTCTCCGACGCCGCGAATAACGATGTCGCGCTCCTCCCATGGCCTGCCAAGAATGAGACGGCGGTGATCGAAGGCACGTTGAAAGACTGGGTCTGTCCAACTGCTCAGACTAGTATCCTCCGCCAGCAAGCAGGACGAATCACCTACCGCGCTCAATACGCCGGCAATTTCTCCAACGAAACTCCTTACCCTTACCTTGGCGCGTACCATTGCGCAGACCTGATGATGTATTTCGGAACGTATGGCCTCAACGCGACGAACGCTACGACCGGTGTCACCAGGCTGGAGCGGGAGACCAGCGAGGCGATGCAGGATAGGTTGCTGGCGTTTGCCAAGGACCCGGTGAACGGACTGGTGCGGTTTGAGTGGGAGAGATACGAGCAGGGTGGGAAGGCTGTTAGGTTTGGGGCTGATCGGAGGGCGGTGCAGGAGATAAATGTGGACGAGATTGATGATGCGTGTTTTGGGAATGGGACTTATAATGCTTATCCTTGAGCTGCTGAGCGGAGGCAGAGTGTAATGTGCGCGCACAGAATGATATCCGATGGCTTTGATCAGAGTCCAGTACTGAGCTCAAAGATGTGGCAGCAGCGATATCCAACTTCAAGAACTGGATCTCCCAGCGTCTTTTCTCCGCCCAAATCCCAAGTGACCGGTGATCTGAACGTCCGCGGCTGTACATATACACACTGCGAGATCGCTGACCTGCCGAAAGTCAACATACCGAGCATTATCAAGCAAGTCTAGGGTTAGTGTTTGGGTAAGAAGAACATCAACCCTGCAATCGGCTATTGCAACATTGACCCAATCTCAGCTCACACCAATCACAAATCAGTATATCTTACAACCAGTTGCTTGGTCAAAGAAGCAAAAGGCTGATCGCTGCATCGAATTGTCACGTCAACCCCGAGCAAAAGGCCATCAGCCAAGGCACTGTGAGCTCCATCCAAGCAGGACCCAGTTAAACACACACATCTCCGCCCGCGAACCGGGCGGCGACGGCGTGATATCGAGCCTCCGTGCGATGTATGTACACCCGTCAGAAACTCCGTGCTTGGTCGCACAAGCCATATACTCTTTCTAGAAACCTTCTCGACCGAGACAGAGTTCAACGCACGCACGGATTATCTTTTTCGATAGACGGTGAGGCTTGATGACGGCAATAACATCAGCAAGGTATATAGGTAGGTATTTGCAAACCCGAATGCTCAAGGTAAGACACCTATCGTCACGTCAGGGGCATTTCAAGATAATAACAATCAGATCACGCACACGGTCATATCGCAGCGATCGGGGAGCACCATCTTGCCTCTCATCTCTAGGGCTGTCAGCGGCCTTAGTGATGAGAGTTCCAATGACTGCTTCGTAGATAGTACACCTCATGTCGCATTCCAGACTCGTCATGTCTACGATAATAGCAATCATCAATGCACGCTCATTCACAACACCTCCCCCCAAACCCAAAGCGGCCCATAGCCCTCTTCTTGCGATCCTCATATACACTATGTACACGTTACCACAACGATGCCGTGTCGTGCCATGCCATGCCATGCCATGCCATCCGCACCCTAAGCTCCTCCCAATAATAAGGTACATACATACACTTACAGCAAAGTTCCGTTCATAGCGCGCTGCTTGACTTCCGTCACCCTTTCTTCACGCATGGCGAGAAACACAAAAATTGCTTCGCTTGCGTTATGTACCTTTCGTCCAGGGGGTATAATCGAAACAACAGATTCAACAGGCGCCGGCACCCACCGCCATCCCTTCTCTGCTCGCATTGAGGATACCCACAGCACACATGCAGAATCCCAAAATCGTCGCCTCGCGTCCGTAGCGCAAAGAGATCAAATGATGCTTTATGCTCCCCTCCACCTCTGCACTCCACCTGCTCCAGTGTTCATGCTAGCATTGGCAGCCATTGCCGCCAGATTGCCACTCGGCTTCTGCTGCGGCTGCGGTTGCGGCTGACCTTGCTGCGTTCCCGGCATACTGCCACTAAGCGCAGCTCCATTCGAGATCCTCTTACTACCAGCGACTGTCGCCGAGCTGCCGGCAGATGCCAGGATGCTGTGTCTCCTGGTCGGGTCCAGGCCGCGCTTTTGCGGTGAAGACTGCGAATTGGTGGCAATACTTGCTATGCTCCCGTTGCGAACAGCCGTTTGTGGAGTCTCAGGCAAAGCTCTAGGCTTGTTGGTGGGCGTCGCAGCCGTCGACTGTGCGTTAGCGAACGCATTACCGTCCTTTCTCTTGACCGGACTGCTAGAAGGAGCAGCGCTGCCAGCAGCCGGGCCTCCAGGTGCAGCAGAACGGACTCTCGCACTTGGCCGACGTGCTTCATCGGGAATGCCCGCACGTTGATTGAGCGGCATGTTCGTGATGAACGGATGACTGATCGCCTCGGCCGGCTTCATCCTTCTGTCAGGATCCCAACGCAGACATCTGGCGACGAAGTCGGTGAAAGCGTCATCGTCTGTCTTAAGTGCCTGCTGTAGTGTCTTCGAACTTGGCCGACGTCTTCTGCCCTTGGACGAGACAGTAACACGAGGCTTGCCCACGGAGTCGAAGAACAACTTTTTCCGAGTGCAACGCTCGACCAGGTGCCTGTCTGGCGGGCCGAAGATCTCCATGATGCAGGCCAGCTGCTCCTGTTCATTCTCACCTGGGAAGATTGGATAGCCAGTCCAGAGTTCTGCCAGGATACAACCCAGGCTCCACATATCGATACCGAGACCATATGATGAACCCAAGATTACTTCCGGACTACGGTAGAAACGGGATTGGATGTACGTGTAGACCTTCTCCTCTTCTTTGCAGGAAGACCCAAAGTCGATGACACGGACATCTGCTTTGCGAGCCTCGCAGAGCAGGATATTTTCGGGTTTAAGATCGCAGTGTATTATGCGCTTCTGTTGAAGCAACACCAGACACGCCAGAAGTTGGCGAGCGAAGCGGCGAATGAGCGGGAGCGAGAAGCCGACAAAGTTGTGCGCGCGGATGAATTCGTACAGGTTGATCGATAGACACGGCGTGACGATGCAGAGGTGAGAGCGGAAGTAGAACGAGCTGGTAATGGAAAGTGTGGCGTAGGAACCGTCGGGATCCTTCATCACACGTCAGCGTCTCGCCAGAGGAGTCAGCAATGGGATGCACTTACCCAGCCACCAAGCTTCGACAAGATGCCCACCTCGACCAGGGCTTGCTGGTGGAAGCGCTTCTTGTTCCTGATGATCTTGACAGCGACAACCCCACCCTCCTTATGGTCGACACATCGCACGACCTGACCAAACGAGCCTTTGCCAAGAACGTCCACGACCTCGTACCTGTATGCAAGATGATCACCCAGCACAATGTTGTAGTCGCCACGTTCATCGTCATAGCCGAAATTGCCAGAAGGTGGTTCCTTGCTTTTGGAGTCCGGAGACAGCGTGCCAATGATCTTCTTCGCGTTCTTGGTGCCAGTGAAGTAGACTCCATCCTTTCCATAGTCCATGACCTCACCTCGTTCGAAGATGTTGAGTGCTGTACCTCCGACGCGATTCGAGTCGTGCAGGACGAAGTCTGGAGACATGGCTGGGCGCTTGAGCGCTCTTGCTTTCAGAGCCTCCGATTCTCGCGCCGCAGAGTCAACGTCCTTACGTTTCTGGGACAATCGCTTCATCTCCTCGTCGGCAGCCAAGTCATCTTTGTCTTTGATGATGGCGGAGATTGTTGAAGCAGTCAACTTGTGCCTGGTCGGCACAGCTGAAATCCTGGGCGCTCCAGCAGGGCGGGCACTTTGAGTACTGCCGGATCCAAAATTGGCCAAGCTAATCGCACGCTGAGCATCAACAGGCTGCGGCTGTTCGGCATGCACAATCTTAGTCTTGTTACTCTGCGCAGCTGTTGTGCTGGTCTGTTGATTCTGAGGATGAGTCGAGTACTCGGATGGTATCGAAGTAGTACTGGCATTCACGCTCGTGTATGACGGTGCGGTACTCTTTCTCCTGCTCACGTTGGTATTGGATCCCGAGTTCTCGAAACTTGTTGGTCGTCCGCCATTCGGCAGGTGCGGGATGTCCCCCAATGTCAACCCACTCGTCCAAGTCGCGCTTGCAGGAAGCTTAGGCGGCGGCATCTCACTCTGGCGCTTTTGCAGCTTGGCATTCTTCTTCTTCTTCTCAAACTCATCCATTCTCTCGACATTCTCAAACGAGTCCTCGTGACGCGGCGTTTGCGGGCTGTTTTTATTCTCTGGATGGTTGGCGTTTTTACTACTGCTCCGTCTCCAACCCAGACTGAGCTTCCTCCTTAGCCCGCCACTCTCTTTCTTCTGTGGCTCTGGTAGCTGTGCTGCTTGTTCAATGACAGGGCTCTCGATCGAGCTGGGTGTGCCAATCGACTTGGAGGTGCTCCCAGTCGTTCGTGGACGTGGGCCTTGCGGCTTGCCGGCACCATTCAGACCAAGACTCTCGGCGACCTGATTGGCGTACTGCACAAAATCGACAGACTGATCCTCACCATACTCGCCGCTGGGGCGTCCTTTGACCTTGGTATACTCGCCCGAGGTTTTCGGCAGTGATCCAGATGCGAACGGCGTAATTGCTTGACTCCTGCCGTACTTACCGCCACCGTTTGGCACGGGCACTCCACTTGCATTGCTCAGCTCCACATCCGAGTCGTCAAAGAACCTTGTCATATTGCCGTTCGCATCAGTGTCCACGTGCAGGTCCCTGAGCGTGTAATGGCTGCTGGAGCTTCGGATCACATTTTTGGCCTTGCTATCATAGTCGTCCTGGTGTTTTCTGCGCGCGAAGAACGTGGCCTTGCTAGCAGTCATTGGTGTGGTAGGGGTCTTGGCTACTCGCCTCGGCTCCGGAGTTCGCATTGACGCGTACTCATGCCTCGACTCGACCTCTTGCGTAGGCCTCGGGAAGTCGTGGTTCAACCTGTTGGCCGTTGGAGCATCGAATGGCGGCAGGTTGAGAGGTGGCAATCGCAATGGCTGCAAATTGTTGTTCCTCCTGCCATTCGAATCGGGCTGTGCCCTACTCGCGCTCTTTGCTCCGGCCATAGCAATGCTGCTGTTCGCATTGCTGCCAATGGTGTTCGTCCGCTTGTGCGTCGGCCTAGCAAAGTCACTCGCTTTCTTGCCGGGATTTTCTGACGGGAGTTGAGGCCGTGACACGTCGAGGCTACCCCTGGGAGTGTGATTGTTCGAGGTCAGGCTCGGCGGTTTCGGCAGAATAGAGCTGTGGAAGTCGAATCCCTCCACCTGCTCCCTGGGGCTCTCATACACCTTGGGAATTGCAGGCACCGGTGGCACAAATTCCCCGTCATCGTTGCGCTCGTATTGCTCCGCGCGAGAAGAGTCATTCTGCCTAGCTTTGGGAGTGGGAAGTCTGGAAGTCGATGGATTGGCATTCAAGGAAGCCAGACTCTGATAGCTGCTCTTGGCACTCAAAGAGGGAGCATAGCTGTTGACGTGGCTGGCCGCACCCGGCGCCCCGGCGGCAAAGGGAAAGCTGAACTGCTTGCTCTCAGGAGAGGCGCGTTCTGATGTGGGCGTTGAGCCAGTCGTGCTCATCTTTCTGGGAATGAGACTGGGTGACGGTTGGGCCATGCGTGGCAATTCGGGCTTCGAGTACGCATTCTGTGCTTCGTCCGGTGGGGTTGGAGTTGTAGCATAGTCTTTAGTCGCGTTCATGCTTGGCAAGGGTGGCGCTTGCATGATCGACTGCCTCTTCATTCTCCTTGCATCAGTAGGCGAGATGGTGCGGGCACCCAAGCCGCTAGCCCGACCAGATACCGTGGACTGCCGCTTGTTGCCAGACGACGAAGGCGTGTGAGCACGATTCTGACCGCTCTTCCTCCCGCTACCTGGCGTGTCCGGATCTGGCTTGGTCGGAGGCAACAGGCTCTTAGTCTTGTTCGCTCTAGATTGGGTTGTCGCTGTCAATGTGCTCACTCGAGGTGCATCGGGTCCAGACGAAGCAGGAGGTTGCATGGTAGTCCTCCTAGCTTTGCTCACACTATTCATGCGTGCCACTCCAGGCTTCGCTCCTGCATCAGAAGCAACAGGTGTTGTCTGCGTGACGCTGCCTTTGCGTTCATTTCCAGCACTAGTGAAAAAGCCTGGACCCACGCTCTTCCTAGGGTGTCGTGGGGAAGGTGCGACAGGCGGTTGAGGGGGCCCAGTCGGCTGAGATGTCCCTGCGTTGGGTATACCACTCTGTCGCCGTGCTCTGTATGATAGATTGGGCTGACCACTCCCTGCCTGCTGCTGCCCTGTGCCTGCGTTTGGCTGTCCTGAAGCACTTCTCGAGCCCGCGAACGTGCTCAGTCGACGTTTAAAGCTGGTCGTCCTGTCCGATCCGCCTTTTTCGTGAGAGTCGTCGTGCTGCCGCAGTACACCAGGCCGGCTGAGGGTCGACGTAGCAGTATATCCGTTGCCTGCCGCCATCACGCTTGATGTGTTGTCATCCTTTGGCAACGCTCGTCCATTGACATGCGTCGGGAAGCTCTCCAAGGTCGGACTGGTCCAGTTCGGATCTGAAATGGAGTTTTGAAAGTCATCAAAGTTCATCGTCGGGGCAAAATCGCCGGGGGTCGACGGACTGTCCGTCTCATCCGTGCTTGAATGCTGGTTCTGGCCGAAGTGGAGACGTGGCTGCTGCTGCTGCTGTAGCTGTTGTTGCTGCTGGTTTGTTCGGAAGCTGTTGCTGTTGAAGGCATGCGCGTTCGTGAACAGTGGCTCGGACGCGCTTTCAGGCAGGAAGGAGCGGCTCGTGTTGGTCGTGTCGGTCACGGCAGGCGCGGCCTGGGGATTGATCGTGGAGATGCTGATGTTCCTGCAGTTATAGTCAGCACATGCTCGGCGGGAGCAGCACATCCTGCGAGAATGGCCGTGTGCGCAGTACCTCCGGCTGCCTCCGCTGGGAAATTCCCTCGGGCCACTCGGGACTCGCACATTCTCCCGGAGCGTGCTCTTTCTCCTGTGACCGTTGTTTTGTCTCTGCTCGCCGCCGGCCTGTTGTCTCGTGGCCGAGGCGGGTATCGAAGGCTTGCGGAAGGTGTTGGAGGCGTCCGACTCGGTGGCTTGGGTCCGCTGGAACTTGCGTCTCTCGGCTGTTCGGGGTGTCAGCACATAACTTGTCGCTACCTGTAGCAATGGCTTCCGAACACACAGTCTACGCCCGCGTCGTCTTCGGACACGGCATTTCGCTCCCTCTCCAGGTAGCTCGGCGCTCGCACGCGGGGTTGATAGCGTGTGGCGACGTCCATACTGCGTCGTCCCTGCTGCCCTCCGCGCGTCGGTGTCTGTCGAGGTCGAGTCGTGCACAGAGACAAGTCTCAGACAAGGACTCGCGGTTCACTCGCTGGTTCACTCGCTCCACTGCCCAGTGCAGGTGATATGTCGCACACTGGCATCCAATCGCAAATTGCAAAGAGCCTCCAGCTGGCCTCGGACGCTGTGGAATCATGGGTGGTCCATCCTGCTCGTGTCTGCTGCCGCTCCCACTCACGCCGACGGGTCGTGCCTTGTCGAGGAAGGAGAATGCGTGGCAGCTCCGCCAGGATGCAGTGTCGAAGGTGATGCCCGCGCTCAGCACTGCGAGTTCCGCTTCCGAGGCGGGTGCGTTGAGGGACGGGGCGGGAGGAGTGCAGTCGTGGGTGCTGTGATCACTAATAAGGTAGGGTACTAGTCGAAGATGCTGCAGTCGTGGTCTGTGCAGCGTGTGATATGGCGCGGTGCACTTTGCAGTCTAGCAGCAGTACCTTAGCAGCAGTACCTTAGCAGCAGCTGTCCAGTCCAGTCCCCTGAACGACGCTCGGCAGCTGACTCTGAACCGCTCTCGTTCTAAGTTCAGAGTAGGGACAAAGGCTAAGGTTCACGCAGGTCAGCGTCGTGACTCGTAGTATGTCAATACCGAACTCAGCACCACCGCTTTGTACGCCGGATGAGAAGGTTCTGGATGCGGGAGTCCCCTCTGCCCTCTCGCAGCGACGACCGCACACACACACACACACACCCTATTTGCAGGCCTGATCCTGGTCGGCAGCAACAACGTTTCGGTTGATCGCCATGACGGCCCAGACCCGCACTGCAGAGCCCCGCCGCCATCAATCAAATCCTCATCAAAATAATAGCTGATTAACTGCCTCCAGCAACGGCATTTATGTCCGCATATAGAGCTGAACAAATTTTTGGCCCGTTGTTACGACGACAACGACGACGACGACGACGACGACGACGATGCCGCGAGATGTGTTGATCGGACTGGTCAGTCAATATTTACATGATCATTGCCCAATATCTAATGGAACGAACGCTAATGTCACCATCAGGTCGGAAAGCCAAGCTCAGGTAGTGGATGCTGTACATCTTCTAGCACGAGTTCGTCATAGAGACTGAGATGATGCAAAGGAAAATCGACGACGCTTAACAGCTTGACGACTCTCGATGTAGCCAAAGTAGGTGCGCCAAGCCCTTCGCATCGCCACTCCCCGCAGCGACTGATGCTTCAGATCCGCGACAGGCAACTTTCCCTTCACGACGATAGACCCCAACCGCGCGGTGGGCTACCTCCAGATCCCCTGCGCCTGCTCGCGACCGTCACTCCCCGGCAATCAGCCTCCGTCGTCCGGCGAGCCACCGCCGCTGCAGAAGAGATGCAAGCCCAACTACGGCGCCTGTGTGCGCGGCACCAGAAGTGTCCCGATTGAGCTGCTGGACGTGGCCGGACTGGTGCCTGGCGCACACCAAGGCAAAGGGCTGGGCAACAAGTTCCTAGACGACCTGCGTCATGCCGACGCCCTCATCCACGTCGTCGATGTCTCAGGCACCACTGATGCCGAAGGCAAGGCGACCAGAGGCTACGACCCTCACCAGGACATTGCCTGGCTGCGCGACGAAATCGTGCGGTGGATCTTAGGAAACCTGATGCAGAAGTGGGGCGGCGTCAAACGACGGCATACCGCAGTCAAGGCAACGGCTGTCGAAACACTACGCGGCCAGTTCTCCGGCTACGGCGCCAATGCCGCTATCGTAGCCCGCACCCTAGACAAGCTGCCCGCCATCACCAAAAAGCCGCTGCAAGACTGGACCGACGATGAAGTCGAGACTGTCGTCAACGCTTTTGTCGACGAGAAATTCCCAACTGTGCTAGGTCTCAACAAAATCGACCATCCGGACGCCGATAAAAACATCAGCAAGATTGCCAAATCTGAACCACCAGAGAGGATAGTGCTGTGCTCAGCCATCAGCGAAGTCTTCCTGCGACGATTGGCGAAACAAGACTATGTGCGTTACGTGCCTGGCTCAGAGTTCGTCGATACGAGAGAAGATCTCCTCGAAGGTGGCGAGGAGGATGGCGGTGGATTGAAGGAGATGGACGAGAAGCTCAAAACCCGCATCGAGAATCTGAAAGACATGGTGCTCTACAGATTCGGGTCAACGGGTGTGAATCAAGTCTTGACGCGTGCGGCAGATCTGTTAGGTCTGGTGCCGGTGTGGCCTGTTCGCAACGTGGGCACTTTTGGCAGTGGCGAGGCAGGATCGGGTGCTGACAGGGCGGCTGTGTTTCGTGATTGTGTCTTGATCAGGAAAGGCAGCACGGTGGGAGATGTGTATAGAAAGGTGATGGGCGATGCGCCGCTCGCGTTCGTGGAGACGGTAGGTGGTGTGCGGGTAAGTGAGGAGGACGAGGTGGGTGTTGGGAAGAACGATGTAAGTCTGAGACATGGCATATTGCGTGTATCTGCGGTATGCTGACTTTGACTTCGTAGATCCTCAGCTTCAAGGTCGGACGGGCGTAGCGGCCTGTTTCGTCTGGAGCTGCAACGATGATTCATCGCAGTTTGAGACAGACACGAGCGCTCTTAAAGCCTCCAATGGCAGCAACCTGCACAAGACGATGTCTTGC
The DNA here is from genome assembly GCA_010367425.1 of Teratosphaeria destructans. Classification (NCBI taxonomy): domain Eukaryota; kingdom Fungi; phylum Ascomycota; class Dothideomycetes; order Mycosphaerellales; family Teratosphaeriaceae; genus Teratosphaeria; species Teratosphaeria destructans. Next base: position 187,401 of record WBMN01000013.1, read on the forward strand.
CAGCTTTTGCAACGAGAGTACAGCGCCATAGATCAGCGACTCAGCCCACAGCCTGAATGTCTCATACAATCCAAACTCAGCATTCTCATAGTCATTGCACAGAGCTTAAGTACAGCACAACTCACGACCATCCAGTCTCCATCTTCCTCTTCCAAACCTAAAAGCACCTCACAAGCAACAGACCTTGGGAAGCTGGTCTTCCATCCATCCACACTTGATCCCTCGACGCCCAGCAGACTCAAGTTCCGCATATACAATCACTTCACCACCACCACCACCACTAATCATTCACCATGCACTCCTCTATCACACTCACCAACCCGCACTACCCCTCCTGCTCCCACCACCCCCGCAAAACCCACCGCTGCTTCCTCCCCTTCCTCCACCAACCAGCACCACCGCCACCACCGGCCACCCTAGAACCCGCACCCCTCCCTCCCATCCAACCCCCACAACCCGAAATTTGGCACGAAATTCCTATCACTCCGCCTCTAGCCCCAACAACCCAAAACTACGGCCGTCACCTCTCCGCGCTGTTCCTGCCGCGCGTGAGACCCCGTCGGGCTTTCGACTCCGAGGATGGGGTCTCGCCTCGCACGATCGCTGCCCTGCACCAAGGACCCCGACCGCTGGTGATCGATACGGCGATCTGGGGATCTGGGTTGGATGACGGAGAGGGACTGACGCCGACGCCGACGCGGGTGGAGTTTGGTGCTGCTGGGAGGCCGGCGCGTGAATTGTCGGTGACGCGGGTGGAAGTGTTGCAGATGCCGGCGGAGGGTATGGGGGTGAGTTTGGGTGCGATTATGGATGCTGCGACGGGTTGCGGGGGCAGGAGTGGGGCGGGGAGGGAGAATACGTGGCCGCCTTTTGATTTGGGGCAGCAGCAGGAGGAGGGCGAGGGGGATGAGGAGGAGGAGGAGGATGAGGAGGAGGAGGAGGAGGAGGAGGAGGAGGAGGGGAGTTGCGCGATGAGTATTAGTCCTGTTTCTTTGGGGGCCGGGTCTGCGGAGGAAGAAGAGGAGGAGGATGAGGAGGAGGAGTTAGGTCACCAGTGGCAGACGGCTGTGGACGGCGTTGGCGCCGGAGTCGGTGATGGGGACGATGATGGAGACGATGACGGGACTGCAGTCCTTCAAGTCACACACGAGACGATGCTGCGGACGGACTCGAACACGGACGAAGGCTACGAAAGCAGTCATGAGCCTCGATAAAGATCCGGCAGAAAATTAGAAATCAGCCAGCAGTAGACACGCTACCCACCACTCCACCTCCCAACCGCCCTCCACTCTTCCACCACGCCCCTCAGAACAGCCCTCTCGCTATTCCCCATCGCCGCACTCAGACACTTCACCCCTTCGCCCTCGCTGACCTCCATAGCCTCAACGATCGCCCACAATCCCGGCATCAACGCCTCCCTCACCCCTTCCCCTAACCTCCCAGCCAGCACCTGCGTACAGAAATGATGTAACACGTACTGCATGTACCGTCCCACATGCGCCTGCGCTTTGCGTGCCTCGTCTACGAGTTCTGATCTGCTTGTTTTGGTTCTGGTGAGGTGAGCAGGAGGGTTACAGAGCAGTTGCAGGATTCTTGAGAGGAGTTTCGCATGGCGGGGTGTCAGGATGCCGCGTTTTGGGGATGTGGAGCTCTTTTTTGTGGTGAAGAAGGGTGTGAGGAGGGTTTGCAGGAGGTCGACAAGGATGTTCATGCGGTCGGAGAGGCGCGAGCGGTGTTGTTGTAGGAGGGCTGTGAGGATGCGGCAGAAGTCTGGGTAGAGGAGGTTAAGGCGAGGGGAGTTGTCGGTGAGATGTTTGAGGGCCCCGAGGGTGGCCTCGATCGTGTATTGGTTTATCACGAAGGGCTTTTCGCGGAGGATGGTGGTTATGCAGTCGCATGCTGCTCGGGTGAGGGCGGGATTGTCTGCTTTCTTGGCGATTGCGAGGACATCTGCGAAGATGGTTTGGGCAGAGTCTGCTTTTGAGGCCGGGGACTCGTCAAAGTCTTCTCGGTTCAGTGATGACAGGGTTGTACGTAGGAGCCGGATCGCTTGGAGTGAGTGCGATGCCTGTAAGAAGTGTTGGACGAGCTGCAGTCGGGAGCGCGCAGTCGAGCTGATCAGCGCTTTGTCCAGGCTTTCGAAAACTGTGACATGATCTTGTGGACCGAGTCCTTGATCGAGCAAAGATATTGCCAGCTGAGCCACTTCCTGGAGCATATTTGTACCGTAATCGAGTCCCTTCAGACACAGTACCTTCAGACACCGCACTAATAAAAATTTGCGCGCATCAGCTATTCGCTGCTCCTCCTCTGCGATAGGGTTCTGTAAGGCTGCCACAGTCCGAACAGCTAGCGTGTTCAAGTCTTTGATAGTCTCGGCCGGTAGCATTGCGCTCGGAATATGGAGCAGAGCATCGAGCACAACTTTGAGCTCGATCTGAGCAGAAAAGTCACTCTTGAAGTTGTCTGCTTTCATACTTTGCCTGGATTTCCCTAGCAGTCGATCGGTGTATGTGCGGAGTGCAGCTTGATCAATGCAACGTGCAGACAGCTCGTTCCGCAGCCGTCGCATACTCGACAGAAGCGGCGAAATTATGTACAGCAGTCTCGGTGCGAACTCACCCTCGACATAGGAGGGCACTTGATGCATGATGGAGAAAGCCACTTCATATAATGCCGTGATCATTGCAGCACTTTTGTCTTGCGTCTGAGCGGCAAGCAATTGCCTCATGACCAGTTCAGTGAGTCTTTTCAACAGCTCTTGCACCTTGTGGCTGGCATGATATTTGTGCCATACCCCAAAATCGCCTCCTTGGTAATGCGGACATGCCAATCGCCAAAGCGGCGTGGAATCTGTAAGTATCTTTGCGCTGGGGCTAGGAAGCTCAAGGAACTTGTTCATGACCAGAAGTCGACACTCAAGAACTTCTTCGCCCTGATATTGGGAATACTGCAGAGAGGCAGCGGCATCAATTATGCGCTCACGCTGAGGTACACTCAAAGCGGTTGGAGGCAATTCCAGCACAATGTTGAGCCAAAGTTTTGAAGAAGCAACGTTGCTCATAATGTTGCCAGGGTTCCCATTGCGGGACTGCTTTTGCGAAGGTAGCATTGCCAATGCGGTCCTGACAATCCCATCTATAACATCTGGCCGGCACCCAGCCACAGCAGCGTCGATGACGCCGCGGATTCTGCTTATGACCGGTTCTACTTGGCCCAGCTCTATCTGCGGCCTTGCAGTGTCGCACAACCATTTGAGAATCAGATCGTTTCCAACATCCTCTCCAAGGATCTCGAACGTCTGAGGATGTCGTAGGAAGGCTACTAAGTGGCCCACGGACATCTTCGGGGCGATCCGATCATATAGTGTGCGATCCTTCCCTCGATTGGTGCACTGGCTGGTGACGCTGCAAAATGTGAGCAGCCAGGACTCAGCGCGAGCAGCAGCATATCTGGCCAGCATCGAGGCGCCCTTGCCCCCGTGCATTGTCTTGATTGACTGCTCCACTGGAACTATAAGGTTTGAAGAGGAAACCCATTCATCGATCGAGTCACTCGCCGCATACTCTGCCGCCCACAGCGGGAACCACAATTCGAGCAGCCTCTCCAACAAGGTCCAGATTTGAGGGCAGGGTTTATCATCATTCGCTTCCGCAATTTTCACGATCGAGTGCTGCTTTGAAGCAAGGAGCACACCTCTGAACAGCTGGTCAATCTGCGGCCAGATACTATCGAGGAGTTCTGGTGTGCGGATGCCACCCAAAACTGCATCCAAAATGGTCGCGCTGGCGGTGATCCTTGACAACGCCGCACCGACATCTTCGAAGCCCGCGTCCCTCGACCTGGCCATGAGCACTGTCGCATGCTGATCCATCAAGTTGTTGATCTTCTGTTCTGTAAGGTGTTCTTCCACGAGCTCGCTAAATGCGTGTTGGAGCTCAAACCAGACGGGTATTATCACATCGGGCCAAGATCGCACAAGCTGTTGCTCCCAGAGTTCGACAAAAGTCAGTATGTCCCGGTTTCGAGCGAAGGCTTGCATGATTGGAATAATGATGCTGTTCTTCCATGCGTTGAACAATCCTTTGCGATCTTCTTGCGCTCCTTCGTCTTTGCAATCACGGTCTTCTGCACAGGCGAGAGAGGATTCCGAGATGTCATCAAAGAGTGCCCGGGCAGCTTCCGTCATTGTGTAAACTTTTGCGTCAAGTTTGACGACCTCTTCTACAAGTTTCCAATCAATGCGCTGGCGAGGCTCCCCACCGGACTTCTCGTCGTACTTGCCACGAGCCGCCACAAGCCGTTGCAGGAATCCAGTTGATAATGGGACCTGCCTCTGCCTCACTACAACAACCATCATCTGGACTCTGAATTGACAAGATGTTGGGACATCATCAGGAGCTGCATCAATCAGCGCCGAGAAGAGTGCTTCCACCCAGGACTCCTCTTTCAGACGTTGGCGAGGCGTCATTGCGGGCGAGCAACGCAAAGCGATGTCCAACAGACGAGCCAAGCTGTCTGTGGATGTTAAGCTCTGCAATGATGCCAATCGTTCCGCCAAATTCATGGCCTCCGGCTCATTTGCTGGCTTCTTTGAACCATGGCGTGTCTCCTGAGCGTTGAAGAAAGCCGTTCTTGCAGGCAGGAACACGTGCTTCGCTAGAAGCGACTCGAATTCCTGTAATTGCGACGTAACAGCGTCGCTTCCAGGTCGCTTTCGTTTCTTGCTGAATGCATCGTCCATGCAGAAAGAGCGCTCATTGATATGTCCCAAGACGCTAATAACTTCGCCAACAGATCCTAGACAATATGTCGCAAACGCCTCATTTTCCCCTGAGCTACGCTTCCGCAGATACCATATCTGGAGTGCCGGCTTCAGATGATCAAAATTTGTCGCTCTCCTAGATTCCACCAACCAAGCCGTAACAAAGGCTGCAGCCTCCGAGGTGTCTGAGCTCAGATAAGCCTGCAAAGGTGCGCCCTTCCCGCTGGCAGCTAGATTGAAGAGCAGATCGAGTGTTTGAGCTATGACTTTGAGCAGCTCTCTCCGGTGGTCCTTGCTGCCCGCAAATGAGTCTTCCACGAGCTTGAGCAGATTGACAGATCCTAGGAGTGTCGCAAGTTTTGCTGCCGAGAGGAGTCGAGATGTGGAAGCGAGCAGTTCCCAGGATCGCACATCGCTTCGCGTCTCTAGGGAAGTCTTCATCTGTTCCAGCAGCCATTTCAGGATCATGTCTGCTTGGGCAGGATGGTTGCAAAGTGTTCGCGCTTCCTGCAATTGCGAGTCCAGATTCGGGAGATCACTCAAGTCCTTCAAACGCTTCAGGGATGAGGTGTCGGCGGCTTCCACGCCAGCACTACTCTTCTTCGCCGCCATCGCCGCCCCGCGCCACCTCTGCGTCCTACTTCGTCCCTGAGATGGTTCAAAGGTCAAAAGGTCTGAACTTTTTGATATGTCAGACGCGCTAAGCGGGACGGCACGACGCGGCCACGGCCCGATCAGCTGTGGCTATGACGTCGTACGTCCGGAGGTAGTACCCATTATATTGCCCTCCATGTCGCCGACTCTTTGATGTCTATCACCACCTGCATGCCCAGACAAGACGACTTGATTGTGTGCACATTTGCATGCATCTTACATGTTATCCACTGCATCGTCAGGCGTCACTGGGCGGCACTCCATGCGAGACAAACCTAATAAGGCAATCCACAGGAGCATGAAACATGCCTAGGTACTCCCGTAGGTACCTAGCATACCTAACCCGACCCTCACATCGTGCTGAGGAGCTCGACGGCATGAGGCTGAGGTGAGGTGAGATGAGGTTCGGATAAGATCAAGTGTGTTCATATCGACCTCCCATCATCAATGCCATTCTTGTCATGACCCTCACTCATGAACCTGAAACACTGTCTTCGTACGACGTGTCGGACTTCCAAGAGCACGACCTTGCTTTTGATCCGTTCAGGCGTCTTGGCAAGTTGGCAGGCGCAACTACGCATTGACTTTGCAGCAATGGCCACCAAGCACCTAACCTCCGATGCAGCAGGTTGTCTTGGCGCCAGACCGTCATTCGGAATGTCGATTGGGGCTGTCGCACAGGGTAGTGATATTTAGCCGGAAAGCCCGCCGACAGTTAAGAAGGACTTCGACCGCATGTTGAACCTGGAATGCTGATGTGAACTTACGAGAAGAGTCTCTAGATAGCACAATGAAGCCCAGCAGTGTCCTCAGCGTGCTCGCGCCATTCGTGGCATTGGCCCACGCACAGACGCCTAACGGAAGTGAGCCGGCGACCAACAACGCACTCACTGTGACATACAACAGCACCACCATCACACCAGGTCAATTGTTCCTGCCAAGCTGTAAGACGAACCTCATTCCCCAACAACGGGATCGCCGCACAGGCCTAACTATAACCCAGCCCTCGGCAACACGCCGCAGGTCTCCAGCGATCAGGAGCTGAATGGCACATACCTCCTCCTCTTCGTCGACCTCTCCCTCGGCGCCGCCAGTGCTGCCGCCAGTCTAAACGGGACGGGCGGTCTCGCAGCAGGCTTCCGCTGCAACGGGACCACGCGCCTGCACTGGGCTCAGGGGAATGTCACGCAAGCTGCGAACGGAACGCTTTTGACAAGCAACTCTGGAGCAATTTCCCTCTATAGTACGTCATGCCACTGCCAGAACGGATGATCAGTATCAGCTGCTAACAAAAGGTGGTAGACACTCCCAACCCACCAGCCACGAACCCAACTCCCAACGTCTACACCTTCTACCTCTTCAGCCAACCTCCCAACTTCACACTCCCAGCTTGGGACGCCGACCGAGACCTCTACGCCACGTCGTCCTCCGCCCGCCTCAACTTCTCCGTCCAAGCGATCGCTGACGAGGTCGGACCGCCAGTCGCGGCAACGTATTTGCAGGCGGCGAAGAATGGGTCGAATTCTACGCAGGTGCCGCTCCATCAGCTCAACCGGACGTGTGGGAGTGCGTTGAACACGACCATCGGTACTGGTTCTGGAAGTGGTGCGGCGTCGACCAATGGAGCGTCAAATGGCAAGGGTTTGGAGGCAGCCGTGTGGGTCATGTTGGCCAGTGTCGCTGGTGCAATGGCTGTGTTCGTGTAGTGAGATCTGTGCAGCTCCTCGACCGCTCGACAGCAACATTCGACTTCTCCTTCGACACCAGAGATTAATGTAAATGCATATGACACTTTGGCAACCAAGCAATGATGGCTACCTTAATGGTTGGCTTGGCTGTCATAGCGTCCGTCAGGGCAAATCTCTCAATCTTTACTTGCGCCTCCTATGAAACCAGTCAATGCTCTGTAATAAGAGCGATTTGCGAGGCAGCAGATGCCGTACATGCTTGGACATGTGACAGAGGAAGGGATGCCCGAGGCCCGCGCCGCTGCAGGGACCAGGCGGACGGCGCTAGAAGCATGTTTCAGATGTTCCCCACGATTGAAGATGCGGCCAGCTTTCACACGTGCTGCACTGGCACTACCCAACTTGAAGTGTTGTGTTCATTGATGAACCAATGCTCCCTCGATAACGGCCCCTTCGTCCTCCTCCCCTGTCACCGCAGTACCAGGCTGCCACATTGATTAATCAATCGATCGATCGATCAATCAATCCGCGATGGACGACTTCCACGCGCGCGGCCTGGACGAATCCAACTTTGGCGAATCTGCGGCCATCCGAACGGTTCAGGCCTTCGACTACTTTGGCAAGACCAAGCCCTCATACACCGAGCGCACGCAGACCGGCGGTGTCCTGACCGTCTTCCTCATCGCCGCCTCCCTCTGGCTCGCTAGCACCGAAGTCTCGCGCTGGTGGGCCGGCACCACCACCCACGAATACGCGGTGGAGCAAGGCATCGGCCACGACCTGCAGATCAACCTCGATGTCATCGTCAGGATGCGCTGCGAGGACCTACACGTCAACGTGCAAGATGCGTCGGGCGACAGGATCTTGGCGTCGGAGGCGCTCACCAAGGACCCGACGGTGTGGTCTCTGTGGACGGGGCCGAAAATCGCGCAGCAGATCATGAAGGTGAAGGCGGAGGAGATGAAGAAGCACAACGAGTACGAGGAGGAGGATGTGCACGATTTCTTGGGCGCGGCAGGGCGACGCGGGAAGAAGTTTGGCAAGACGCCGCGCGTGCCTAGGGGGATGACCGCGGATGCCTGCAGGGTGTATGGCAGCCTGCATGGGAATAAGGTGCAGGGAGACTTCCACATCACCGCGCGCGGGCACGGCTATATGGAGTTTGGGCACCATCTGGATCATGACAGTAAGTGTCTCTCCATCCCCTTCTACCCGCATCATCCACCATCCCACCTACTGACTCTGACGGATTGCCAGGTTTCAACTTCTCCCATGTTATCCACGAACTCTCCTTCGGCCCCTACTACCCCACCCTCACCAACCCTCTCGACGACACCATCGCCATCACCCCCACCGTAGACGACCATTTCTACAAATTCCAATACTACCTCTCCGTCGTGCCCACGATCTATACCATCGACGCTCCCGCCCTCCGAGCCCTGCCCGCCACCCACGACGAGTCCCCCAATTCCGGCTCCGATGGCCTCTCCCACCATCCCAAAGCCGTGTCCCGCAAAACCGTCTTTACGAATCAATACGCCGTCACGGAGCAGAACCATCCGGTGCCGGAGAATTATGTGCCGGGAATATTTGTGAAATATGACATCGAGCCGATCATGCTGATGATCGCCGAGGAGTGGGCGAGTTTGCCGAGTTTGGGCATCAGGATTGTGAATGTAATTAGTGGGGTGTTGGTGGCGGGCGGGTGGGCATACCAGCTGAGTGAGTGGTTGAAGGGGATCTTGGGGAGGAGGAGAAGGGGCGCCGATGCGTTTGGGATGTTGAATGGGGAGAAGAAGGGTTGATGGCCACGCGAACTTTGCGCTGATAGATTCTGTGTATTCATTTCGCGAGTGGATTTCGGGTGGTGTTTTCCAGGCGGCATTTCGGTATCTCATGACCGAACTCCCAGAGACAATCTTCCTTGCACCCATCCCATCCCACCCCACGAACAAACCTGCAAGCTACCACGGCAACTCATACCCGTCCCTGTGCCAAAACTTCCCCGTCTCCTCCACCCCAACCCTCTTCACGACCTCCCACAGCTTGGTCGCCGCCTCCTCCGCCTCCACCGCCTCAGCATGCTCCGCCCCAGGATTCAAATTCGTCCTCACGATCCCCGGATGCAACAAACACACCACCACCCCTTTCTCCCGCAAATCCACACTCAAGCTCTTGCCCACACTATTCACCGCCGCCTTACTCGCCCGATACGCATACGACCCGCCCGTCGCATTATCCCCCATGCTCCCGACCCGACTACTCACGATCCCGACCTTGGCCTCCTCGCCCCGCTCCGCCGCGAGGAGGAGATTCGGGAGGAGCGCCTGCGTGAGGAGGAGCGGGCCGAAGGCGTTGGTCTCGAAGGTCGTGGTCAGGACGGTCTTGGTCGTGGTGGCGAGGGCGTCTTGGGCGGGAGGGGCCATGACGCCGGCGACGTTGAGGAGGGGGTGGAGGGGTTTGTTGGCGAGCTGGGCGGCGAGGCCGGCGATGGATTCCGGCTGGCGCACGTCGAGGCGGTGGAGGCGCGCGGGGAGGGATTGCAGGTTTGCGCCGACGATGTGGTCGCAGGCGTGGACGTCGTAGCCCTGGTTTTGGGGTTGCGGGGGTTAAAGGGGGTTTATGGTGAAGGGTCGGTTGGTGGTGGGGGGGATACTGACTTGGTCAAGGAGGAGCTGGGCGAAGGCGTGTCCGATGCCGCTGTTGGCGCCGGTGACGACGGCGAGAGGCATGTTTGGGGTGGGGAGTCGACTCGGCTGGGGATTAGTGAAGATGGGCGTGTTGTGAGGGCTCTTTCTGAGTGAGGTAAGACGGGTTATACGTCCAACTTCCAAGAAGAGGGTCGCGGGACGATGACGTCGGGAAAGACAGAGAGCACAGTGTGTGGTCTTGCTGGGGCATGATTGTCATCCTACCTTGTTACTGTGAATTGAATTATGGTCTTGCAGTGTACTGTGATGAGGGCTATGGAGATGTTTGACGAGATGATGGAGAGAATCATAGAAGCGTGAGATGTGCGCGCTAGGTTGGGCAGCAGCCTAGTGACACCACTGGACCTGCACCATCACGGTAAGTAACACTACTAGTACTCCCGAGCCGTGCTCTGCTACAGTCCCTACCTTACCTGTGCTATTCCGTACAATGCTACCACATCGCAGCTAACATTCTCTCCTGGAAATCAGCTCGACGCGCCATGTGGACAGGAAAAATGCAGACATCGTAACAGACCAGACCAGATCGTCAACAGCCGCGCCAAGCATTCTATAGCGGATGCTCATGCTGTCCGGCCGTAACGGCAACGGCCTCCTACGACCACACAGACGGACGATGAACGCGCTGCCACACGTCCCAGTCAAGTCAAACCAAGCCAAGCACACGCGTCTCTCTCCTCATCCGTAACCAGGAGAGAAAACGCGGGATAGTGGTGCCGTAAGGAGGATCGGAGTGGTGGCGGAACGGGATTCTAGGGCTTGAGGATCGTATTGATTGATTTGAAACCTGGTCCTGATCGCGAGGCCGGCCGGTGAAGTGCTTCGAGTAGAAGCGCTGTGGCCCCCAAGGGTTGCATTGGAGCAGATGTTGCCATCTAAGCGAACTAATGTTCGTTTATCACCCGCGGCAACAAAGTGCTGATCGCAAGAGCAGGAGCAGAGCTTCCGCTGCTCCGCTAGTGAGCAGCTCGAGCATGTCGGCGGGACCGTCCAAAGAAAAGCTCGCATCACCAGTCGGACCAGAAAAGATGTAGAGGTGTAACGAGGGGACTTCTTTTCCACCACTTGGCCTCTGCCGTTTCAACTCCCGAGCTCGAGGCCTGCGCGCCCACGCGAATGCAAATAGGCATCATCGACCACAGCGAGTAAGCCGAGTCGAACGAGAGAATGTACCTCGCGGTTTACGAGGACAGCAAAGACTGACGTGCTGGCGAAGACAACGGGGACGCGTACCAGAGCGATCCTCGGCCCTACTACGGAGACTCTGGCGTCGTAGCGAGCCTGAGCTAAGGCAGGCCGCTCGCAATTCACGTTACAGCTTTCATTGAAGCTCCAGGAGGCTCCCTCATCCATCTCTTGCACCCCGCGCCAACACGGCATCCAGGTCCCGCAATGCTAGCAGTTTTACCCCCTACACCTCACGAACAGAACTGTCCACGTGCTCCAGTTCCCTTTGAAGAACTTGCCGCGTGCAGCAGCAGCACATAGGCGAAGGGGTGCTTTGCATAGCCCGCTCGTAAGCGGCCACTTGCTGCATATGCATGCATTTAGCCGAGGCCACTACATAGTACCTCCTGCTGATGATGGTGGGTCGCACTGCAGATGTGAGCGAGCGTCTCAGGTTGGTTGCCTTGCTGTCGTAGCTTCTACATGTGCGGTGGAGCGTGCATTAGACTCACTAGATTCCTGCGCTGCTGCTTGTGTCGACAGACCCGATGTCGCCCGAGTGCAAAGGGAGCATCAAATCAAGGCAACGAGGCAGTGGCGTTACCAGAGTTCCATGGCCGTCAGCGTTCATGCGGATGCGTTCCACGCGAGCATGTTCCCAGATTTGAATTGCGTTTCAAAGGCAGATGGATGAGGCTACCCCGTTACAATAGTGCCATGCAGCATGGTTCGGTACAGCGAGACCATCTCGCGCCGCGCAGAGCCGTGCGGAGCCGGTCTGGTGTCCATCTTCGCATGTCAGTGAAGAAATGGTGCCCAAGCCGAGGTGAGGGTCTATAATAATGAATGCAAATGTGCAGAAGGATAATATGGTACCTACTGCAAAAGCAAGGTCTCCAAACACAGCATTTGCATGTCTCCGACGAATGTCAGACTTCAATCGACATTGTTCGCCTGGAAATAGCTGCGCCGTCGAAGGTACATTGTGGGCTTCAGATAGGCGAGTGCACGTATGCTGTACGCCCGTCAACAGGCGCGCCGACTCTGTCAAAATTGCCAGTGGTTGTCGTGCATGGTGATGGCAGGTATCAACTGTTGCTCGAGGCGGGCAGGGTTGGAATGCCGGGCTCCCGACCGTGCAACCTCGGCATGCCGATGCTGTCAAGTCAAGGATTGCTCCGGACATGAACGGATCCCAATGGCTCGGCGGCATGTCCCATGGTCAGACAATTATTTTGGCCACATTCTCCAATGGCGCCTGCCTGGCACTGTTCTTCACCGGTCCCGGTGCCTCTCCCATGTGTGCTGGCGCTTCATCTCTTCCAAACACTGGCCACGCTGCTGTCTGCCGCGCTGCGCCGACGAGAAGATTCCGGTGAAGAATCAGCCCGCGTGAGACACCGAAAACGTCGTCCAAGACGAGGGATGCATGCATGGGGCTTCTGAACAGGTCGGACTGCATCGAACCTTCGACGCAGCGACACAACGCGGGAAATGCATGTCAGCAAGCCTCATCTTGTCGTGCGAAGGAACAAAATGGCATTGTGCGTCCGGACGTGGCGAGGGGCCTTCTCCGGGAAATGTCAGAGAATGGGATGGAAGCGAAGCAGCCACCATCAGCATCCTTGCTTCGGCATGTGAGTGCTTCATGCAAGTTGACGAGAAAGCAAGAGGTGTGTATGTTGTGCATGATCGACACATGCCGGCGCGTGCTGCGCCTGCCTCGAGGTGTCACAGCGTCTGCTGCGGCGTGAGACCTCAGATGCCACTCCTTGCCTGTGGTTGTTCAGCTGCACTTTATTTTTGACGGCTTGCGCAGGCTTGATGCTGGGTGTGCGGTCAGAAGGATGAAACAGAAGGAAGCCAAGGCTCATTCTTCTGTGGCAGCCCAGCAGTTTCGACGCTGTAGTGCGGCGGCGGCGGCGGAATGAACGGCTGTAGGGACAGCTAGTAGTGCGCACGTGGCACGACTTTGATCGTATCGCCAGAGACCCGGCTCACCTGACCATCCGTTTGTTTGCAGTATGTGAAGTTTGGCTTTGGACCCTAGGTAGTGCAGTGCCTGGCTCACTCGCACCATTCCGTTTCAGCCCTCGCGCTGCTGAAACGACAATTGTTGATGAATGTGAGTCGTTGGATCGCGTGACTTCACCTTATTTTGAGCCTGGTCCGGAAGCTTCGGCGACGAGTGGCGTGAGCTGCCAGTCCGACGAATCCACCTCTCAAGCAAGCGAATCACCACCACGCCCGTGGACAAGCTTCCAGAGGCGCTTGTCACACCGCGTGCATGATGCGATCGATGCTCCAGCATGATGGGTTCAGTAGTAGTCCACAAGCGAAACGCGGTGGTCATTTGACTGGAGTTCCCATCCCTAGGGTGCTGCTTATGTTATTATCTACTGGATGTTGGACATGGCAGTCTGGGTAGGTACTGTACATGTAACCACCATCCTCATTGGTCGAAAGTGCACACTCGATACAAGCCAGGCCATGGTTGTCGCACCTGCTGATGAAGGATTGCCGCTATAATAATTCTCGGCCAGTGGCAGACGTCGGGTTTCGCCCCCGCGGCACAACGTCTGAGCCTCTCGGTGTTTGCGCTCGCCGGGAAGGGGCGCATTGTTTGGAAATAGAGGCGGAATCGCCAAGAGCATGAAGGATCGTATGGTGGTCAGAATGTGCCAGCGACCGCCAAGCACACCGCTTGCAGGCCGAGCGAACGCCCGTGTCAGATGGTCTGATGAGATAATTCGGGATACCAGGTTGCCACGTCGAGACGGGTGGCAGTCCAGCAGCGTGGGAAAGCAGCCGGCCTGTGCGATTGTGGAGGTTCCAGAATGCCAGGGCCCATGTAGCAAAATGCCTATCGCGGAAAGAATCAGGCTGCGACGGAGTGACCTGCGCCGGATGAGGCTTTGATCCTCTCCTCGCTGCGCGGTGGAGCCCAATTTGATTATCGTGTTATTGGTAGGGTCAGCTGTCACAGGATCGAAGCGGTGGAAATTCGGTCGCGATTGAATGGGGGCAACTTGCGCAAACGAGTACATGTAGATCTGTGGCGCTTGGCCATCATCATCATCATCATCATCATCATCATCATCATCATCATCATCATGTTGATGACGGATGGCCATACATAACGAGTCGACGACCGCAACGAGATTGGGCGTCAATGGAGGGGACCACGTTGAACACGTCCGCGAAGTCTTTCTAGGAGGCCGATTCCATGCCGCTGTCGTAGATAATATAATGGCAAGGAGCAAGATTCTCCCAGACAAAGGAGCGAGCGCCGAAAGAACCAAAGGGTGATTGATGACTGCACTCCACATTTTCCGAGTTACTGGACGCTACTACATGCGATGCAGCCGGACTAGTAGTAGCCCTGCAAGCAGCGCCATCGGCCAAGTGTGCCAAGGCAGCCCCGAATCCGATGATAACAAGGAGGGTGAGTGTGAGGAGGGGTAACGTGACATGAAGTCATGCAGTCCGCGGCTCATAATCGCCTCGTCGGAGCAGCGTGGACTGGGGGAGGATGTGGCATGCTGTCATGGGAGGTTCTGCTGATGATGAGGCGTCGGCTTCGGCGGCGGCGGTCTATTATTATTATTATTATTATTATTATTAGTATTATTCTTGTGATTGCCTGACCGCCCCGTGAATCCGGCATGGTCCCCGGACCCAGGACGACCGCGCGAGTCCGGGCATGAGGGAGCTACGACTACCTGGTAGCTTGACAACGCACGATTCGAATCACTGCCTGGTGCTCAAAGGTAAGTTGTGGCTCGCCGGCGCGGCGCTCCTCCTGCTGACCAGCTCCGTTTCGCGGCCGCGTAGGGTACATGTCCATGTCGCCAAAGACTAAGGCAGCAGTAGCTCGACGACGTGGGCACCGATGACCAGACAGCTGGCTGGCCCTTGTCCGCTTGTCTGCGGCGCGTGGTGCAAGTGTACCTGAACTCTCATCATGGGAGGATGGGATGATGATTATGATGATGATTTCTGATGATAATTGGAGACTCATGGGTGCACGGGTCTCCCCACCTATCTGTGACGTAGGAGAAGGCTGAAACCCGCTCCACACGTCTCCCTTTCCAACGGCGCGTTCCTGGCCCCCGACGGACTTGTGGGAGGAGGATTATGATGATGATGATTAGCGTCCCGGGCTGTCAATGTCGTCCATCACGACGCTTCTCATCCATCAACATTTCAACGACCGTTGCGGCTGCGGTTGGGCTGATGAACCGCCGTCCGTAGTCATCCACCCACCCCATCCGCATGCTCGGCGCCCGGCATCGCCATGCTCACTGAGCCAGGCGACGTGCGTAGGTAGCGACCGCAGTAGTGAGATCAGCGGCATCCGGCACTCTCAATGACTGATCCCTGACGGGGAGAATTTCCCGAGAGCGTCTCTCGTCAGGCGGCTTTGCTCAGAAACTAAAAGTTGCCTCCGACCGCCCAAACCCCCCCCCCCTGGGCGATCCCCAAGTCCTTGACTTCTGTCCCGCGCGACTCAACCAATTTTTCGACCTCGCCGCACACGACGCCAATCACGCCCGTCTCCCCCAAATCCACCCGCGCCATACCAGCCTCACCCACAGTCGCTCCTTTCGGCACAGCATCATCACGCCCCCGACCCAAAGCCGCCGCCACGCACCCTTCATCGGCACATCGCCGCTTCCTCGAAATCACTCCCCCGCGCATACACAGCTTGTGAGAGCTGCAGGTGAATCCGTTTGCGCCAACTTGCATACCATCCGACAGCGCTGCTGCTGCTGCTGCTGCTGCTGCTGCTGCGCACTCCTTCCCCGAGGCAGGCGCGCAGCGGCGCAGTGCGGGCCACTCGAGTCTGCCAGGCGCAGGTGCGGTCAAGATTAGCACTGGCAAGAACCATCTACCGCCGCCCTTGTGTCGACTCGCTACACCTACCGGGAGGCTGGCCTCTGACAGCGCTGAGCGCAGAATACCATTCCCTTACAGCACGAACGGCCGGTCCCCGACGGGATCGACACCATTGGTTTCGGTCACAACACGCCCATCGTCACACCTGCTGCCCCGGAGGCACATGCAATAATTGAGGTCGCACAACGAGCCCACGTCTGCCATCATCAGGCCCGCTGTCCAGGAAGAGCCGCGCCAACATGCGCAGAAGGGCACTCCTCGCCTAATCCTGTCGCCATCCATTATCGCATCATCATGAACTTGCCCTCCAAGGCAAACAGTACTACAGAGCTCCATCACCATGGATCGCAGTCCATGTCTGATCTGGTATCAACCCCAAGAGCGCCCATCTCCAGACAGACGTCAACGCCGACGACAATGTCGACCATGGGAGTGGCCATGACCGTCACTCCGTCCTCGACCACGCATAGCTCCCCGTTTCCGAGCCGCAGCAGCTCCATAAACGCTGTCAGGTCACGTAGCGCCTTCGCCAACGACCACGCTTATGAGACCAATGGCACGGCGCCAGCATATGCCTCACCGGCCATGCTTCCACGCTCCGTCATGTCTGATCGCGGCGCATTCGCCGATCGCATATCGGAGCGCTCTCCATCTCCACACCCGCGAGGGCCCCCGGCAACGGCAATGGCCGAAGCCATCTCTGCGAGTCGAAGTCCGGGACTGATCCGCAGATTGTCGCGCGGGGCGACCAACAAGCTGCGTCGGAGAGCGTCGACCAACCATATGCGGAACGTGCGCGACCACCGCGACCAGAGCGCCGGTCCCGTGCTGTCACGGCGCAGAAGCGACAGCAACGGCGCATCCGATCTGGGCGAGATGTCAGACTTCGAACTGGACAGTACCGCTGAGGACATTAGCGAGGAACAAGCGCTGCCGCCCTTGCCGCCCGTATTACCCAATGGTCTCGGCATCTGCGTTCCTCGAGCGAGCGATCTATCATCTCAGTTTGAAGGCGGCGTCGCAGACTCGGTACCTGCTACACTGCAGGTCGGTACTTGGCTCGACCGGCTCAGCAAGAAAAAGAAGAAGACCGTCAAGTTCTGGCTGGACGCTGGCACGGCTCGAGTGTGTTGGTCTGGGAAGGTCTCCAACAAGTCGTTCGGTATTGACGATGTCGTCGCGGTTCGGCGAGGGGTCCAATCCCGAAATGCGCGAGACGACATTCACGTGGCGCCTGAAGATGAAGATCGCTTGCTCACCATTGTCTATGCACTTGACGACCGTTCAGAACGTCGGCCGACCAAAGCGCTGCATCTTCTCATGCCGAGCGAGATGTTGATGAATGCCTGGACTCAAGCTGTCGACCATGTCACCACCGAGCGCGCTGCAAGTATGAAGGCCCTCTCCTCTTCCTCCGAGAAGAGCGAGAAGGGTATGGCCATACTCTGGCGCCAAGCATTCCAACAGAAAGGTCCCGATGAGGAAGAGCTCTTCAAGCTTGATGATGCTCGTCGGCTTTGTCGCCAGCTGCAGATCAATTGCAGCAATCACACTGTCGCTGTTCACTTCAAGAATGCCGATGTTGACGGCACCGGCGCCCTGAGCTACTCGCAATACCGAGATTTTGTCCAATCATTCAAGGAGCGGAAGGACATTCAGCATCTGCACCGGAACATCAAACACGGCCTCGACTCCGAGATCGAGCTGAACGAGTTTCTGTCATTTCTGCGAGACGATCAAGGGATCGATGTGGAAAGGGACCGAGTGCCATGGGAAGCCATCTTCGACAAGTACGCGAGGCCCATAACCAACCGCGCTGCCCTGCCTGATGCTCCCATCTCGACGACACAAAAAGGCATGGACGTCAAAGCTTTTCAAAATTTCCTGACGTCGTCTCACAATGGTGCACTGCTACCTGTCAAGACCGAGGCTACCTTGGATCGGCCGCTCAATGAATACTTCATTTCGAGCTCGCACAACACTTATTTGCTGGGCTATCAGGTTCGCGGTACCTCCAGCGTCGAAGGCTATATCAATGCGTTGATCGGTGCCTGTCGGTGCATCGAGATCGACTGCTGGGATGGCGATGACGGCCGGCCATTCGTCACACATGGCCGGACCCTCACCTCCAAGATCCCTTTCGAGGATTGTGTGTCTGTGATTGCGAAATACGCATTCCACAGCTCGCCATACCCGTTGATTGTCTCATTAGAAGTCCACTGCAATCCAGATCAACAGTCCGCCATGGTCGATCTAATGTACAAGCACTTCGGTACGATGATGGTCACCGAGCCAATCATGTCCAACAGCGCCGTTCTTCCTTCGCCCGAGGAGCTCAGAGAAAGGATTTTGATCAAAGTGAAGGCATCTGATGACAACGATCAGAGCCAATTGCTAGCTGATGCATCTAATGGTCGCAGCCGGGCCCGCAGCTTAAGTTCAGCCTTGAATGGCTCGACCACCCTCAATACGCGCTCACCTTCCGTCGACCGGGTCTTCTACTCTTCGTCACTGGCTGCGAGTTCCGTGGCTACGAGCCCCTCTGAGTTTGGCGGTCCAACCTCGACGCCAAGAGGGTCGACCACTTCTGGTCCGACGTCAACGACGCCGACAAGCTCCGACGAGAGTGATGAAGGCTCAGTCGCTGCCATGAAAGCGGATCCGCCACCGACCAGCAAGATTGTGCCGAAGCTGGGTCGCCTTGGAGTATATACGCAAGGCATCAGCTTCCCAAAGGCATACGGGTTTAGCGATCCCAAAGCGAAGACGTACAATCACATCTTCTCGTTTTCTGAAGACACTTTCAGTCGGCATAGCTCGAGGAAACAGGAGGGCGGCTCGAAGGCTCAGCTCCAGAAGCACAACCTCGCGCACTTGATGCGCGTCTATCCAGGACGCCGCAAAATCTGGTCCCAGAATTTCAACCCTCTTCCAATGTGGCGCTTGGGCGTACAGATGGTCGCACTGAACTGGCAGACTTACGATGTGCATCAACAGGTCAATCGAGCCATGTTCGCAGCTGGGTCCGACAGCCTTGGTTATGTTCTGAAGCCGGAAGAACTCCGCCCTACAAAGCATACTCCCATTGTGGTCGACACTACGACGGATGCTGCTGGGAAGAGCAAGAAAGACAAGAAGATCGTCCGCTTCTCCGTAGAAATCATCAGCGCACAGCGTTTGCCCCGACCTCGGGATGTCAACGTGGAGGCTGGAATGAACCCGTACATTGAGTTTGAAATGTATGCTGCAGAGGACAAGGAACGCGGGACCGCATCTGGTGAGGGTGGCACGGATGCTTCAGCAGCAGATGGCAGCCTAGGCTATGACTCGCCGCTTCGGAAGCGTACTAAGGTTGTGCACGGCAACGGCTTTGACCCAAGCTTCAACGAGCCAATATCCATGCAGGTCGTGACAAAGCACCCAAGCTTGATCTTTGTGCGGTGGACTGTCTGGCACCAGGCAGATCTTCGAAGGACCTCTGGCAACAACGTGCAGCTCGCGACCTTTACTGCCAAGCTCAGCAGTCTGCAGCAAGGATACCGCCATCTACCTCTTTTCAACCCGCAAGGTGAACGCTACCAGGAGGCCAAATTGTTCGTCAAGATCCGAAAAGAGACTCCTAAGCCTGCACCCGAGGACGAGGTCAACTTGAGCTTCACCGAATTCCCCAGCTCACCGCGGCCTGACCCGTTTCGGGCTGATCGCTCATGGCCTCGCCGAATTTTCTCGCGCAATCCAAGCACCAACGGCCGTAAGCGCGATACGGACAGCGAACGCGGACTCTTGAGCCGGACGTCCTCCATGGATCGTGAGTCCTTCCGTTCCACGTAATTGTACAATATACACCACATCCTTGACTATAATGTCTGGCATTCATTGCGTTCCATCGGCACTGGGCGCCAAACTGTGGCTGGCCACACGAGCATTGAATACTCCCCCCATCTCGCAAAACATCGGCGTTTTGAGGATGCGACCAAGAGACACCAGGATGGATCGCAGCATCGTTTGAGCGATTAGGAACATGACCTGCATGTGGCGTTTTTGGGTATGGATAGGCAAGGGTGCAGTTGTTTCGAGAGGATTTCTTGCGGTTTTGACGACTCCCAAATATCATGACGACTCTGTGTTTTTCTGAGGCGGAAGGCGTGGTGCCCTAGAGGCCGGCCCCAATCTGACGCAATGTTGTTTTGGTTTTCATTTGTGAGATGGCTGCACGACTCGCGGGGTTCGTTCCCTCTTCGTTGTAAGATAAACTCATATGCATATGGGCATGTAGGGGCGCACGTATTTCCAATCTGGATCGATCAAGAGCTTGAGGCTCTTGTCGACGTGGCAGCGAAGACCAACCTTTCAGGGGTTTCCCCCCCCCCCGATGACGGCTGATTTTTCGAATCAGTCACCCTTTTCGCTGTGGTCGTTGGCTGTCTCCCCCGTCATCATCACCACGTCTTCCACGACGATCGTGATCGACCGTGATGATGAAGGTGCCCTTGTATGAGGGAGGGTCCACCACCGCAGGCATTCTTCGAGACCGTCCCATTTCTCCCCTCGACGTACTGTGTGCCCAGGCTCAGCCCGCGAGCTCGACTCCGATCCGACACGAGTTTTGCTCGGCGGATCAATCCATACGCGCTGGACAGGAACAAGATCAGACGGGAACGCACCACCGTCTATGTACTTCAGAAACGACATCGCGATCACGTACCTTGTGGACTAAGTGGACGAGGATAGGAGTGCGCCACCATATCGGCGGTGTGTTTGACGCAATGCCGAGCGCGTTGTCGTCAACCGCTTCCCGAAGCGGCAGGGGCCCTCGAACGGGTGGGCTCGAAGTGCGAGTCGAGATACTCGATCCGCGTCTGCTGAAGACCTGAGAAAGTGATCGGTCCCAGACCAAGACTTTTTTGGGGATCATGGAGGCGACGACTCCATGCACACTGTCGAGAGACGCATACATCAGTACTACCGCACCAGATCCAAGTGTCACGGCGCTTGCTCTGCCTCTGATACATCGACGCCGGCCCATACTTCACCCTCTTTCACCCCTTCACCTTCCCCTGAACCACTCACACACACTCAAACAAACCCCCTGCCCCCCGCTTCCGTCCAGAATACTACCATCCTCCAAACCCTCTTCACCAGCACCCCGGCCTCGTCCTCCAACGCCCCCTCCAACTCACCCTCGATATCCCCCGCGCTCCGCCTCTCCCTCAATCCCTCCACCACGGCATCCACGAGCAGATCCTCCTGCACCCCTAGGTACTCCACAATCTTCCTCTCCACAAACGGGCGGATCTGCGCTTCCAAAATGCTCTCCGTCAAGTGCCGCCATTGCACGGGCCAGGAGTACAATTCTTCGGTGGAAGAGGGGATTTCGCGCGCAAGCTGCTCGCGGCCCTCGAGTTTCTCTGACTCGGTGAGGTTGTCGGGGATCGTGGAGAGGTCGGTGAGGGGTTTGAGTTTGGGGCGGGTGGAGGAGGTGCCGACGGTGGTGGGGGCGTCCTCTTCGTCTTCGAGGAGGCCTTCGACGTCCGCCATGCCGCGTTTGGGCACGGGCGCAGTGACGTTAGGTTTGGTTTTGGCGGCTGCGGAGCCGAGGGAGATCTTGAAGGCGCCAGCCACGTTGCCAGGTTGTTGGGACTGCTGGCTCTTGCGGGCGAGGTCTGCGCCCATTTGGTCGAGGAAGTCGTCGGCTTGGCCTGCGGCTTCGCCGGCACGACGAAGAGATTCTTGTTGCTCGCGGGCCTCGGCTTCCCGATCGCGACGGTCGGCGGCTTCTTCGCGTTCGCGGAAGATGGCTCTCTTGCGGTTCCAGGAGCTGCGGTCGAGATAGTACTCCTCCCTGCACAGCCTAGCCTCTTCGTCGTCATTCCAAGCTTTGAGGCGCTTAGCCATAATTTCCTTCTCACGATCCAGCTCAGCCTTCTCCCGCGCCTCACGAGCATTCTCGCGCTCTTGTGCCATGCCGCGGGTGCGCTCACGATTCTGCCATTTGCGTTCCGCGTCAAGGTAGGCACGCTCGAGTTCCTCGTCCTTCTTGGCCTGACGGCGGCGCTCGAGCTCTTCATCTGATTCCTCAGCATCTTCGTCCTCCCGATTGATGCCGTTCGGACCAACAAATGATACGCCATTCGCGTAATCTGATGGGAGCTGAGCACCGCGGAAACCCTTAGGTCCAGCTGGCGCGCCTGCAACTTGGGCGCTCCGAGGACCGACTGGTGCGCCATTTGGTCCAGAAGGTGCTGAGGTCGGTGGCGGGGAGGCGAGACGATTGACGCGGCCGGATCTGTTGCGCTCGGCTTGCTCCAGCTCCTCTTCCCGGCGCAGACGTTCTATGTCTCGCTTGGTGGAGCGGTCCCGGAAGGCCCTGATTTCGGCGGCGACGGTGGCCCGCTGTTCAGCTGGGATGTCGGACAGTTCGTCCTCGAGGGTGAGTGGGATGGTCGGGACATCTCCGTTCGCATTCTCGCCGTCCATGCCGTTACCCATCGCCATGTCGCCATCTCCGTCCCTCCCCGCCTCTTGGTTGGAGTCGAAGGCAGTCATGTTGCCCATGGATGTTAGACAGAGCCGCAGATCCTCCTTACAGCCATCGATCCTGAACTGCCTTGCCTCGTCATCTTCCCGCCGGCTCTGCCTCCACTCGGCAATGTACTTTTTGCACTGCTCGTCCGCCACGACCAGCACTCTGATGGTCTCGGGCTCGGCGTCGGGGTCCTGTTGACTGCCTTTGATGGGAACGTCAATGCCGTCCCTGAATATCTCGGTGGCGGCCTCCAAGCTATCCGAGTCCTCGTACTCGGCAAAGCCAAACTTGCACTTTTTGTCATCGGCGTCTCGGACTCGCGTCCACCTTCGCAGCTTCCCGGCGCACCTCAACACCAACTCGATCTGGTCATCGTCCACCTTGCCGTCGCCGAGTCCGCCCACAAAGATGGTCCGGGCGACCTCCTCACGTGTCGGCGGGGTCAAGTTGAGCATCTGATCGCGGATCTTCTCTCGGTCGCGCTCGAGGTTTCGGCCGCCTCCGCCGCCCAGCGGTTCTGCATTGCTGCCGAGCCCTGCGCGTGGGGGTCGTCCGCCGGCATCGAAGCGCAACACCGGCGCGCTGAAGTCCATCCCTACCGGCATTCCCGCGGGCGGCATCCCCATCGGGGGTGCTTGACCCATGGGACCGCGCGGCGCATTAAAGCCGGGCGGTGCGGTGTAGTTGTAGGCCATCGCGCCCACGTCGTGTTGCTAAGACGTTGCCGCCTTCAATTGATTCTGATCATCTATTGACACCTCAGTTCAGATGAGCTATCGATTGGACTTCCAGCGGCAGCATCGAGTTCGTGTGGGTGACATGAGAGAGTCAATGTATCAGAAAGTTCGCGAAGCTGAGCTGTACGCGACTTTGGCGCGAGTCAAGCTGCTTACCTCATACACTCAAATATTGACTGATTATTCATTAATGCGGGAAAGTGCCTAAAGCGCTCGACCTCGACACGACCGACCCCCATCCACCCTCCATCAACGACGCCAAGACCGATCATGGCGGTCGCACTGGAAAAGCAGCTCTTCCTGCCCTTCCTCGCTCCTATTGTATTCAGACAACCTCAAATCACCCACCGAGCAGCCGCCATCACCACACACTGCACACGACCACCCCAATGGCCCTCACGACCCTTCAGCACAACCATCCGCACACGCCAAGACCAGGAACATCAGCAACCACAACCCAAACAATCAGCCAACATCGATGACATCTCCGCATACCTCGACGACACCCTCGACTACACCAAAGGCGTCCCCTCCGCCCCCACCGGCCGCACTTCCCACTTCCAATCCCAAACCGCCCAACACTCCAATCCCCCTTCCCGCGCGGTCTCGGACGCCCTGGCAAAAAAATTCACCCCGCGCCCCGGTAGCAGCGTTGACGACCTCCTCGGCGCTATGAAGGTCCCCTCCCGTGCCCCGAGCAATTGGCCTCTAACCGACATCCTCGACCTAGCACCCATGCTCGACCCTACAGGCCGCAACAGAACGAAACGCCTCTCGGGCCCGCTCACCGCCCCTGAGAAAGCTCTCCCGATGAAGTTAAATGCCAGTGTAGGCCGGACGGTGAGGGTGGACGAGGAGAAGGGCATGGATATTGCCCGGGCGTTTCGGTCGTTGGACATCGCGATTGCGCGCAACAATGTGAAGAGGGATTTCTCGCGGCAGAGGTTTCATGAGCGGCCTGGGCTGAAGAGGAAGAGGTTGCGGAGTGAGAGGTGGAAGAAGAGGTTTCGGGAGGGGTTCAGGGGGGCGGTGAGTTTGGTCATGAGGATGAAGCGGCAGGGGTGGTAGATGTGTTGTTTTTGTGTGCGTACTAGGAGATGGTCATTGCGTGGGCTCCAAGGAGGAGCTGGCGGAGTGTACAGGGTGTATGAAACCGGGGAAGAGCGTAGTCCGAACTACAGATGCGCTTGACTCTGGAATGGAGGTGCCGCAATGAAGAAGTGCAGCCTGCTCAGCGGAATGCAGACCCTCTAGGCTCTCTCCGTCGCCTATGGTGCTTCGGCCTCACGCCAGCACCCTGACTCGAGCCCTGGCCCCCGGTCTTGATCAGGCACCTCAGAGCAGGCATTGAGACGGCTGGGAAAACTGACAAAGAACACGAATAAGCTGATGTATTTAGAGAGAAGGGAGGCTCTCAAGTCCAGGCCTTTGACCCTAACTACCCTTTCAAGCTCCGCTAGGTCCAGAGTCTGGAAGTTCTCCTCCTCCCTCCTGTCGCACAGACCACCTTATAAAGCCCGGAACCAGCATCTTGGTCCGGCCCCGGGGATATATAAAAATTTAGCCCTCCTCAGCCTATCCTTCTCACCGCCCGCTCTCCGCCGCTCCAATGATCTCCTCTTCGAGTTGTCGGACGTTTTCGTCGTGTTCCTGCAATTTTGTCTCCCACTGTTACCCCTTGGCAGTGTTGTCCTCTGCTTGCTGATGCAGGATTGCGTAGTCTGGTTGCACTTGTGCATGCTCTGGGTCTAGAGACGTCTTTGCTCTCATGATTTCTCAAGCTGCGCATTGGCATGGAGAAGCTGCCGCCTCGAACCTTTCGCCTCCTCGTTGCTCATCTGAGTGCTCAACGAAGCGACTAATATTTGCGAGCAAAGAGACTGTTGGATGGTCGCTCGCCTTGGTCGGCCTGGAATGTTCAGGGCCAGGTGGCAAACCCTGCTGTCATTGATTTTCCCCATGCCCTCAGGGTCGTCCGTTCTCGCGCTCCTGCTATGCCTTCCCTCGCTAGATACCGTGGCACGCTCTTAGCCGGGAGGCTCTTGTTCCTCTCATTCGGGTAGCTTCAATGTTCATTGAAGTGGCCTTCCATGGGTCATTATTTGCGCTTCGTGCGGGCTGAAGATCCTGCTCGCACAGGCGCCCGCTGCCCCCCTCCGCCCGCCTGATATTCTGCTGACAGTCTGCTATCCCCACTCCTCAGCTGCACGTACACCTTCGCTCCAGTCAGCAGGCCTAGTCCTGCCACCAAGTATGCAGGCGTATATATAGACCATGGGCTGAGACCTCGCGCCTGAATCCTGCCTCGCCTTGTCTTTGTAGTATGGGTGGGATACCAAGGCGGTGGCGCTACTGGGTCGGAGTGCACATTCCAAGGGCCAATTCGCCGGGTCCTGCCTCAATATTTATGATTTCACACTACAGGGCAGATCGACAATTGAGTAACAGATGTGATGCAGGAATCAGTATGTTGGCAATGATCCCAAGCCATGGCTCTTTCGTCCCGATAGATGGTGGCTAACCACTCATCGACAAGATGAGACACCATTTGCAAATGTTCGTACGCAGCAGTATGAGCACCCCAAGGTTTATGCAGAGTGAGTCAGAGTACGTACAGCGCACTGGTCTTCTTGAACATGGTACGGTAGATTGATTAGACAGCCTGACGGAGATCTCGGAGAACGCAACTGCATGGCAAAACCGAAGATTCAAAGAAAGCAATTCTTGACGGACGCAGTACGTTCGTCGTAAAGAGACACCATGGTTCATGGTTGCCGGACCACCACAGCGAGCCTGCACCAGTATTGGCAAAGAGGTCGTCTTTATCCTTGCCGAGCGAATCCGGCATGCTCAGTGCCTTCGCCATGAGCCTGAATGTGCAGAACGTAGATACTCCGCCAGGTTGAGAAGGCAGAGAATGAGGAGATCCGAGTGAACGAGTACCGTCGCCTTCGCCACGTCCGACTGAGCGGTCCTGTGGCGTCGTTTGGCTTGCAGCTCCATGCGTCCTCAGCGATGCGGGTCACTTTTGGGTCAGCCTTATTGATCGTCAATCGTCTCATGAGGCTCTTGTCTTCATGATGTCCTGAGCTAGCCATGAGACTTACCAAGGCTGAATTGGACAATGAATGAGCTCCTGGCGTGCAAGTATGGCATTCGTGGAGGCTCTTGCTTTCGGCCAAAGGTACAATAACAGAACAGACCTGTAAGCCCTGCAGCGTTTTATACGAGCTTCGGCGGCATCAAGGCCCTTCGACGTCCGTAGCGAGCAGGTGGCGTCTCGTAGCCAGTTCTCCAACAGACCCACGAACTCCCCAAGACTGTCCCATCTTTGTCGGCACAACGTGCCGTTGCTGACTCGGTCACATTGATGAAGCTGAGGCTGTAGCGTGGGTACTTGATACTGGCATGTGTTCTTCCAGTCCTGTATCTATGGCTCACGAACGAAATGTTCACGCTCACCGCGGATCATCAATTGATGCATTGCCTCTGCTCACGCTGTCGTAGACAGCACGGCATGACCCTGATATGCTTCGTGTAGGTAGTTTAATAAAAAGACATCAAGGTTGAAGAAGTCCTACAAAGAAATATGCCAAGCCTGTCTGTCCCCTTGCCGATCGGCTCTGGACACGACATCTACGACGTTACGCCCAGATCTCTTCACACTCATAGCGACAAGATGCCCGACCGCCTGTCACTCTTTCTGCGTCTTGTGTGCGTATTCCTAACCAGCCTCGCAACCTCCCGGGCCGCCGCGCAAGAGCCATTGGGCACCGGATCGTCGCCTGGCTACAAAGTGGGACAGCCCATACCAGTAAGCTGTCTCAGTCGACAATCGTAGGCGCATTGACATTTATGATCCATACGGAACATGGCTAATCGCCGCGGCTTCACAGCGACTCAGGTGAACACATCCAAGACGCCTCCGGCGCACTCCAATACCAACCTTTCCCGACCTGCAACGAGACCGGCCGACCCCTTGAACTTCTCTTCGGGATCGAAAAGGACATAAACTGCACCATAGACTTCATAGACGATCCATTCTTCCACCTTCTCGAATTCTACGTCCACAACGATGCGCCGCTCACGTGCCGCATCCCGACGAAACCATTCCCGCCTAGCGCGTTGAAAGACGAGTTCGAGAAGGGCACAAAGGATGAGACGGAAGGGCAGGGAAGCCTGAGTGAGGTGTACACGCCAATGATTGTGGCGTTGACGGGGACATTGCAATTGAGTCATCTGCATGTCAGTACGGCAATGAATGTGCTGGTGCATGCTGCGCCGAAGAGTGTTGCGCCGGGGACTATCGCGGCAGCGACTGCGTATAGCATCTCGCGCGAACCGCCCACGAGGATTGTGATCGGGGACAGCTTGCCGCTGAGGTTCAGTGTCAGGTGGTATCCCAATACGAGTTTGCCTTCCGGCTGGGCTGGAGTGGGCGGGCATCTGACGTTCAGTACACTTGTGTATTGCTTGATCTCGGCTGGCGCATCGGCTGCGATATGTCTGGCCTATTTCAGGGGAATTGAGTTGCCCAGGCGCTTGAAGAGTCATGGGAAGGACAGGCTGAGTGGCATGGAGAGGGGTGGGTTGGGAGGCTATGGTCTCACGAATGGATACGGGTATGGCGTTGGGAAGAGAGACTAAGATGTTGGATGTCGGGCGCTGTAAGGTTCTTGAAAATATATCCAGAGGGGCTTTAGCATGGCGTTCTGATGAAGCGGTATTGTTACGACAGCACAGGATGCGACAGTGTCGGGCCACACGGACTACCTGACGATTTTCAGGGCTCGATATCGCTCTTCCGAATCAGTGAAGACCGACAACGTCAGCTGTGAACAGGGTGACGAGAGAAAGGGCGGACCGCACTCCCGAGTGGGTTCCTTTCTTAGACCCGAAAACTTCGGCTATCTACGTTTGCGATAGCGTATCCCGAATCGAGCGCGTATTCAATCCCCATGGTCAGCAGCAAGCATTCGCTTGTATTGTACGCTCGGCCACGCTTCCCTGCATTCCGACTCGCTTTTCGGCCCGGCTTTGGGCATGAGAGTGGGTCTGCAACCTCAGGCGCATTCAACCCTCCTATCATCACCATGGGGCCCGTCGCGCTGTACAGTACGACAGATGCGCAATATAATAGTAATGGATCAGGGCACAGAATTGTGCATGCGCAGGTTTTGTCTGTAATCATAATAAGCGAGAAGTAGCTGACAGGAAGGCCTACCGCGTGAGGTTACATACCTACCTTACGTAGTCAGGGGCCAAGCTGCTCAGGCACTCTTTTAAACTCGCCATTATGTTGCTGCTCTTCTGCCTCTGCCTGTTGGCGTTGCTCGTATCAGTAATCAGTGCGCCAAGGTAGAGAATTTGGCGTATTTCGGATCAAAGTCCTTTCTCAGCCAGTGATTCTTACGCCTTCGGACGCTATTTCCATGGAATGACTCAAAGCTCGCCACGGAGCATCACGATCATCATTCGGGACGAAGGCAGACCTTCCCTAACAAGAATGGTCACGGTCTGCGCTACCAGCTGCAAAGAGACCGGTGAAATGTCGGGCAGAATTCCGCGATTTATGCAGGTGCATTGGACGGCGCATATTTGTATGCAATTATTACTAAACCGCAAAGCGCCTTGCCTGGAGCGGTGCGGAAATCGGTCGGGCGGCGTAGCGTACCGAGTGTCCATTTGTTGAGGAACTTGAGGCGTCTGGATGCATCGTCCCCGAAGACCTAGCGGACTCTTGCCGCAGACGATAGCAGCGGAGTGTAGCGGCGAGAGGTGAGGCAGCCAGCACAAGGTCGGGCCCAGGTGCAGTAGCGGCGCCGGCAGCCATGAGGCTGAACCGAGAAGCCCTAGTTTATTAGTAGCACATCAGGTGCAACCGTGCAACCTCTTCGAGGCGCGTGATTATTGTGGACTCGCGGAATTAGCTGTTCTGTCAACAGTGGTCTTCTCTACCACCTACCAACGATGGGGGGAGTTTCGCGCCAGACCGAGCCTTAATAATTTCTGAACTCGCTTCAAGGACGTCCTTCACGACGTGATCTCGGGCTGCCTTGAAGACACACGGCTAATCATGCCGGATAAATGTCCCGTGTTTGAGATCTTGAAAGCAAGGGCCAAGCTTGGACAATACTCGGGATGCTCCCGATTGCGTCCTTGATGCACATCTTGGGGCCGGGTGTGCTGGGGATGGCAGGACTTGTCTCACCAGGATAGATGGCCATCGATTGTTTCTGGCTAGCTTCTCTGTGCCGCCACGACAGCAGCCATGATGTTGAAGCAACGTGATGGCTGGCAAAGAGCTTTCCCTGCTCACGAGGTCTTAGCGCTCGCACGAAACCCTCGCTCGTGAGCATGATGGGAATCGATCTTCTCATCAGCATCATCATCATTAATACATGTACATCGGAAGGGCCGCGCACTTGTCCGTACGAGCCGGCGATGTGTGTACAATATGATGATGTGCAGGCGTGGCGGTATGCAGGGCTCGACAGGCAAATCGAGATGCTTGTTGTGCACAGGTTGTAGGTCACCTTGATGCTAAGGGCAGTAGAGTAGCGATTTGATGCTGGGCTACCTTGTCTTACACGCTCGAGTCAAACGCTTGGCGGGCGTCGCTGGTAGGCCACGGCCAGTGAAAGCGAAGTGCGATGGTGGGCCGTGCATCCAGTAGCGTCGAGCTTAACGGCTAGAAGCAAGAACTGACGTAGGCCAGCAGGGTTTTCCAGTAATTCTCCCTCTCAGATGTCTCAACGCCCTTCCCACAAAGTCCTTTCCATCTCGTCGTCCACCAGCTGTCGCGCTCGCGGTGTGAGCATCCACAATACCACAGCCCGACCTCGCGATCCACAGTTGCGTGCAGCGTCCCGGGCCTCACGGTGCCCGTTTTCTTTCTTGCCCCTCCATCGATCATCCATATCTGAGCCACAACCACGGGTGTTGTGGATCTCGCCAAAACAGGCCCGCCAGGCACAACCGGTGGGGATCGCATCGGCAACGTCAACTTTAAGCACATCCACACAAGCATTGGCTCGACATTGTCCAGACCGCGACGACAACCACGAGGTCTCATTTGACGCGCGCCAAACTGAGTCGCCGCCGCCGTCACTGCTGCTGCTGCCGCCGCCGCCGCCGCCGCCGCCGTCGTCGCTGCTCGGCTGCTAAAAGTGTGGTGTGGTTCAGTCGCTTGACTAATCAATTCCCGCAGTACCTTTAGTCGCGGTGGGTGAGACTTGGGAGGAAGAGGCTTTGGCAGCCACAAGCTTCGGGTTCGGGCCACATTTTCTTCACCTCCGACATCTCATCACGCTACCTTATTACACACACACACACACACACACACACACACACGCACACACGCACACACGCACACATACACACACAGACACAACTTCTCTTCACGCTACGTCTGGAAACGTAGTCGCCGCCTTACATCACCACCAGGGGACTGTTGATTTTCGGCGTCAACAGTCCTAAGTCTTTGGGGAAGCGCAACCACAGGCTCCGCTTCGCACCCGCTCGCTCATCCGATGAGTTGGAGAGCTCAGTCCAACTCAGTCCGCAGCTCCACCCTCTCCCGCACCGACATCTTTACCCACAACATCCTTCCACCAACATGGATGGTAACTTCAATGGCTATCTCGGGTATAGCCAAGGCCAACAGGGCCAGCAGTCGCAGCCGTCGCAACAGCAGTCTCACCAGCAGTCTGGCTTGAGCTCCTTCGGAAATCTCTCTGGTGGCCAAAGCCAGCACCAGGACTCGTCCTCGCACCCCACCTTGCCGCCGCTTCAAGGGCAGAATGGGTATTCCTTTGGCTCGTTGTCCTATGGCCACCCGGGCAGCCAAAGTCACACCCCGACGACGCCACATACTCCCGCGACCATGAGCATGTCCCAGTCGGGCGCCAACGCGTACGCGACCATGTCCCCGGCGCATCAGCAGGGCGGCATGCTCCCACCCTCGAACTTCAACGGCCAGTATGGCATGTCGCAGTCTTCC
This sequence comes from Teratosphaeria destructans, assembly GCA_010367425.1. Taxonomy (NCBI): domain Eukaryota; kingdom Fungi; phylum Ascomycota; class Dothideomycetes; order Mycosphaerellales; family Teratosphaeriaceae; genus Teratosphaeria; species Teratosphaeria destructans. The sequence continues at coordinate 218,550 of WBMN01000013.1, forward strand.
ATGTATCCTTCCTCGACCGCGACCGCGATGCCATCAACCACCTCGGCAACCAACCTCCCCAGCTTGCGCCCAATGCCACCCGGCGGCGTGTCCAGCTCCCTCGGTGGCTTGCCGAGCCTGACGAATACCGGCATTGGACAGCAGGCGGCCTTTCTGCAGAATGAGGAGGCGCCTACACACGTGGTCGGTTCACAAGGTCGACGCGGCATATTGCCCAGCGCGCCAGGCAGGCCGAATCCGCCGCAACCAGGCGCAGGCAAGAGCATGATCCCTCAGAAGGACGCGGACGGCAAATATCCTTGCCCTCACTGCAACAAGACGTATTTACACGCCAAGCATTTGAAGCGACATTTGCTGAGACGTAAGTGGACGGCGTCAACTCACCGGTGGGTGCATGGTGCTGACGCGTTACAGACACTGGCGATCGACCATACATGTGCCATCTTTGTAAAGACACTTTCAGTCGTAGTGATATTCTCAAGCGCCATTTCCAGAAGTGCTCGATCAGACGTGGCAACCCGACTGGGGCCAACCACCTTGCGCACCAGCGCAATCGCACTGGTGGAAATCGGCTATCTATCAGCCAGCAGGATGCACCGATAGGTTTGGCCGGTCTCTCTGAGGTCAGCGGACCTTCGTACGCTGGTAGCGTCGTCACGGGCAGTCCGACTGTCAACGGGGAGATGTCGACGCGTACTTCGCGAGCCAACAGCCTCATCACGCCAGGAAACATGAGTCATCGCGGTAGCAATGCTGGGCTCGGCGTACTGCCATCGAATGGTGCGAACGGAGAACAAATGGGTACATCAGCTCCTTTCTCAGGCAGCCTACCGGCTTACGCTATGCAGAACGCTGCAAATGGGGCACAGATGCAGCCTGGCTACAATTTTACTCCGACACAGATGAACGGAAGCGCATATCAGAACAACCCACAGATGTCTTTTTTAGGCCATCAGAGCTCGCGGTTCGACAATCGCCACAGTCATAGCCCTCACCATCAGAACCTCAATGGCGAAGGCAGCGGCTCCACCACTGACTGGAGTCGCATGTTCAATCAAAGTGGTCAGGATGGCTTTATCGGCAGCCAGCCTGCGAACGCGAGCTCGCAAGGAGTCAATCATATCAAGACCGAACCCGCTGATACAAAACCGAACTTCAACAACATTCACAACGACATGAGTAACGATTCTTTTTTAGGTAGCCTGTACTCCCACCCTGGCGCGTTCGGGTCGGAGTACGGGACAGATCATGAGAACGGCATTCCCGGCTTCCCGAACTGGAGTCTGGATGATCCTTTGCAGGCGAAGGTTGACAGCCTGCTACATTATTGCTTTCCAAACGGCGCGGATGCTGTTCAAGGCGATGCAACCGCGGAGGTGGTCAAGACCTGTTTGACACCCGAGAACGTGAAGCACTTGGCAGAGCATTACACGTCGTACCATGGCCACTGGCCGATCTTGCACATGCCCACCTTCAAGCTGACCGATTCAAATAACAGTCTGGTGATGGTGATGCTGTGCATTGGTGCCGTCTACAGCCCGAAGATGGACGTCGATCGGACTCGCAAAATGATGGACTTTGTCAAAGCGACTGTCTTCACCAACTGTAGCATCTACCAGCGGTATGTGAGCGGACAGACAAACAGTCTGGGTTCGCAGCCGTGGGACGTGGATGAAATGCAGGCCCTCATCACCCTCCAAGTGCTTTACACCTGGCACGGCGATCCACCGCAGCGCCAATCTACACGGAACGAGCTGCCCACGATTGTTAGCCTCGCAAAAGCTATGGGGCTCATGCAGAATGTCGGCCCCGGACACTACGCTTATAGTCCTTTGCACGCGGTCACCAAAACTCAGAGTCCAAGTATCGACGGCAATAGCTTCAACTGGCACGGTTGGCTGGAGCAGGAGAGGCGCAACCGTACACTTTTCATGCTTTTCCTTTGCGACGCGGCTTCCGTTATGTACTTCAACAGTGTACCTCAGCTCGACCCACTCGAGATTAGGTAAGTGTAATACGGACAGCCACTCACGCCGTTGCGAATGCCTTGCTGACTGATTTGCACAGGTTGATGCTGCCATCCGACGACGCGGTGTGGGACGCTCGAGACCAGCGTGAGTGTGCAAATGCTCTAGGCCTGAATGGGGTCCACGCTCAGCACAAAAACCTCACTGGAACACGCCGACCCACACAGCCAAGCATGCGTGACGCCATGCGCACTCTGCTCGAGCCGAATGCTACCTTCCAACAGAGCGCCACAAATACATACGCAAAGTTTGTCCTGATCCATGCCCTCATTGTGCGCATCAGCGCCTGCCAGAAGACGCTGCTGCTTCCCGATGCACCATTTCAAGGGCTGAACCTAGGCCATAGCGGGAGCGGGCCTGCAACACCATTGTCGCAAAACGACTGGCTCGACCAGCATGGCAATGGCTCGATGAGCGGCGCCAATAGCGGTCATGGTACACCTACAGATGGGTTCGGGCCGACTATTCAGACCTTCCAAGCGCAACAGGAGAAGAAGCGCCTGGGCCAAGCATTGGACAAATGGAAGAGAATTTGTGAGTAGTCTCAATGCTAGACGGAAGCGATTCATGTGCCGGATATCGTTCGGTCGTGGCTGGCGCTATCCAGGCTGTTGCTGTCCGACTCACCTTGCTGACTGTTTGTACAGGGGACCAAGACATGGAAGTGCAGTATCCTCCTGGTCAGCTCGGACAGCGGCGGTTTGGCTTTAGCCGCGATGGTAAGAGGTCCCATCGAGCTTGACAGCGTCATCTCCGCGATGACACTGTGCAGAAGCTCCACGCCATTGCGCCTAGAACGTTTATCCTGACTTCGCCTTGCAGGTGTGCATTTCTTCTTCCTCGGACGTAGCTTCTTGCAGTCGCAGCGCGTTGCAGATTGGACAGCTCCACCAGACACCAGGTAAGTGGATGCACAGCATCAGCTGCACCGTACTGCGAGCCACTTGTGCGGACATGTAAGATTGGTCCTGACTCGTCTCTGTATAGATTTAAACAAGTCATGGCTCTGCTCAAGCGCATCAAGGGCTTCGTCGTTGGCGACAACGAAACCAAGGGTCACGACATTGGTTCCGTAGGCGACATTGACGACCAGTATGGCCTTGACGACTTGACTCTGGACATGAAGCTGTTGTTCAAGCCCTACAACAGCTTGCTCGACAGCCCAGTCGCAAGCGTGCAGACCTCACTGTAGGCCTGACTTGGCCAGGGCTGTCTGCGGCACCCACCTGGCAGGAGCTACTGCCGGGATGCGAAGACTGAATCTACAATGGCGTTCTTTTCATTGCCTTCACGAGTACAAACATTGAAAGTTGTGGCGGATCGCGTTCTCATGCATAACAGGACTAGATTTACGGTGGCGCTCTCTGGCGTTATTGCGACATGGAAACGGCAATCTGATACGACAACAGCAGAAGAACATTACGGCAAACACACATAGAGTATAGAATGGTGGATGGACCTTCTAAAAGATGGACGTTACACGGATGATCGTGGAGCTTGCGCGGACCGCGGCCCTGCACCGTGATTGGTGGTGGCGTTTGATTGGCTTTTCGCAAAATGGGTTGTTGCATACAGCACGGAAGTCGACGGTTGTCACGAGATGCATTGAAAATTGGAGTCGGGCAATTTGTAGGGATTGAGTCCGAGAGACCATTGCCAGAGATGATCGGAGCGGTAGAAACATGAGACAGCCATACGAGCGCGAGCTCAGGGTGTTGTGACAGTGGCCATGAACGCTTCGCTTCTCGGTGAGGCTACGCGGTACGATCCTTTTGCTTGTACATGTGGGAGGGTTGTAGCTGAAGGGGTGTTACACGTTCTGAGCAGCCAATCCAGAGTAGACGTGAAACAAAAATTGGCGTGTTGCTCGTTAGGGTTTGACCGGATGTACATCATGAGCTAAGCTCCGCACATCATATATCTAGCTGGTAGTTGACCCATCTCACCCTGCTAGGCTCCTGCTTCGGCCGAGTGAGTTCGCGCCGCAGCACCGCGGCGTCGGATTTGTCTTCGTCCATGCAAGTTTTGAATCTCGGTCCACAGTCTCCGAACTTAACCTCTTCCAGCCCGCTCAGCATCAGCAGGGCTCCCATCCCGTCAATCGACCAGATCGGGGCTCCGGGCCACAGGATCATGGGTCGTGGCAAACGGATCCTGATGCTGCGCAACTTCTCGCAGGTCGCTAGCAGAGAGAATGTGATAGCGTCTTCCCGGCTGCCACAGAGGACGTCGATGGATTTGAGAAGCTGTCGTCCACGGGAACCGATATGTCGGAGGAAGAGGTAGAGAGTTTTCGTCGCGGCAAATCGGTAGGTTATGTTGTGGTATAAAAGCTCCAGAGCCTCATTGTGCACGGCCTTGCAGACCCGGAGGACGTTGCATTTGGTGAGATCTCGTGGGCCGGTTTTCTCGTGGCCCACTTTCGTCGTGACGCGCGCGCTGTCTTGGTTCAGGGGGACGATCTCGGTTGTCTGATCGAGGGTTGGCAGGACACGGGCGTAGATTTCCAAGCGGAGCTCTGTCGGGAGGGAGAATAGCGAGCTGGTCTGGGAGCGCTGTGGCGCAGGTTCTGAGGCCCTGGGTGGGTACGATTTCTTCTCCCAGTGGCGACGTAGGTCGTGCATCTTGAAGCCGCCGCTCAGGCCTGGGAAGATGCTTTGAGGCTCCAAGGGCAGGCGAGTTTGTAGCATTGTACAGCCTGGAGAATGGAAGCTGAATCCATCGAAGTTCTGGGAGTACCCTCCGCATCTGTGGTCATGTAACGGGCCCTCGAGTGCTCTGATCGAGTCCTCGCGCTTGACGAAGTGTGAACAGACTACGCAGCGGGAACCCTCTTCGATGGCCTCGAGCGGCGGTCGATCGTAGACATGGCCGGTCGCTGCGAGCTGACGTGCGGTGGGTTGGTGCAGATCCCAGAAGTCTTGAAATGTTGCGAATCGGTCTGGGAGACATGGGTGATGTCTGGCCTGGCCTTCATGGCGGAGTGTGGGTGGTGCGTAGTAGGTCCGGGTCATCGATCAGCACAATACAGATTGTCGAGTTTCACCTCGGTGGTGATCTGAATATCCAAGACATGACCTTTGCATCAACGATTCGGACGTTCATGGTCAATGAAGTCTAATGTTGTCGTCGCCGTTACAAGCCTGAGGCAGGCAACGGACTCCAAAATCCATCTTAATGCCGAAGCATTTCTCCGAACTTAAAGACTTCTTAGGTTCTCGGGCACTTTTACGACAGCAGCGCACACCCACACACAGCCAAGATGCCGTCGACGTACAAGAAAGACAAGCCTTGGGATACGGACGACATTGACAAGTGGAAGGAAGAGGCATTCACTCCCGAACAAAATACCGGCGGCACATTCAGCGAAGAATCATCTTTTGCGACCCTCTTTCCCAAATACCGAGAGCAATATCTCAAGGCGTCATGGCCTATGATCACGCGAGCATTGGAGAAGCATGGCATCGCGTGCACACTGGACTTGGTGGAAGGTAGCATGACCGTCAAGACCACGCGAAAGACCTACGATCCGGCAGCCATTCTGAACGCCCGCGACCTGATCAAGCTGTTGGCGAGAAGTGTGCCGGCGCCTCAGGCGATCAAGATCTTGGAGGATGGCGTGGCGTGCGATGTCATCAAGATACGAGGTCTGGTGCGGAACAAGGAGAGATTCGTCAAGAGGCGGCAGCGCATACTGGGCCCAAATGGCAGCACTCTCAAGGCTTTGGAGCTCCTCACCCAGACCTACATCCTCGTGCAGGGAAATACTGTGTCAGTCATGGGAGGCTACAAGAACTTGAAGGAAGTCCGTCGAGTCGTCGAGGACTGTATGGACAACACCCACCCAATCTACCACATCAAAGAGCTGATGATCAAGCGCGAGCTCGCCAAAGATCCCGAGCTGAAGAATGAGAACTGGGATCGATTCTTGCCACATTTCAAGAAGCGCAACCTAAGCAAACGCAGGGTGCCTTACAAGGTCACAGACAAGGCGAAGAAGGTGTACACGCCCTTCCCGCCACCGCAGGAGAAGAGTAAGGTGGATCTGCAGATAGAGAGTGGTGAGTACTTCTTGGGAAAGCAGGCCAAGGAGAGGGCGGTCAAGGAGAGGAGGGAGGAGGCAATGAAGGAGAAGATGGAGGAGCGGAAGAGGAAGAGGGATGAGGCTTTTGAGGCGCCGAGGGAGGATGGCGAGGGCAAAAAGGAGAAGAAGAAGCGGAAGAAGAGCAAATCAGATGAGGCTGTTGAGGCGTAGGGAGCCTATGTCTCATGGTCTTGCAGGTTTAGCGTAGGCGCTTTCTGGTTTTGAAATGAGTGGATTTGACTTGAAGTATCCGCTCAGACTCGTGATGGTCGATTCATTCTCTGATGACGTGGTTCATTAATCTGTCAAGTCTCTGCGGTTCATCTCGCAAACTGCTATGACTCGATTCAACTTCAGTTAGTCGACTCGCCCAGGCGAACCCCTGACCCTCCGTTATCTGACTGCTCGGTGCTGACAGACCGAGTAGAATTGGGCTCGAGGCGGTTTGCGACGTCACCCAGAGCGCCGCATGATAACGATAGAGGCCCCTGCTTGAGCGGCCAGTCCTGGAAGGCCTTCTCGCGACTGCTTAAGCATGTGACAGCGCCAAGCTTCTGCACACTTTTGCCTGGTTCTATCGTAGTCCTTGCAGCACAAGAATATCAGCCACCTTTGCACATATTCTACTGCATAATCATACAAGTCGCGCTTTACATCACCACCCTTTGGCAGATTTATTGCAGAGGCTCGCAGCACTCTCTGGACCCTAGCAAGACTCCACGCATCTCTAAGAAGACTCGACGCACCTCTAGTACGGCGACGCATCTAAGGTGAGTACTGCACCATTTTCACAATAGTAGCACCTCGCGACTGGGCGGTTGGGCGGCGGTTAGGCGGCATCTAGGTATTTCAGCAGCTCGAGCTAGGTCTCTCTGCTCCGCGCGTGCTCAATTATCACTTTACTCTACGCTGCAGCTGTCGTGCGCTGAGTGCGCCACCACCTGCGCAGCTCTATGCTCTTGGACACGCACACGCAGGCTCTGCCGTGGTGTGCTGCGAAAATTGGTAGGAACCCCACTCGACCGACACTATAGCTGCCCTCAAGGCGGCATCCAGAGCGGCCCTGGAAATTCAGCACGATCGCTATTTGCGTATCGCAACTACGAAGGACTTCACGATGGATCGAGGCAGTCTGACCGCCCAATACCTGTGCTACAAGGAAGGCACTGACAAATTGGTTGGATGGCTAGCTACTGAGGCGCAGAAATGCGGCGGCAGCAATTTTGCCAAATTACTGCCGCAGCTTCGAGATGCTAAGGAGGCCGTCAGGAAAGCGGAAAAGGGGCGCGGCGCCGACCGCTCTGCCACGACCGTCCTTGTGCGCGTGGCGGACCTCATCACCCTAGAGGGAGGACAGGATTGAGGAGAAGATCGAGACCATCATCGACAGGACGTCCTACGATGACGAAGAGCTGGCCGAGATTGTGACCGTGTATACCTCTGATGCAGAGATATCGGAAGGCCGGTTTCGGAGCTGAGGTGAGAACGACAAATGGGCGGCCCATCTGGCGACACAGAGCCATTGGAAGACCTTCCTTGCTGAACACTCCCTTCCAGTTCTCGTGAAGGAAGGTTGGCTTGGAAAGGCCGTCGATGTGGACGTCAATCATGAGCTCACCGACGACCTTGTCTTCCAGCTGCGCCATTTTCGGTGGGTACCGGAGCGGAGAGGGCAAGGCTCAAGCCTTCCTGAACATGTTCTCCCAGCTCAACATCCAGAAGCCGTCGAAGGAGGCTCTTGGAGCAGAGCCGTCAGATAGCAAAGCCGGCACCGAGGCCCGGAGGGACCAGATTGAAGCTACCAAAGAGCGAATCAAGATCGCCGTCTTAGTGTTCTTGAAGGACATGTGCGAAGCTCGTGGCTTTGTGGGACTGGTGGCCAAAATTGCCGCACTGCAATGCCGCCGACAAGATGCTCGTGGCATCCGCCAGCCCGCCCAGCGCGGTTCCCACGCTCGGGTAGACCGCGCAGATCGCATTTAGGAGCTGTCGGACGGGGTGCTCGTTCAGAGCACCGATACTGTGAGGGACGACGCAGCTGCACCAAGTCAGCGCAGCACTCCTCGCGACAAGGTCATATAGCGCTGGGCAGAACAGCCGGTTGACTGGGTCCCCAACCGAACTGACATATTCTGTCCTCTGGGCAGTGCGAATCGCTTGAGCATGACCGTTTGTTGCTTGTTGTGAGAGATGCGATCCATTCGCTGATTGGTCGAGGGATGGGCAGTGAATCGATCAAGGAGGCGCGTGCGCGGTCAAGTGAATGTGTACGGTAGCGGTACGTAGTGAGCGTCTGTGGTCGATTAGGTGGATGTATATAGTAGGTGAATTGATTCTCGTGTCTTTTCAGCTTCTCATTTTGTGTATGAAGGTTCCATCTCACGGGGATGAGAGTGCGTGAGAAAGAGGAAAGGGCATTTGAGAGAGAGGAAGTGCACGAGAGATTAAGTGGAATGAGAAACATTTAAAGCTTCAGGAGATGAAGGCGCACAGAAGAGAAGAAAGCGGATAAAAGAAAGATGGCAAACACACGAAAGAGGATCGAAGCATACGAGAGAGATGGAAAGCGCAAAGAAGACAGACGGAAGGACATGAGAGACGAATGAAATGGCATCAAACAGAAGGGTATAGTCAGAATAATGATACAAAGCTATACCCTGGTCCATCACTGTTCAGTCGACCAGAAGACGATGCTCCACAAACCACCCAACGCCCGCTCGAACGCTCACAGACATCTGGCACACTTTGACATCCTCACCGCTGCTCCTTGCCCCACCCCATGCCCTTCATCCTGGCCTCGATACCGCGCCACAGCTCCTCCACAACCTCCTTGTCCCTCCATCGCGCGCCACCCTTGTCAATCTGTGCCACCATGACTCCTCTGCCCCAGCCTCTGACAGTGTCAGGAATGACTTCGCCCTTCCACCCCACATAGATGCCCAGGGCGTGCGAGAACAGTTCAGCGGGCTGTTGCCACTTGTAGTTCTTGAACTGCCATGTCTGCCCCGTGGTGAAGACTGCGACGAGGCGATCCCAGTAGTCGGGTCTGAAGCTGCTCGGGTCGTCGACGAGGATGAACCGGATGGGCTTCTGGGGGCTGATAGACGGGAGTGTGCGCGTCAGGTGGAGCAGGTTGGCGGAGGAGCCGGTGTCGGGCGTCGTGTAGATGCCTTCTTCGAGGAAAGACTTGATGTTCGGCATGCGGAGGAGTGAGGAGGCTGAAGGCGAGAGCAGGATGATTGGCTCGGGTCTCCGTCCGGGCGCCGTCTGCTTGACTGGTGGCCGTAACGCTGGGTTACTGTTGAGTGGCGGCGCCGCACCGTTCTGCTGCTGTCGCGCTTTGGCAAAGAATAGCATGCTGTACTTCTTCCTCACATCGCTGAAATCCTGTACTTTGACGCCTCTGAGCACCAGATTCCGATCTCCCAGCTTCCTCTCGGCGGCGTATATCTCTCGCAACCGCTCTTGCTCTCCTTTCCCGCCCACGTCATCCGCATCTCGCATCTCGACATCTCCACTTGCCACGCCAGCCGCATCGGCTGCCTCTCTCCTTGTCGTCTTCCCACCATCGAGAGGTTGGATGAATTCACTCTCCGATTCCCCCGTCTTTCCGTCCAACCAGTCGTTAAGGTCTACACGTTCCAGAAATGCAGTGTTTGGTACTTGCTCGCCGTGCTTCCCAAGCGCTTGCAACTCCTGGTTCAGTGCCGCCGTCTCGCTAATGACCTGTCCTGCATTTTTGTCGCGGATCTGCCAGACGAAGTAGACTGTCCGTAGGTCGAATGGTTTGTTGCCGGCGGCGGTAGATATGAAGCGAGTGGGTTGTGTCAGCGGGATGGCGGTGTGGGCGTTTTGCGCATTGAAGATGAGGTACGAGGCCGCAGCAAGGGAGACTTGGGTGTCGGTTGCAGTCGAGGCGTCAGAGGTGCTGGAGGGGATTGGGAGAGACTGGCCCGTGGTAATGATAGCGCGGAGGAGAGAGAGAGCGTCTGGAAGTCCCTCGGCGGCAGCCATCTTGATCAACGCTTTATTCGGTGGTCACCTATAATGCTTCAATGGCTGCGCTTTAGAAAGTCGTCGCGAAGTCGAACGCGTGTCCAAGAAAGGAAGGTGCGGCGATTGTCCCATGGACCGGCCTCGGGTAGAACCGTCATTCGCTCTTGATGTGATTTCCTTCGTCGTGGACGGGCTTCTGAAGCAGACAACTTTCGACACAGCATGCCAACGTGCTGTTCGCAGTCACTGTTTGCAGTCAATGGATAATGTACCAGCGCTTCATGGCACGCGAAGACAGAATCAAAGGTCGGCTTGGGATTATGATCGGACGGCTTGTGCGACTTGAACACGGCGAGTGCCTTCATCGGCAGGTTGATCACTCTAGCAGAACGATGTGATTGCAGACTGCAAGGTCGTTTCCTGCCACCCAAGATCCGCCATCTCCCGCGAGACACCCAATCCCATCGCCTTGGTCACCACCGCTGGCTGGACCGGATCCAGACGCTCATAATCTCGCGAGATCATTTGGCGGTATATGGTGATTGCTGCAGCAAAACAGTATGCCATACCCCACCAACGTGCAAGAAGCCGCGAAATAATGCAGAACCTGCATGATGTAGGTACGAAGCCCAATCGTTGGACGCCCAGACAATCGCGTTCACCAGAGCGGACGCTGCCGCACGCTTCGACACCGGTCGAGCAAGGTGCAGTCTGATCGTTTCGCAAAGGCACGATCTGCGGTCCAACTGATGAGAATGGTGGAATCATCATGGCGGAGTATCCGCGCTACGAGATTCGTTGTGGCCATTAATATAACGTACATTGCCATGGCGATCGCCATGCACACCATCATGATGATCGGATATACAGTATCCTGCGGTCGGACTACCGCATCATGGTGGAGTACACACCATCGGCCACGACATACGCAGGCGCTATGAGCAACAGGCTGATTGTTAACCCAGGACCTAAAGAGTCTACCAACCGACGTTAGGGAGTAGTAGTTCGCGATGAAATCCTATCCTGATCCATCACGTTGCAGGATATCAACAGTAATGGCTACATGCCGAGTTATTAGACTTTTCGCGCATAGGACGAGGGCGACTTCGTACCCATACAGGCGTACGGATCATGTCTCGCATTTCTAGGCGGACTGATTGTCTATGCAAGCCACAATGCAGGTCACCCTTCGATAAATCATCTATGATTCTCGACAAATCATCTATGAGGAGAACGATGCCTCCTAGATCAGATTCTCTTGGCGTACTCGCGTGGCAGAAACTTAGCAAGATCTGTCTGATAGCTTGGCACCTCGTGAAGTTCCGAGCGTCGGGAGCCATCCCACGTCTTGTAATGAGGAAAGGCCTTGAGGCGAGGCAAACAGAAGCTCCACATGGTGATTCGCCCTTGCATATATGCTCCCGGTCTCGCTGCCCTTAAAGCCTAGCATAGTAAGAGGACAAGAGAACGCATTCTTGCGTCTGCCAGGAGAGGCAGCAGCAGCCAAAATGCATGTGCGTCATAATAGGAACAGTGATCCCACCACAAAGAGCCCTGCTAGGCTGCTCGCTGCTCAACATGTGCGTTTACCTAGAGTCAATTCGCTGATGCGAGGTATACTCCGGGGCCCCAGCGACTGTCTCCGGTTCTGCTGACATGGAAATTGTGTCTGCCACAAGTTCAGTGCGCATGACGTTTCCAGTCGCCATCGTTCATAAATTGATACTAGGTGTCTTGTCGTGGTCTCGCAATTGGGACCAAATGCAGTCATGCGACATTTCTCACGTGTCGGGACCGTTGGCATGGGTCGTCGTCGAGAATGACCTGGGTCAAGATTGGCATGTGAAGGTGACCGATCGACTGGCACCGTGGAGTGACTTCTGGCGGTGATTGGGTGGAGGACCGCGTAAGCGCATTCAACGCTATGCGCTGGACTCGAGGCTCCGGCAGAAAGGGCCCAATCCGACTCGTTTGATGGAATTACTGTGACAGGGAGCGTGTTCCTTGGCGAATTCCGGTCACTTATGATGCCGATTGTTATCACTAGAGTCGGTCTGCTGTAGATTCGTAAGTGAGAGCCCGGACTCCAACAATCATCAGCCGCGATGGAGGAGGTGTGAGAACATCGCGACCTTCAAAAGCAGAGTGTCCCTGGTCGGAGGACGCTCCTATCTTTTCCTTCCAATCATGAAATTCTCCGTCCGACTCAAGGTCGAACGGAGTAACCTGGAGTTTGCCCCGAGATTGCCGGCTTATCCCGCACACACGAGGAAGCTCGTTGACCTTTTCCCTCACTTTGGGTCTTTTGCATGTGACAGCATGTGAATGGCATGTGAAGATCACCCGAGCATAGTTTGTGCATTTGCCTTGATGACAACCACGGTAGTGCCCTATGATGGCGAGATGGACATGGCAACGGTCGGAGGATTGCGTTATTAGCCACCGGGGGAGTCTACATGTCGTTATTACATTCTTCATGACAATCACGATTCCAGTCGGTGAAGGTGAGCTCAACGTCCCTGTTCCTAGAAGACCCGATGTGGATCATCAGCGACGATTGCGCCGGAGTTCTACCTCGGTCAAGGTATGTACACACGGTCCAGACGTTGGCTCCCGTCATGACATGCGCCTGCCTATACCGCAACACTGTTGTCCACGTCGTGTTGCGTGATATTCGACACCCTTTCACGCGGGTAGCGTCGAGCCGCAGCAGCAGCCGCAGCCGCAGCCGCAGCAGCAGCAGCGTCTGCAGAATCCCATCCGCACTTGCTCGGACGACTCCCGTTTCATACTACTGTGTACTATATCCGATTGACAAAGCCGCCCAACCCTCCCGTACCCACGCTAATGCTCTCCACCTTTTTTGTGTGGAGCGGCGATTGCAAGCCGAGACCTAAAAACTCTCCTGTCTCGTGCGCACCGAGCGCCAGTGTCGGTCGCACAGCATCTGGACGGGTCGCGATACGCGGAGCATGATGATGGTGGGCTTTCAGGAGATTGCGAGCGCGTCTCTGCTACGGTGGGTGATTACTCGCGAGGCATGAGGTGAACCGCCTATGATCTGTCGTTGGGCTCGCACGAGGCGCCACCTTGATTAACATGTAGATTGGGAGGCCGACGACGAGACGCGCCACCTTTCGAAATATGTGCCAGGAAGACGTGGGGTGTCCGACTTCGAGAAGCCGCCACCGGTTCCCCTCGCAGAAAGCGGACGACGTCCAAGTTTCGAAGCCAGACTTCGATCGTCCATGCAGCTGCTGTGGCTATCAAGGCTCGGGCCTTATATTATCGAGGTATCTGGCGAGAGACCGGCGTGTAGCCTGAGGAGAACATGGAACATCTGGCTTATTATGATTAGCCCCAGCCGGGGATGCCCGAGCAGTGGGTCTGTAATTACAGTATCTGTGTGGTGTCTGAATCTGCGGAGCACGGCGTCTGTGAAGAACAAAGGAACGAGGAAGGATGACTCTCATGATGACATGGTGAGTAGCCCTGTTTGGGGGGGAGGGGAGATTTCTGATACATCCAGTGGCGATGGCGTGGCATGCGCCAGGCAAGGTGCGATCGGTGATGGACAAGATGATAGCATAATCATGAGATGGCAATCAATGCAGTCTTGTTACTCGTTATGTTTCATCATTGATTTCCCCAGATCATCGTGTGGGCAGCAGGCTGGAGGCAACGAGCCTCAACGTCGTTGTGACTGTACCTCCGTACATGTAAACGTTCAGAGATATGTCTCTTTCTTCAGTCCTACTGATCAGGAGTGTGGCGCCTTGCGGTGTGGCGCCCGCACCAGCCAATGTCGCGGTTTGTGGCCTCGATGATGGTGGTGCTTCGATAGGGAGACGAGGACGGTGCAGGTGGCATCATCACCAACACCACCACATACGACTGTCCTCGGCCCGTCTCCCAACTCGGATGAAGGGCCCCACCACCGCCCTCTCCTCGCGGTCGACACTCGGTCTTGCTCAGAAGCACCGATACATGTGTCATCAGCCCCGCCGCCACGCCCGGCCACAAACTCTTTCTTCATCACTCACCTCCATCACCGACGACGGCCAGCACCATCGCACGACTACATGTCACCGCCATCGTCCAGAGTCCGCGCACACGTCCATGCGGGAAGGATTGTTACGTGAGTCGATGATGAGGATTTGATGCATCCAGGGATGAAGCCCCGAGACGAAAGCACGCCACGTCTCGTCTCCACAGCCGCAACCGCGCAACCGCTCCGGCCTTCTGATCCCCAGCTTTTTCTCCAACGCCCAGCGGAGCGAGATCATCGCAACACATCGGGCCACAAACCCAAACCCCGATCTGCCCGCGCTGAGACGCAGGAACGGCCAGGCGCTCTGCAGCCCCCGTCTTGACTCTCGTCTTGCAGCAGTTGGAGGAGGAGGCCGTGGACCGTGGGCCGTGGACCGTGGACCGTGGACCGTGGACCGTGGACCGTGGACCGTCGTCCGTCGTCCGTCGTCTGCCTATCAGGCCAATAGGCGTCGGGGAATCCACGCTGGCCACCCTGCGCGCTAATTGGATCCTTCGTCATCTTCGACGAGACCCGCTCTTCCCCACGCACCTAAGCACCTTCGCCCGGCTTCGACTTTTTCGTCGCCGCTACCTCCCTTCCTTCGTCACCCACTCCCAACGCTGACCCAGCTGCAGTGCACCACCCTCCGCGTGCCAAGCGGTCACGGGCCCGACCCAGATCAGCCGTCCCCTGCAGCGACACGGCATCAATACGTGACGCCGCCGAGCCTATTTCAAGCGTCAGCCCGCGCACATGCTCTCCAGCATACTGAACCCCGACCATCACTCCCAGCGTCACCACCGGTCCCGCGCCTCCCCTCCGCCCTCGACCACGCCTCCGCTCGATGATCCTATGGCCGCATCGGCCATGGCGATGCCCCTTGGAGGAGTCAATATGAACGACGAGAACCGCCCGGACCTTCCTCGCCCATACAAGTGCCCGCTCTGCGACAAAGCCTTCCACCGCCTGGAACACCAGACTCGACACATTCGGACGCACACCGGCGAGAAGCCACATGGCTGTCAATTCCCCGGCTGTACCAAGCGTTTCAGCCGATCGGACGAGCTCACGCGCCACTCACGGATACACAACAATCCCAACTCGAGACGCGGCAACAAGCAGCACGTCGCGGCCGCGGCCGCAGCGGCAGCAGCCATCCAGCAAAGCACTCTGAATGGGGGCAGCTATGACTTGCAGACTCTGCAGCAGCTGCAGCAGCTGAATCAGCTCACCCAGTTGAATCAGATGCAACAGGCGAACCAGATGGGCAATCTGAATGGTCTGAGTCAGCTCAGCTCGATCAGCCAGTTGGAGCAGTTGCGGCAACTTCAACAACTCGGGCAATTCCATCAACTGGGTCACATGAATGGCCAGATGAACGGGCCACTCGGTGCCCAGCTGCCGGGGCCGATGCAAGGACAGCTGGGCAGCCAGATGGCGGTCTCGGGGCCGAACATGAACCAGTTCGGCCAGCCGACGCCGATGAGCCAGGCCAGCACACCCGCGCCACAGATGATGCCGCCGCCTCAGCCGAAGCCGACGTCAGCACCGACTTCGCAAGTCACCTCGCCGAATGTCTCTCCGCCTCGTCAGTACTCTTCGACCTATGCCAGCACACCGAGCTCATATATCACGAGGAACGTCAGTGGCGATATCAGTCCAGCAGCGAATGACTTCCATCGGCCGATGGATATCAACCTGCTCGCAACCGCCGCTTCACAGGTGGAGCGGGAGAATAACAATGCAGCGCAGATTCCAAGCCATCACCTCTCGCTCCCTTCCCGGAATTCCGCCTACCCCTACCACAATCACCCATATGGCACCGGCCGTATGCCCTCGCTCTCGTCGTACCACTACTCGTCCAACCCGACATCTCAGCCGATGTCACGGTCGCATTCCCAGGACGACGACGACCCTCGGCCGACCAAGAAGTCCAGACCCGGCTCGCCTCAGTCGACCGCGCCACCATCCCCCGAGTTCCCCCACGAGTCGACATCACCGACGCCAGACCACACCCCTCTGGCGACGCCGTCGCACAGTCCGCGATTGCGACCGCAATACTTCCACAATGGTGTGCAGCTCCCCACTCTGCACCACCTCTCCCTGCACAATCAGCCTCCGCCTGCTCTGGCTCCAGTTGAGCCGTCCGCTGATGGTCAGCAGCCGTATGTCCCGATTCAACACAGCGGCCTCCGGATCAGTGAGATCATGGAGGCCGGTGACGGAGCCCAGAGGAAGCTCCCCGTGCCCATGGTGCCCACGCCGAAGGACGGCTCTTACACTAGGATACACGACTTGGCAAATCCCGGAAGCGGCGCAAGCAGTGGGCAGAGTAGCAGCAGGGTCAGTGAGGCTGGCGATATTTCGGATCGCTTCTAGCAGGATCCATTTCTTGATGGGCCCGCACATATGTGGGGTGGACACTAGGGAGTTCTGAGGCCTCGCGATGGGATATGATACTACTTTGGCGCACAGAGCCAATCTAACGGCTGCATGCTATACGCAACTATAGAGACGGAGACGGGGTCGGGTGCTGGGCGTAATTGTGCAACGGAATGAGTTCAATCCTTAGGGAAGAGGGAAGATGGGGAATGGTGATGTCTCAGGACTGGCTGGTCTGAAGGCTTAGACTGCTACATGTGCTCAAAGGACGGGTCTTGATGCTTTTGCAGGCTGCCAGTGATAACCAGCGGTCAGATGTGACTGGCAATTGCTTCTTGCTTGTTTGGGCATGATCGTCTGCTACAGCTCAACTCTATACTTGGTGTTCTCGCTCAGATAGCGAACGGCCACAGCATGCTCCACCTAGATCATGATCCTTTCACCCGGCAGCCACCACGATCGACCAGAGTAACCACTTGCACGTGTGAGACATGGCTGAATGCACGGGGAATGTAACCCATCTCGCGACCTCGGCCATGTCCACGGTCAAAGTGGAGTCTTCTGTCAATGGCGAACGAGGATGATCCGTATGGACGCTTGACCGCTTGCGACGACTCGGTCGACTTTGACCTTTGACCACCCCCCTTGCCTCATCAATCATAGCGAGCGAGGACATGCGATCTGGACTTGTTCCGGTCGCGCCCGCATGATACTTTTCGACAGATTTTTGGGACCCAGATACGGGCTCGGCGGTGGGGCGGCAGGAGAAGATTGATTCTTATTTAGATATGATGGGCTGTAAGTAGTACCGTCCTGCAGCAACGAACTGTGATCAGCAAGCGTGAGGGACGGCGGCCCCCCTGGGAAAACGTGCGCAGGACATGGGGCGGCGCGGGGATCCGCAAACTCTGGTCGGGGGAGCGAGGGAAGGGCACATGTGGAGATGATGGTGATTGATAAGTCAGGTAGGGTCATGCTCGGACGCAGCGAACTCTGGACCCTCCCATGGATGGCCCCGCCCACCTTTGATTCTTTGCAGTCGTATTTACTTGTATCATAGCCTTTGTGAGACGGGGCGGGATGTGGGCGCGTGGAGGGGTGGTCAGGGCATGGTGGTCCGTCCAGGTCGTGACGGGCATGTCCATTGATAGATAGGACGGCCACCGGCGGTTTCGGACACGAACCTCGTCATCCGAGGCTTTGCTGCGACCAGCATACCGGCGACCGACCGTCGATAGAACTTAAGATGTCCCGTCTTTCTCCGCCTCAGTCATCATCCACTTCTCTACAGATCATCATCAGTAGTAGATCACGAACACTCCCCCCCGCAAAGTCTCACGCACCCCACACCGTTCTATCGAATCTTGGCTAATCGCCCTGCAGCAGTAGATTCGGAGATATGCCTGCCCTCCCTGCACCTGATCTTGGATATAATCCTTCATCATGATTGAACCGGCGCTGTGTCATCATCCCACGCCCAGTCCGGACGCGTGGTACCACCGTGCCCCCCCGGCTTCCCTCTGGCTTCCCTCTGGCTTGGCACACCGTGCTGGGAGGACGGGACTCTGAGTACAAAGTTCCCTACTGACCTCGGATCAGGACTCAGGCGTGCGATCGGAAAAGTCTCGAGTCCGTTCCGGGGCACACCGTCCATCATGACGGGAGCTCGTCATCTGGTGCCCGAATGTCGGCAGATGGACATGTCCACTAGTCGTCCGCCTGGCATGTGATGATGCATGTGATGATCGACCGTGCTCTCACATGCCACCTGGGCCGCTTCGGCCCTCCCGGCTGCTGCCTTTTTATTGTTGTTGTTATCAGTGTGGATCATCCCGATCGTGGACTCCCGCAATGCCGTCACGGGTCCGGGGGTGGTGGTCGCCGGGCCGTCATGATGAGACTACACTAGGTACTCCATCGCATGCACCACCGCCGCGACGCCACATCCGTCAGGAGTGGTGGCCGAATACCTAGATTGAGCCATCCGGCTCTTGTGCTGGAGGATGAGGCTGTGCTGTGCGGCACACGGGTTCCACTGTGCATGCCTGCATGATTATGCGCGCGAAGATAGGCCGCGCTGAGACATGCGATCATGTACTGTACTGAGGTACTGTACTTGGATCATCGGTCCGTTTGGAGGCCTCGCGTGCGGCTTGTGCAGAATGGACCATGCGCTGTCAGTCTGCCTGCGCGTGGGAACTACCGAAGGTCAGGTAGCGCTGGGAAGGAGACTTCGACTCCCTCATTACAGAGTCTCGAGAGCAGGAAATATCTCTGGCCATGGCTACGTTACGGATCAGGAGGCCAGGCGGAAGCCGCTTGGCTACTGATGGCGGGAATGGACGGCTACCTACTAACTGGTACGGTTGATGGAATACTGTATCATCATCATCATCCCACGGACGAACATCAACTCCTTGGACTGTACCGAATGCACTCAGCACCGCCATGCATGTCGTAATGATCTCCTGATCTCACGATCCTCGCGGAGGATGCAGAAGGAGCAAGCTGCGGTCTTGGCCGACTTGGTCATGTAAGGAAGGATCCGAAGTGGTATATTGGCCCGCATTGGCGCTGCGGCTCAGGTACATACAACATCAACGAGCTGTCCAGTTCGGATCCGATAGGGAACACCGGAAGGCTGAGCCTAAAACTCAGAAGACTCATTCAGTACAGCAATTCTTTTTTATTATTATTATCTTGGACAACGGGAGACGATTCGAGCGTTGCCTCCATGAAAATAAGATTGTGACGGACGCCCATCGTCACGGGTCTATGCGGCAACTTCAGTGATGCTTTCCCAGCCCAACAATCACCATCCTGGGGAGAAAACGGATCCTGACCACCACCAACCATGAGTTATCCTAGGTGGCTCACCAAGCCGCGCGCCATCGGCCCACGTCCCCGCTGGAGGCAGATCGTCTGTCTAGACTGCATCGCGATCCGCGGCCGCGAATCCACACAGATCGTGGTCCCGGGCTGGGCCGTGATCGCTCTTCTGATCATCTCACCGCTGGTGATCCTGTTCTACGCGCCGTGGCTCGCCAAGGCGATCTGGTGCTCGAGCCGGAACGCGATTCGCGCGCGGTGGCGCCGACGGGAGGCAGACAGGTTCGGTGGGCTGTACATCTATCGGCGGAACGCCGCGGCGATGCCATGGTGGCCGCAGAGACGTGCGAGTCTGAGCGAGGAGCCGCGGGTCCGTCTCGAGAAGGGCGGAACAGCGCCTGACGGGATGAAGTGCCACCTCCTGAGCCTGCCCGTCGAACTGCGAGACCCGATCCTGACGTACGTCCTCCGTCCGGCTCCCGGGCTTCTCGTGAATTATGACTGGCAACGCGAGCGCCTCCTCGCTATCGCCATTCCTGATTCCGCGATCGAAACGATTGGATCGTCGACGGAATCAGCCCCACCCGGTCTCACCCTGGCGAACAGCTGCTACCCTCATCGTGAGACCGCCTACCGTCCACCCGACACCCTCCCGGCTCGGAGCCCAGCCCAGCACGACGCCGATCTCCGCAACAACCTAGAGTGGTTCCAGGCCTACAAGCCCGTCGAGAGTATCCTCCCGATCCTGCAAACCTGTCGTCAGCTCTACACCGAGGGCGTGCGCATCCTATACGGCGCCAACACCTTCCACTTCACCTTGGCACCAGACAAAGAACCGTGCATCGCCTCAGGCGGTCCTCACCCCGTCATCACCGGATCCCCCGTGGCGCGATTCGTGGCCTTCTGCGCCTCCCTCCCCGCGACACACAGGTCCCGCATCCGCTACGTGAGGTTGAGCTTCCGGTGCCATTGGGAATATGATGGCAAGAGGCAGATATTTCGCTTCGTGGCGTGGAGGAATTGGGCCAGGACGTGCGGGTACCTTCGCCGGATGACTGGCTTGAAGACTTTGGAGATCCGGTTCAAGAAGAGTAATGATGTCCATCCGAGTTGCGAGGCCTTGGGTGCCCAACCTGGCTTCTTGTCTGACCTAGGGCAGAAAGCCGCGGTGCAGCTGCTGTGGGATTTGGTTGGCGTACGGGCGACGAAGAAGATTCTCGTGTCTGTGCCTCGGTCCTGGGGGTATGTGACATGGCAGATCCCCCCGAACGCTGGATTTGAGGTTGTGCTGGAGCGTGAGGATGAATGAGGCTATCACTCTCTCGGAGTAGGGCCAAGCTGCGTGGTCGTTGTCCCTGCTCGATGAGGTTCAGGAGTGTCGAGTGGAGGAGCTGAGCAACCAGCCTACATTCGCCAGGACGGTGACAACACGCGTCTGAAATGTATGCCATTATGTAGAGCAAACTTACATTGGGCTAACTCAGCAAAGTCTCCGCTCCATTGTCGGCGAGTCAGCGATTCCCACATCCCTCCCGAACACCAATGCTTGAACGCGACGCATCGAAGAATAAAAATGGAATAAGCCCATTCAAGCCTCACTTCATCGCTGCTTCTTTCCCTTCGGAGTACCAAACAGGACCTGGCTCCCACTCTGCCTCATGTCCATCAGCGCATCTTCCGTCACTTTACGCTTCTTGCTGACGGCTTCGTGTCTCCGTGCTATCTCGTCCTCAAACTGCTTGGCAGCCTTGCGCTTCTCCTGGCGAGCATGCTTGTACTTGGCGAGAGTCTGGCCGAATTGCTCCATGAACCAGTCGCCAGCTTCCTCCCACTCGCTCAGAGGCAACGAAGCAAAGAAGGCGGCTTGAGCCTGAGGCTCGAAGCGGCGCATTGAAGCCAGCTTGCCATGCAGCGTATCTGCTGACATATCTCCCGGCAGGTGAAAAGGCTGAGCGTGAGGATCAACATCGAAGTCTGCGGCCTTCACATCCTCGTACTTCATGGATACCAGCGTTTCATGGTCGTAGTCGAATTGGAGCTCTTCGCCCATCACCTCGTCCTCCTGATCAACCTTGAAGCCGTTGACGTCGCGCCCTGGGTATTCGGCTTCCGAGGGAGCTCGAGCCTCTTGTTGCGGGATATCGTTCTGCGGCTTGTAAGCGTGCCGGAGGTGATTGGGATCATGCTGAACTGGTGACACCTGTGGAGATGCAGGGCGCTGTTGGTCGACAAGAGCTTTGGGATGAGCGCTCACTCGACCATTTGATCGACCATGCGCATAAGTTGGCAGGACCTGGTGCCCACCAGTCTTAGCAGATTGAAACTGCTGGGTTGCAGAAGGTGACTGCACGGTTTGACCGTTGGGTCGTTTCTCTGGTCGGCTGGGGTCGTTGTGGACCTGTGAACGCTTGGCGTACGTGAATGTGCTCGCAACGTCTTCAAACACATCCATTGGGGCTGCCGCGGGGTTTTGGATGGGCCCACCTTGCATCGTCAGTGGTACGGTCCGCGGTGCCCTGGCCGACGGTGCTTCTCGAGCCTGGTGATGTTGTTGACTTTGAACCTGAGCCGAGGCCTGTTGAGGCAGCACAGCACGAGAAGGGCCTCCTAATCGCTGTCTCTGTTCATCACCCGGGGGCAAGCCGGCGAGGTTTGAGTGAGAGGGAATGCGATCCACGGCTGGCTGCGGTTGCTTGGTTGTTACCATCTGTGACGGTGCACCCGAAGTGGTTGACGGGTACGAATCACCCTTCATGTGCGATTTTTGCATGAACCCCCTCGCTCTCTGTCGAGCCACTTCCGGATCACCGTCGGTCTCTTTGGTGCTGATTCTGCGTGAAGGTCCTGCTAGTTGGTCTGTGCTCTGATCAGACTCATCTCCTGGCCCCTCCGTGAAGTCATGCTCTGGGATTTCCTCGTGCTTCTGGGCTATGGGACGTTGCTGCTGCTGCTGCTCCTCGAAAACATGTCGCTCGCTATGAGCAGTCGAGGTCCTGTCAGCATCACTGGCGTCTGTCTCGTAGATTGCACCTCTCTTCTGAGATGGATCGCGCGATTGTGCAGCTGATCGTGTCTGCCTTTTATGCGGCGGGTATCGTTGGCCGCTCTCTTGGCTCTGCTGGCGTGCAGCTGCAGACTTTGGGTGTGGCGGAGGGTCGGCATACAGGTCATGGAAGTCATGTTGACCTTGCGGCGCGTTCATTCGCGTCCCGTCAGGCGGGTTCTTCTCGTGGACGAAAGCCGTGAAATTGGGCTTTGGAGGCATTGGGACCTGCCTGACGGGCCGTCGCAAAGCTGTTGAAGCTCTGCCGGCTGCCCGATGGCGATGTCGTTGCGTGACGCCACCGAAGAGATGTTAAGGTGTTGATCCAAATTTCAACGGCAAGTTGAAGATGGGACTTGAGCTCGAAACACGCTAGGCTGAATCGACTCCGCTTGACCGGGCGTGGAAGGCGCGTTTGTGATGATGTCACATGCGCATCGCACCTTCCCTGGCCCACCTCCGCCTCGATGTAGAAGGAACGTTCATGTCGTCGTCGTCGTCTGACCAGGCTGTCAACAACAGCACCGGGAGTGTCAACAACAACAGAAGAAGTGTCAACAATAGCAACGGGAGTGTCAACAACAGCACCGGGAGTGTCAGATGGATCCTTCTCCGCAAGCAGACCGGGAGCGGGCCTCACGAGGCTTGTTTGCTCGTAAGTGTCCCGGTGTCGATATAATACCTTCTCTCCGACGCATTATTGACTGATCTCATGTCTCCCAGTCCCAAACGAGGTATTGTGTCTATATGTTCCACCGACATGGAGACAACTACATCCCGCTGACAGAGCCTCGAAAAGCTACTATTGCACATCTTGAACACCTTCCCCACCCGACAATTGCTGGCATTCACCTGCACATGCCGCCACTTCCACTCCCTCATCTTGCGTATCCTCCACAATCGCCTCCAGATTGCCGCTGGTCTCAATAACTACAAACTGTACCTCGAATGCGCACGCCCGAGCGAGTCCCAGACCGCCACGAGCTTTTTCTGTACCAGTCTGGGCACACCCGGCTTGCAGGAGCTATACGATGATATCAACCGCCCATTTGAGGACGATGAGCGAGCAACGAGACAGGTCGGCCAGGTCAGGAGGGTAGGTGAGTTGTATAGCCGCTTCAGGCCTCAGAAGAAGGAGCCGCCTGCACGTGGCCGCTTTGTGCCACCTGGTGACATACCAGGATCGCGGACGCATCCGAGCAGCTATGTGACTCCCGAAACGACTACAGCAGAAGACGAGGTCGTCTCGAAGACAGTGACAGTCGATGCCCATGACTTGTTCTCCCAGCTCTCAACTCAAGCTTACCTGGGCAAGAAAGAAACATCCCGTGGCTACCTGATCAGCATCCAAGAAGTCACCGAGGGCACCGTCAGAGTCTGGCGTGACTGGTTGAGCAAGCACTCTGAAACCAACGTCTTCTCTGATGGCGAGCCAGTCGTCATCCACCGAGATGCGCCTCTAGGCCCGCAGCCCGAGAGTACCGCCGGAAGATCCGCAGCTACGACTGTGAGTCCTCTGAGGGATCCTACCGTGCTCTGGGTCAATACGCGAGATCAAAGTGTTGGCGTCAAGTTTCGGGTCAGGCAGAAGCAGTGGAAGATGGCAAATCCAGTCCTCTTCGAAAGCGAGAATGAGGTTGCGGTCTCTTACCTTGTGGAGTTTGAACGTGAGTTCATGTGGTGAGTATCGTAGCACCGAGGACGTACTAACGTGAAGCAGAGGTCTACGTGCGTACAGCACACCTGCTTTTAAAGCTCGAAGAGGCGGAAGAGCAAGTCCTTAACTCCAGCGGGAAGTCTATTGTGTTTGGAAGCTACGTTTCCCGAGTGTGATGCTGCAATGATCCAGACGCTTTGAAGAGCCGGGCTCATACCAGTGATTCCATCAATCAAGCGGTTGACCTTGATAACGGTTGATGCTCAGAATCCCCATCAACTTACTAATAATGACTCTGTTGACTGCTTGATCGAACTGTTCATCATCAAGCCATTTTAATCGCTTGGTTGGCTAATGAATGCCTGCCATTGCCCCTCTGGCCAAGTCTCGGACCTGGGGTTATGCCTGAAAGTCGCAACGCATGTGCTCCGGCAAGCCCGGATTCTCCTGGATCCGCACGTCATCTCTGATAATGTCTGGCATACCTGGACGACCCGATCGCCGGCATTACACGGCTACAAAAAGATTTTTGTGCCCACCTGAGATTGAGGCAGCTCTGCATTCAACTCTCGACGATTTCTCGGTCGATAAGCATACATCACCATAGCCTACGAAGCCACGCAACCACTTTCATCTTCGAAGACCACAACCCGCAAGCGCAATGAAGACTATCTCCATCTCCCTGCTGCTCGCACTTTTCCACGCTGCGAGCGTGGTGCAGGGTTGCGCTAGGTACTGCGATCCGTGTTCCTACATAGAGAAAGGCAATGAGGTATGTCGCTCCTCACTTCTTTCTGGTCTTGCATGGTGGAATGCAGCTGATCGTTGAAGGTTTTGGGATTCTGCACTCCTGGCGAATCAGGCAATTTACTGTGTTCTTCGTCGTCCACATGCACTTGAAACGCTTCATGGCACTTGAAAGCACTATTGGATGCGGTGCAGACGGTTGACGATGTCGAGGGTGGCGCACGGAACCAGACGGTGAAAGTCCACGAGATTGTGGTGGGTGTGGTGTTGGCGGGTTTTGCAAGGTTGGATCTCACTACGATACATGAACTTCACGAGGACAGCATGAGAGCCGCATCTGGATACATTTACTGTGCGGGCCATATGTGAAAACCCAATAATAAGACAGTCTGCTTTCATTGTTTTCTTGACGCCTGTGTCCGCTCCAACTAACCACCTTTGCGCTCGCTGGAACAGACAGCCTGTTGACCACTATGCCAGCGCTCGTATCGGGTCTCATACTAACAGGTTTCACGAAGACCGGACACGAGTTACATAGATGGCATAGATCCATGGATGTGGATCTTCCTACCGGTCCGGTGTGCAGATTAGGTTCCAGCCCAGGCCGAGGTGGGGATGACCCACAAAGACAAGGACGGGAGCTGGACCTCATCCTGTACCGTGAATTAGCTCCCAATTTTGTTATTGAGTTGAACATATCCTGACCCAAGTGGACGTGTAGACGGCTGACGTTATGACTGCTACAACCCCTGATGTCGACCGCATCCTCGCCAGTGTCCCGCATCTCCAGAGCGGACCTGGCGGGGTTGTAGGGGTCGTGAAGGACGGCAAGGTCGTTGGTACGCGCATCTGGGGCTACGCCGACCTTGAGCGGCGTGTGCCCATGACTGCGCGGACGCACTTCCCCATTTGCTCCATATCCAAGCAGATGGTGTGTCTGGTGATGCAGTCGCTGCTGCAGAAGCCTGCACCGCTCATGCTCGAGCGCGCGGAAGATCCGGCGGAGCAGTTCGAAGCAGAGCTTAGGAGACTGCTTCCTAACCTTCAGGACCGAGGAGATCTCAGGGTTGCTGATCTGTATAATATGCAGTCCGGCATTAGGGACTACTGGGCGATGTAGGACCACCCGAGGAGTCCATTGTTCGCAGCTGATGTCTGAGCTCAGGACCACACTATGGGGAGCACAACCAGACGGGCGTTTCTCGTTGCTACACGATGCACCGCAGTCTCTTGATCGAGTCAGGAGTTTCCACTTCACACCAGGCACAGAGTACTCCTACTCGAACGTCAACTTCCATGTCCTCGGCAGGATCCTCGAGAATGTCTCCGGCATATCTCTCGATCAGCTGCTCGTGGAGAGGCTCTTCATCCCAGCCGGCATGTCTACAGCCAAACTATGTCCTAACACTTCCGGCCTGCCGCTCCCACTCGTGGGCTACGAAGGCAATGCCAAGGTAGGGTATTTCGCGGCCACGAACCGCATCGAGTGGGCGGGTGATGCCGGGATAGCCGCATCACTAGAGGACATGCTCGCATATGAGCAGTATCTCGATCGCAGTCTGTCAGATCCTGAGAGTCTCTATGCGCAGACGTCAAAACGGCAGACTTTCAGAGACGGCACACCCGCTGATTATGGATACGGACTCTCTCGTGCTCAAGTGGCGGGTCGAGAAGCGATCCTGCACGGTGGAGCGCTTCGCGGCTTTCGCCATTTGCGGGTACAACTCCCTTCTGAACGCTTGTCCGTCGTCGCGTTGCATAATTACGAGCCTGATCCCACGATTGCAGTAGAACATGTGATCAAGAAGATGCTCGGCTGGGAAGAGCCCAAGCGGAGCACATTTCAGCCCTCGGCTCAGTGGAAAGGTGACTTCCTAGACGAGGATTCCCAGTTGTACTTGGAAGTCAAACCGGGCGCTCAGGACAAGCCAGGAAAGGTATCCATCAACTATGGACCCGGCAACGGTGGCGAGGCCGTGACGTTGACGTCGGAGACCGAAGCCATAAACCCTGGCATGAGGGCCAAATTGGAAAATGACGTCCTGCATGTCGATCGCGTCAAAGACAACAGGACTCTTCGCGCAACACGCATACAGCCGCTGGAGGACGCAGCAATAGCTGAGGCTGCCGGCTCAGGATACGCGGGGACA
Organism: Teratosphaeria destructans; assembly: GCA_010367425.1. Taxonomy (NCBI): domain Eukaryota; kingdom Fungi; phylum Ascomycota; class Dothideomycetes; order Mycosphaerellales; family Teratosphaeriaceae; genus Teratosphaeria; species Teratosphaeria destructans. Next base: position 245,498 of record WBMN01000013.1, read on the forward strand.
TATCATTGTGGCGAGTCAGAGAGCACGTTCAACGTGACGAATGAGGGCGGGGCGCTTTACGGGTCATTCGATGGCTTCTTGGGGCAAGGGCCGATTTGGTTGATGCGCTGTTTGGGGAAGGATGTGTGGGCGCTGGGGAACCCAAGGGCTATGGACTCGACGCCTCCAGGTGACTGGACTATTGTGTTTAAGCGTGAAGCAGGCGGGAGAGTGGTGGGCTGCACGGTGGGATGCTGGCTCGCGCGGAAGGTGGAATATGTCAGAGTGTAGCCAGTGACCGCTATGAAATCGCTTTTCAGAATGATCGATTTCCGAAGCCGACTGACCGCGAGATGCGTCACGAAGATGAGTAGTAAGAGGGCAAGTGACCAGCACGACTTTTATTTGATCCTGACCGTGGCGATCCGAATGTTTGGCCAAGCTGGGGGTTGCAACGCTGTTGAAGGTGGATTGATGTCGTGGAGGACGACACGGAGGCGAGCGCTGTGATGATGCGCGAGGTCGGTCATGGAGCTTGACTTTACTCGTTGACCTGTGGTGGTGGAGACGGTCAGCAGGCACGCTGTGTCTTTCCTCCCTGTCGACCACGTGGGTGGGCTGGTAGGTCTGCGCACTCTGGAAGCAGCATCAGTATTCACACCGCTCATGTGATGGTGCGTGGATGTCGGTAGGGAGTAGTGTCATCAGAGGACTCGGTTCGCTTTCCGTCACGAGGGATAGGCTTTCAACAACGTATTTGTGATATTCATCAGATGATATGGAGAGTCAGGTAGATGAGACAGCCAAAGACACTTGAACTTACCTACGTAGCAAGCTGTGCACCATTATACTCGCGGAGTCGACATGCGCGTGCCCCAACCCGTCTATCATCTTGCTCTATCGCTCTATCCGTCGTGCTGGAGTCCAGCCAAAACGTCGTACTCGGGTGAATCTGTTTTCAAGATCGAGACCGAGCTGGCCAGCACCGCGATACCTCATCTCGTGACATCGTAACAAATCATGACATATTCCACCCCTTCACAGCTTCTCCGCCGTCCCCGCAGCGCTCATCGCCGCCTCCCCATCCACAAGCACACACCACCCCTCCGCACCCACGGTCCCCCCCGCAAACCCCGCCACAGCACCGCCCGGGAAATTCTGCACCGCATACTCCAATTCCTCCTCCGTGAACGCACCCGGCTGCAGCCAGACCGCCCTCACCCCGGCCGCCTTGGCCTCCCGCAGCACCTTCGCCGTCACCGCCGGCGGCGTGATGACCGACAGAGCGGCACGTGCCGGGTCTTTGAGCTCGGCGACGGAGGCGATCGTGTCGAAGTGTTGGCCTTGGACTTCGACGCTCGACATGGTGGGGTTGATGGGGATGGCGTGCAGGTCGTGGGCGAGGTACCAGGCGAAGATCTTGTGCCCGAATTTGTGGGGGTTGGAGGAGGCGCCGGCGACGGCGAAGGTGGGTTGGGAGAAGAAGAAGCGGGCGGCGGATTGCATGATGGTGGTGTTGGACGAGGGGGTACGTTTTGGTTGTGGTTGTGGTTATTGTGTGCATGGGCATGTGCCGATGCTGTATCCAATATTCATCTCGGCACGTGAAAGTCCGCTGGCGCTAGGCGCACGTCAAGTGTACTACTTTATACTTGAAAGCTTCTCATGCATGACATTGACCTACGAACCTCGTCTGGCCTTGACACCCCATCACTGCCTCTGCCTTATGATCTCCCAGCGTTCGGAATCTTCACCACAGACCAGTCTCGGAGACAACACGACCTCGCCGTGGCACGTGGAGGTTCTGCCGATCCACTCCACGGCCTCTGGAGACTCGGCGGAAAATCCCAGCAAGATACATTTAGGAGGTTCGACAACGGCGACGAGTGCTATGTTCTCCTTCTCCTACCGTAGCGATGGCCCAACACGAAGACCCCCCCCCGTTCACCATTCTTCTAGCCGGAGAACCTCCAGATGTACACGGCCTTATACCAGCCGAGACGCTCCGATGTGTCTCTCGGCAAATCCTCATTATAGCTATTCGGAAACCTTCTAGTCTCGGATCTCCTCCGACTGCAATTGGTCTTCTGCCCTGTACTACGCCGAGCTGATAGGTACTCGACTCTTGAGACAGCGTCAACGACGCTCCCGGGCGGTCCTTACACGGTAGGACCCTATAGAAGCATCCGAGCGATAGACGCAAGACATCATGTCTTGTTCCCCCGACACTGTCCGCATTTCGAAACAGCTCAGCATGTCCGCCTCAACACCTCTATGGTCAAGTGCCGCTACGGTGCTACACGTCGCAGCGGCCGTCAATCACCCCGCGAGACAAGTGCCATTACCCGGTACTCGGCCACTTATCATCGATCCTCTCTAGAGGCAACGCGAGGTACTTCGTAGAGACTCTAGTCTTGTTCCTAAGAACTTCGATTCTTGACTCCCGCCCATTTGTATCGTGGCTCGGTCTTGGATTCGCATCATGGTATATGAAACCCTACCTCTGCAACCAGCGCTACTAACGTTACATTGATCTCCCAACCACAAGAGAAAAAATTTCGTGAGCATATAAACCAGCCCATGAACCATCTCACACCATCTAAACCCTCTCCTACCAGCAGCACAACCATGCACCTCCGCCACCTCCGCCACCCCCTCCTCCTCGCCACCCTCGCCTCCACCAAATGGCGCTGGCCATGGGAGCAGCACCACGATGGCGGCGATGGGACCATCATCGGCCCCAAGTACGAAGAGCCCTTCCCCCGATGCCGCTGCCGGGGCCTCATCCCGCCAGGCTTATCCCAAGGCCCCGATCTGCCCGACACCACGCGGACTGCCTGCCACAATTTCAGCCGTGGCACGTACCGCAATGGCATTCAGGAGTATGTCAAGTATAATGAGGACTTGAAGGAGTGCAATCCCGACCCTGTGGGGATTGAGCCATCTTACTGGGATGAGGTGTGCAAGAAGGATGGGGCGGCGTCGGGGCAGTGCTGGAAAGATTTTTAAGGTGCGGATGGGCGGTGATGAATGGGTTCAGTGTATCGCTTAGCTAGGGGACGGGCTTAAGATGAGTCTAGTGTCCGTAAAGCATCTTCGGCAATGAGGTAAGTACGCAGAAATGGCGACAAGTGCTTCAAGACAGCAAACTCCATTCAAAAGTCATAATCTGCATCCTCTCACAAAGCAATCGCTCACCCATCCACCCTCCATAATACCCGCGAACACCACAGCTAATCCTCCGCCTGAAAGCCTCTGACAGCCACCCACCGGGACCATCAACCCCCAGCAGCGCCAGAACCTCTCCCAGCGCCCCCCTCCCTCACCCCAGCACATACCGCTCCAAAGCCCTCTCCACCCAAGCCCTCAACCCATCAACAGGCGAAGCCACCGGCAGCGGGCCCCTCTTCGCCTTCGGCGCAGCCGCCGGCACAGTCGCCGGCTGCACATCCCGATCACGGACCCCCTTCGCCCTGTCCAGCGCCTCCAGATCAAACCCCGGCGTGGGTTCCGGCGCGGCCGCTCGCACTTCGACGTTCGCTCCGGTAGGCTCGGGCGGGGCGCCGCGTCGCGCGGGCGTGTGTTGGCCCTGCGAGGGCTCGACATCGCGAGCTTGTAGGGCTTGGGCGAGGAGCATGGCGGCGACGGGGTTGGCGTGCAAGGGGTCGCTGCGGGTGAGGAGGGGGATGGCGGCGGCGGCGGCAGGGGTGGGATGGGCTTCGGCGTTGCGGGGTTTGTTTGGGGATGGGTTTTCGTTGGGGTCTTGGGGGATAGTGGGGTCCGGGGAGGCGTCACGGGGTCGGAGAGGTTCTTCTGGTGTGGCGAGGGGGGGAGCGATTGGGTTTGGGTCTGCGGCTGGGAGCGCGTCGCGCTCGATGATGACGAGGGGATGGACCTGGAGGGGTTGTGGGGCGCCGAGGGCTAGATGAAGGGCAGTGGTGGCTGCGAGGAGGATTCGTTTGATGTGCATGATGGAGGTGGAAGGAATGGGGGTTGTCCTGCCAGGCGGTGCAATGCTGATCAAAATTTGGTCAAGTGCCGTGGATGGCCTCTGATGGGTTGAGATGAGCGTGGCAGACATCTTGCCCTCCACGCTATATATAAGCAGCTCGCCCGTCTCACCGCCATCACGCAGCATAACGGTACCCCCACGAGAACGTCTAGCCCTCCTCCAGATTGAGGCGCACACACATCCATCCACACGATCATCCAACGACCTCTACGACCTCTCAGGATCCCGCATCGCCACCTGTACGAGGTCAAGCTACCAAATCCGAGCTGAATCGCAGTCTGCCGCCAATCAGCATCTTGCCAAGGCTATCTCGTAGCACCACCCGCCCATTGCTGACTGTGTTGCCAATAGCAGATACTCAGCACTAGCACGACGGGTGCGGTCACCCTACAACAGTACAGTACGCGCCCTCCGGCCAGCCAGCCAGAAGATCCTTGGAGCATGCGTGGTCAGCTTAGCTGTAGGTCTTTGAACAGAAATACGACCTAAGCTGCAACAAACAACCCGGCATATCTTAGCGTGTGTTGCGTCCAGGCTTGATCCCAACAGAAAGGCGGTGATTCGCGGGCGACGACGTGACACCGCCGTTACTTCCTTCCAAGCATTCGGGCAAGCAGTCTAAGCTGCACGGTAGCGTCAGCGGCATGCTTGGTGATGATAAATAAAGGCATTTTCCATCCGTGTCCAGCTAGCAGCCTTGCCCACGTCTTCCATGTCACACCATGACGGATGACTTCATGAACAGCAAATCGGCTTTCCATTACCCTGTAGCAAAGTAGGCAATAGAAGCACATCAGACGCTTCGGCTTCGTAGCCAATCTCATGGGTTCCCTCCAAGTAGTAAATGCCAAGAGCTCGAGTGCTCTCGCAAACGGTTCAAGCTGGACCAGATTGGTTGCATTTCCGCGCTGGCTGTTCGATAAGCGGTCGATGTATTGGGTCCTGCGCCATCGCCAAGGCTTGAAGAGTCTGGCCAGATTCGTGCTCCTTGGCGGTCTGATGGAAATCGCACGCAGTATCGGTGCGCAGTCTCAGAAGATGGTCTCGCAAGGTGGTGGCGAACGTCCCGGGCTGCGCTTGAGTTCGTGCACATGCACAAGGCCAAATACTTTTGGCGAAGATGGCCGTCGGAAACCATCATCTTGATCCACGCCATGCATGATCTCACACAACACTTACACTCGCCCCTTCGACAGCCCCAGCAACCTCTCGGCATTCCGATGATAGACGTCCCTCACCTGCTCCTCCCCAAACAACCCCTGAACCCCCACATCCATCTGGCCCCTCAACATCTCCACACCCTCGGGTATTGTGAAAGGAAAATCACTCCCATACACCAACCTCTCATGCCCGACCCCCAACCCCTCCACCACCGCCCTAATCTGCCCGGGAAACACAAACCCCGCCAGATCAAACCAGATCTGCTTATTCAAAGCCTCCTTGACCTCGGCCTCTGAACAGCCCTTCCACGACCCCTCGACTAAACTGCTGAAGCCGGTCCAGCGCGAGAGGAGAGGGGGAAAGGCGCCGCCGAGGTGAGGGAGGATGAATTTGATGTTCGGGCAGCGCGAGACGGTGCCGCTCATGAAGAGGTTTGTGACGACGCGGGCGGTGTCGAAGAAGAATTCGAGTATGGGGTTGGGGAAATGCGCGGCGAGCGGCGCGGCTTTGGTGGGTTGAGCGCCTTGGTGGAGCGCGGACGGGGAGCAAGGGCATGTCGGTGTGGTGGGGTGGATGAACAGGACTGCGTGCCTGTTATTCAGCTCTTCGAAGACGGGGTCGAAGAGCGGATCACCGAGGTAATGGCCGTGAGCGTTCGTGAGGACACCGTAGCCATCACAGCCCTCTTCTGCAGCGGTGGCGATCTCCTTGAGGCAGAGCTCGACGTCCGGGAGGGGCAGACTGGCGAAGTAGCCGAATTGGTTGGGGTGCTTCTTCTTCAGGTCTGCGGCATAGGCGTTGCAGTCTCGGGATACTTGGGCGGCGAGGCGGCGGTCATTGGGGACGAGATGGGTGCCGGGACTGGAGATGGAGAGGATGGATTTGGAGATGTTGTTTTTTCGCATCAGGTCGAGGTGGGCTTCTGGGGACCAGGCAGGGAGGGCGGGCATGCCGTCGGGGTTAGCGTGGCCGTGGTCTCGGCAGGCTTGTTGGTAGGAGGGGGGAAGGAAGTGGGAGTGCATGTCGATCCGGTGGGGTGGACTGGGAGACATGTTGGATGAAGTGGGTGTGAGAGGCGCTGTAGTAGCTGAATGCATGGAGAGGTGTGATTTGAGGGCTGTTTCTAGGGTTGTAGATGGGTGGATGTTGATCCTCGTACTGAGATGGCAAGTCTCCTGGAAAGGCTGTGGTGAGATTGGACGGGGTGGCAAGCTTTTCTTCTCATCACATATGCGGATTGTAATCGGTTGTTCTTCCAGTCTGACGGTTAGCAGATTCGATGAAAGCGGGGTGTCAGATACCGGCATTAAAGCACGGGATATGTCTATCTCCTAAAATAGCCTATAAGTAGCCTAAGTAAGCCTATATTCTATTAAGCTCTTAAGTAATTATATAAGTTGATTATAAGGCGTACTAGTAGTTAAAAGTCTAAGTCTAAACTACGTAGATAATAGTAAGAGTCTATTTTAGCTATATAAGTTTATTAGTAAACTTAAAGCTATCTTATACTTAGTACTAGCTATAAATATACATATTTCTATAATATTACTAAGTATTCTATAGATTAGTCTCTATTATAATTACTCTACATATCTACTATTTAGCTACTATATCTCTAGTATTATTTTAGTTTATATGAATATCTCGTATCGTTAGTGTTTAGCGCGTCTCCTTGTCAAGCCAGGATGACGCGACACAAGCAATCCTCGACACCGCGAGCCCTGTCGTGCTGGCATCGCTAGGCGACCAAATCGTTCTGTCTCCTACAAGCGCTTTCCGCTGGCCAATTACTTCAGTAGGTCGCCTGTGCTGGTGGCGGAGGCAGAGCTAGAGCGCCTGACTGAGATGTTTGGTAATGGCAATCTGAAGTTGCAGACGATGAAGGTGCCGGTATTGACTTGACGCATTTGGCGCCATTGGCTGGTGAGAGGGCGGCGTCGCATCCGAGGGTGGAGAGTGAGGTGGGAGGTCTGGAGCAAGCGAAGGAGGGAGATGGAGCGAAAGGGGTGGTGATTGCTGGGCAGGTGAAGAGGACGTTGTACTTTTGCAGAGGAGGATTGGAATAGAAAGATGGAGGTAGGGCTAATTGATCGTGTGATTCCGCTTGCGATTGGGGTACAGAGCTGACATGACTGAGGGTTGACATGACCGAATGTTGGTACAGATCGTTCAGGGCTCGCCTTTCCATCTCGGCTTGCAACTGCAGGTCGCTCGTGTTCGATTTGAGCTCGCCTTTGAGAGTGGTCTGTGTATCATCCTTCTTCACGCATAGACAAAGCACAATCAATCGGTTGGATCCGGACGGTTATCACCATTTACAAGCCAGTGACCGAACGGTGATGAGAGATTCGCAGTGTTGAATTGAGTGGAAACCCTCGGACGACGATGGGTTCGAAGGCGGGTACATTTCGGGACGATGAAAGTCGGCAATGCGTTGAGTGAAGACATTGTACCGAGTGTGGACGGAGAATGAGGGTGATAAGCAATGCTTGCAAAAGATCGGTCGTATCTCAGATGCTACGACCTCGACGTCGCGGTTCGTCATGTTGGGCGTCACTACGCCTACCCATCCTTTTCATGGAAATGACACCAAGGTCATCAACCTTATACATCAATCCCAGGCATCAAGTCCAATGCGTCCCTAGAACAGGCTTCGAATGCCCTCCTCCATATCAACTATCCCGTGGTGCAGATGTGTCCGGCGGCCTGTGCTTTCAGACACTTCACTAAAAGCAACGAACAGCAAGTCAGTAATACGACGCGAACGAGGTATTTCAGTGATTCTATCGATCGACCAGTCCTCAATTCGTTGAGTGACGAGATCACTTTGTTGAATGGATAGGTCTTACTTACAGTTAAAATCGTCGCCGTCGATTCCGATCCCACTCTGCGTCACGCAGTAGTAGGTCAGGTATTTCTTGTACGGCTCTGTCTTTGGCACCCAATCGCCACCCGTGTGCGTGTTTTTGTAGTCGAGGCAGGCATTATACGTGCTCGCTGAGGCGTCATAATTGTGGGCGTCAAGGCAGCGGCATTGATGGTAGTGATTAGTAGCAAAGGTTGTACCAGAGAGAAGGAGGATTGTGGCGGTGATGTCGGAGCTTCTCATCTTGGAATAATGGTTGAGGTGATGCAGGCAGTGAGGATGGGTTGTTAAGGTCTAAAAGATGTAGACACTAGCAGGCTTATGAGGACGTTTATATTTGTCGATTTCCTTACGATACACTTACACTATTCCGGATCGTAACGGGAGGTGAAGCCAAGGCACCCTAGTCCTCGCTACGATCCATCACGAAGTATAGAGTTAGGAAGCGGCTCCGCTGGCATGCGCACACTGCCCTGAACGCAATAATAGCTGACAGCTGCAGCTGATAAGCAAGAGAGAGCACACGCCAGACAAATGCCAACCCGGCATCCTGACTGAATGTGATGGGGGCTCTGAGTGCCTGCGCATCGAGGGTTTGCTCACAGCCAAAATCGTCGCAGTCGAGTCCGAGTCCAGGGGCTTTGGCAGCCATTGGCTCTGGCCTAGGTGTGATTTGCTGTACTCGTCGCAGGCACGGTTCGTGCTAGTTTGGGCATCTTTTTATCCAGCGGAGGCAGCGGCTTTGATAGTGGCGGGAGTAGTCTTCAGCGAAGACCGAGACGGCGAGACAGCAAATCGTGGCTGTGTCGGTAAAGTGCGGCAACTAAAGGATCCTGTTGCCGAGGTGATGTAGTTTGTGTGGATGTGTTATTGGGATTCGTTGGTAAGAAACAGTTATGAGGCTGAGGAGGCTGTTATGTATGTCAATACCTTATCTGTCGATCTACCACCAGATCATCTCCTGTCTCGACGGCAACTTGCAAGTGAGACAGCCGGGCTCAGGCAGTAACTTGTAGATACTCGGTTATGCACTCGCTCGTACCTTGGAGTCAGGGGCCCGACAGGACGGTATACCGTATACGAGTATGAGGCGGAGCTTATTAACGAGCGACAAGTTCCGTGCCCAATTATCAGATCAAGCTCGACTGATAATAATAAGTGGACTATATATGTGTTGCGCCCCGAAGTGCCAACAAGCATTGATGCCATAGAAACGGCACATACAGCAAGGTGCAAGCTTGTACTATGTAGACATTTTCCTATCTCCGTAGGAAGACTGTCTGTAGCGTTACGACGCTTTTACTATGATCTAGCGTACGTCCTCCTACTTATGCGCGTGTTTCCCTCTTCCTGTTAGTCCTAAACCTCTACTACCTGCAGCGTTTCCTACTAATGTCTCACTAAGTTTCTCCTACGTGATTACCTACTTAAAAGACATATATGTTAGGTAGGTTGATGACCGATGCAGTAGGACTAGCATGCTACGCCGATGTTGTTAGGGCCGCAATTAGGGGTAGACGTACATGCTATAGCTGACGATGCGAAGAGGGATTGTAGGTACGAAGGCGCGGAGGATGTACGCTATAATCTAGAAGAAACTAGGATCTAGTAGTTGAGTCGTTGGTTTTGTGGTTGAGGGCGTGCTGCTCGCACGACACTAGCACAGAATTCTCTCATACATAGGAAGATTTGCAAGCAGGGTCGGCCACCGAGACATGTTTGACTACGGTTGCCGACATTAACACTTCTAGCAAGCAGCGCTCCACGACAAGCCGTGGCTTGCACTAGACATAGTGACATGTGTGTTGCCGCGACCCTTAGCTCGCCTGATCCTCGACTTGGCCCTCGTTAGCCTCCAGCCCTCGTTTCCGTGACACACCACTAGTGACGCAAAACCACTTATGGTCGTCTCCCTCCTGCATGCAATATCCATACCCAACCGCTCCATCCTGCACATAGAACCGAGCATTAGCACATTCTGTAATATCACCAGACGTAAGTAGCAGGTGCAAGTAGACTTACGCAGTGGTGTTCGCACTCTGTGAAGTGCGCGACGCTACTACATGACGGTTTTTCATAGCAGCCCGCTCTAGCTGTAGCGGCTGAGAGAAGCGCGAGCGCGAGGATGCGGATTGGGCTAAACGGCATCTTCGATAGGGTGAAGGTCTGTTCGATGTGGTTTGGCGGCGTTGCTGACTTCGAAGTGTGTCGTGTCTGTGATGGAATAGGAACGTTCGCTGTCGCTGATGATGCGAAGCTGGATTGGCGACTGTAATGTCTTTATATGCGGACGCCGGCATGCTGAAGGCTGAGGGGCACATCTGGACGTTGATTTTGATATCGGCTTGGCGACTAGGTATACCATACTTGTTGAAGATTCTGGCCGAAATCACCGGGCCTACCACCGGTATATCCATGGACCGGGTGTCTGGTAACCTCGTTCTCAACAATACTCACCTGCTTACCCTCAGGCAGCCGTTGCATCTACCCAATCCGCAGGCGATCCGACTAGTAGGTAGGTCACGGTTGACTTGTTTCACCACCCTACGCTAAGTGAAAGCAGGTTAGTCGTGAAGATCTAACGGGTCTTATCTGTTGTACGAACCAAAAGGACACAGATTTCGTACGATCTTCTCAAGAGACTGTGAAGCGGATCATGATGCCGGATCTCGGAGGGAGCTAGTCGCTAGCAATCTGGCTCACGCTTGGTAGTATCTCATCAATCGCAAGGGGCGATGGTCAGCGGCGGCGTCGTCTCGCCGACAGACAAACTCACGAATCTGCAATACACGCCCGAAGAGATCCAGGCTTTCACGCGCGTAGCCTCCGACGCGGGATCTGCGAGGGTGATCAAAAGGTGTACAGTGTCTTCCTATCTCCGTGTATTACCGCCGATTGCCGCTTGGCAACAAGGTATGCATGCTCACCTGCCTAGAACCCAGACCACTGTAGCGTCGACCTAATGACTGCGCTATCCGACAGCGTCCTCGACCTGTTCCATCACCACCCCAAGCCAAGTAAACGCGGCTCAACTGTGAAGATCCAATCGGTCCTATCCAGTGTATGAGCCATGCAAGAAGAGATCGTGGTAGGAGACTGCACTCTCCCTACTATTCCCACTGATCGCTCGATCTGGATGCAAAAGCGTATAAAGCTGACGCGAGGGCTTCCTAGCAGGCTCCAGGCAGGTTCCTCCGCAGTACGGCATAAGGCGGATGATGGTGGAGTTGGCAGTCCTGGGTAGTGCGTGAGAGCGAGACAGGCCTTGGTCATCGCAAGTGAGAAGCCAGGACTCGCAGGTGTACTGTACAGCCGGGATCGGCATGCACATGCTCGCTCTCTACGCGGCGGGACTCGAGCGCGAGATGAACGGTGCTCGGTGCCTGCCTGCCAACTTCCAGGATCGTCGTAATGAAGCTCGAAATCTTACATTGAGTTCCGAGGGACGAGACTTGTCACCACGAACAGGGCGTCCTGAAGCGCCGAGTTGGGCGGCACCGCTTCACTTTTCCCCTCGACCCCAGTCCTGCTACTGCCTTGTCATTCCAAGCAAGTCGCAACGTTGCCTCCAATGGGCAAGAACTCGCTCACGACGAAGCTCACATACCAGGACTCCAACCTCACATTTCCTACGCGCCTGTGTCTTTCATGTCACTGCCCAGCTGCCTCGGCAACGCCCCGGCACCCTGCTAGCTCTCGTCATCATCCGACGGAGTGCCTTATGTGAGCACGATGGCCATATTCCCTGCAATCTTGACCTCACATCTCTTCGCTACTCTGCTTTGGACGACGGAAAAGCCCAGAGTGCTATGGGAATTTGTAATAAGAGGTAGCACGACGACGACATCGGGAATACTCTTAGTGAGCTTCCCAAGTCACTTTGTAGCGCTTCCAACTAGACTAGTCCGATAGCTTAATTCTACATCTTATTCCTACTCTACGTACTACTAGACAGATACTAATATTCATATAAGTCTAGGAACATAGTACTATATAGGTACTTGTTTAATTATATATTATATTTATATAAGATATTAGGCTACTACTTACTAGTAGTTATTATAATTGTACTTCTATCGTAGACTAATAGTAGCTAAGGACTCTTACTAGATCTACGATTATATAGTCTCAGACGCTTTATATACTAGTATAGAGGGATATGTTATAATTCGCTCTATAGTTTATAAGGCGGGAGCTCTATGAACGTCTAGCTTATGCTTCTAGAACACGGTGACTTCACCTCTGAACATACATTGTATCGCAAATACATCTCGTCGATAGTAAGACCACTGCATCTCTAGCAGATAGCAGGATCGATGGCAGTCTAGGTCCGTGTAGTAGGATGTCGGCGATCGAGGCTCGCTTGCCTTAATATAGCCCCATCAGCAATCCTTCTTTCTCGTCTCAAGTGCGATGGCTGAGACGGGGCAAGCTGCAGATGAGATGTAAGGAGCTGAGAGTGTCAAGTATGCAGTAATAGCACCATCTCGAGTCACCATCATTGACCACAGCATGGTCTCCCTACTCATCACCGACGTCCGCATCTTCGACGGCGAGCGCGTCCTCGACACTGGCTCAGTCCTCATCGAGCACGGCCGCATCGCCCGCATCTCTCCCACCTCGATCCCCTCCCACGGCCCCACCGTCTCCGCACCCCACCACACCCTCCTCCCTGGCCTCATCGACGCCCACATTCACGCCGACGCCGCCAACCCCGTCGCCCTGCCGCAATCCCTCCGCTTTGGCGTGACCACCGTCTGCGACATGCACAACGAGTTCCCCAACGTCCAGAAACTCCGTCACCAGATCGCCACCGAAGGACACTGCGCCGATTTGAAGACGACGAGCTACGCCGCCACGGTCCATATGGGCTGGCCCATGTTCGTCGTGCTGGCGAGCCACGACACACCGGAAGTGCGGGAGGAGATGCGCGCGTGGCCGCGCCTGACGGATGCGGAGAGCGGGAGGCGGTATGTGAGGGAGCGGGTCGACGAAGGCGTCGATTACATCAAGCTGATGCACGAGAGCGGCAAGTTCATCGGCGTCGAGTTGCCGAAACCGAGTCTGGAGCTGCAGAGGGCGATTGTGGACGAGGCGCATCAGCACGGCTTACCGGTCGTCGCCCACTCGACGTGTCTGGCGGACACGCTGGAGATCCTCGCGTGTGATGTCGATGGCTTGACGCATACGATTGCCGATCAGCCGCCCACGGACGAGCTGGTTGCCGCCTATCAGAGGCGTGGCGCGCACTGTAATCCTACCTTGGCTGCTATGGCGTCCACGACGACCGAGGGCATGGAGGTGCAGGCCAGGTTTGCGCATGACGAGAGGATCCAGCATCTCATTGGGCCGGAGGAGAGGGAGAATATGTGTGCGTGTATGGCGTTTAGTAGGGAGCACGGGAAGGTGGCGAACTCGTTTGAGAGCGTCAGGAAGTTAAAGGAAGCTGGTATTCCTATTATCGTGTACGATGTCTCCCCCATTCTCCCGTCTACCTCGCATGCAGCTGACTTTCCTCTTGTACAGTGGCTCCGACGCCGCCGGGCCAGCCAAAGGCACGGCATGGGGTTTGTCGATGCACCACGAGCTCTCGCTTCTTGTGAACGAGTGCGGTTTCACGCCTATCGAGGCACTCAGAGCCGCAACTGCAGTCACGGCAGACCGCTTGAACTTCCCCGACCGAGGTCGGATCAAGGAAGGTCTTAGGGCAGACTTGCTCTTGGTCGAAGGAAACCCCCTACAAGACATCGATCACACATTGAATCTGAGAGGCGTCTGGACGCACGGCACTTTATGCAAAGCGTACGAGGGCAAAATCTAAAGCGCGCACGTCTATTGCGCGCACGTCTATTCCCTCGGCACCCAACTCGGCCACGTAGACTCCTTCTTCCACCTCCACGCCCCCGTCCACCACGCCCTCCACAGACACGTCACCACGGCCCCAGGAAACAAAAACGGCCAGACATCCCTCAACGTCAAGCCCATTGCCAACTTCTTCACCTTCTCCGGATCCGTCGCCGCCTTGTCGAAAATTGACGGCATCCACTCCGCATGATACTTGCTCCTCAGCCCCTCATACCACTTCCTATCGAATTGTCGCCAGAAGTCTTCTTCACACTGATAATTGACGCCGTACATCCACTTCATACCTCCGACTGCCTCCAATTTGCGCTCTACAGCCTGATTCGTCTCGATATGGTATTCCAGCGTCGGGACGTGCGCGGAGCCCCAGATGCCCAGGTTCAGCATCGCATCGCCCTCTTTACCGCCCTTGAGGTGAGGATGCAGCGTCGGCGTCGCGCTGGACTTGACTGGACACAGCCATATCGGCCAGATCTTCAGTCGGTCCGCGGAAAACTTGATAAACTCGACGGCGGACTCGTACGGCACGGCCATGTCTTGGATGAACTGGACGTTGATAGGCGCGGCGTTGCGCGCGGCGTACAGCATGCGCGTGTGCATGAAGCTGTCGAGCAGGGCGCGGAACGTCTGATTGAAAGGGATGATGGTGAAATCGTAGATGCTTTTGCCGACCCAGAAGCCGCCGCGGTCGTAGCGGAAGAGGTATTCGGGCAGCGGGATGTACTCGGTCACGGGCTCTGAACGCCCCTCGATCCGCTCCTGCACATGGAACGCAAACCATGGATCTCTAGGCCCGCTGAAGCGCGACACGCGCGCATTGGCCGGTATTTCATCCGTCCTCCGACCCGTAATGATGGCGCCAGACGTCTCTGAAAACAGAATCCCGTCCACATAATCCAATCCCTCATGATACGCCCCAGACGTGAACTCCCGACACTTGTCCACGGCCTCCTGGACCCCAGAGACAGGATGGTACGTCGTCTCGACATACCTCTTGGCGGGCTCCAGCCTCAACTCGACCAACGTCACCACGCCCAACGTCCCCAGCGCGCCCGCCGCCCCGTGGAACAAATCCTCGTGTTCGCTGTCCGAACACTCCACGACCTCGCCGTCCGGCAGCACCATTTCCACGCGCCGGATCGTGCGGTCAAAGTAGCCGTGCTTGAAGGAACTGCTCTCGCACGCGGTACCCGCGTACCCGCCGCCGGCCGTGATCTACGCCCGTGCCACAACCCCTCCGAGTCAGCCATCCAGTCCATCCAGCAAGCGCAACTCGCCCGAGGACCGAGGAAGAGGACCGAGAAAAAACTCACCCCAGGGAACTCCATCACGACCCCAGGCACACATCCGTGCTCCAGCGTCGCCTCCACCAGCCGGTCCATCGGCACATTCGGCTCCACGACCGCGATTCGGTTCGCGGCGTCGACGGAGATCACGTGCTTGAGGGCGCTGGTGTCGACGGTGTGCCTCTGGTGGCCTTTGAGCGCGCCATTGCGCGTGCTGTTGCTGCTGCCGTGGTTGATGCGGAATTTCTGGCGTGTGGCGTGGTAGGTGCGCACGCTGGTTGCGATGGGGTGTACGCGGTGGGCGTGGGCGTCCATTTTCCTCTTTCCTTTTTTTCCTTTTTTCCCACACGTTCTTGTTGGGGAAGGGGAGCAGGTTGGAGGTGAGATGAGGTGAGTACGGGGATTTGGGGGGTGTTGAAGTGGGTGAATGGACAATGAGGGCGTGGGATTGCGCATTCCGGAAGGGGTGCGTAGTATTGTTGTCTCCGGCCCGCTTTTTTTCTTTGGATATGCTGTGGACCTTTTGAGGACAATCGGGTTCGAGCATTGTGGGATGTGCTGATTTCTGGTGTCTGATACTCGGGACAGTCGATCGTCTAAGTGTCTGATCTGAATCGTGGTCTCCTGGCTCTTCGACCCTCGCATCCGCTCGTGCGTGCAGGCCATTGTCGAATGGGTCTATCCGCATCCCTCACACATGAATTTCACGGTGCTGACTGGTTCCCACGACTGATGGTCCCACGACTACTGGGCGGATATCGAGGACGCAGTCGCACCAGTCCGAACCGCGTGTCTGGCGTCCTGGCGGGGAGGTGGAGGCTGTGAGGATCGATCGTCCTATATAGCAAGCACATGGGAAGGAAGGCGGCGTGGGAGGGAATCGTGGAGTCTGTTGAGGGGCCTCCACGGAGCGAGCTACGACTGCGCTGCATTAGGTTAGCACGTAACTGTCATGATAAGAAGCCAGTTGAATACTGCCCGGCCGTCTCTTGTGCCTGCTGCGGTCCCGAGGACCACCAGAACCTCGCCATCTCATGCGCTGCCACCTCCTCGAAGAATCGTGCTGCAAATCCAAAACAGACGTTTAAGATCCAAGGAACATCGTTCATACGATCAGACATAAAGACGTCAACAAAAAAAAAATAATTGCTATACATTCAAGAAAAGACCTCTACGTAGATCCCAACTCATCTACAACTTGCTCTGCCCAGCATTCATCAGCTCCGCGCCCGCACCGGCGATCGCCAACTTGCCCGTCTCCTTGACCTTGGTCTGGAACACCACCACGTTACCCTCCTTCCACATCTCCGTCACCAGCGTCTGCCCCGGCAGCACGACCCCAGCGAATCGCACCTTGATGTTCTTGAACGGTCCGTACGTCTTCACCACCGCTTTACCGGCGATCCCGAAGAAACACAGGCCGTGCAAGATCGGCGTCTTGAACCCACCGACCTTGCTGAACTCCGGGTCGATGTGCAGGGGGTTTCGGTCGCCAGACAGACGGTACACGGCGGCCTGTTCTTCTGTCGTCGCTTCCTCGACCGTCGCGTCGGGCGCACGGGTAGGTGGCTTGTACGTCCTCGTCGCCGCACCACGATCCGTGCCCTTCTTCGGGCCACCGAAACCACCCGAACCGCGGATGAAGGTGGTAGATTCGTTGTAGAAAAGGTCCTTGCCGGTCTTCTTGTCCTTTGTCGTGGAACCCGTGGTCACCACCGCAGCCGCACCCTTGTCGACGACCTCGATGAGCTTGGGGTAGGATACTGTGACGGCCTCGGTGGGGATGGGGAAGGAGCGGATCTCGAGGTACTGCTCGCCGTGGAGGAGCATCATCGGGGAGAAGTTAGGCACGATGTCGCCGAAGCTGAAGGGAGCAACGGCGTTGAAGGTGGGGATGACGCCAAAGGTCGGGAGGACTTGGAAGTCTTCGGAGTTTTCGAAGACCAGAGGTAAGTCAGTACGTTTGGCGCCGACGCCGAGGTCTACCACGAGGTCAGTGTACTGCAGAGAGTGTCGTCGAGGCATCGAAACTTACTGTAGAGGATGACGTCCCGCTCGTCGTAGCTGAACTCAGTGCCCTCCGCCTTGGCCTTCTTCGCCTTCTCGATGTTGGCCAAGACATCGCTGCCGCCCTCCGAGTCACCACCGCGCCTGTTCTGCAAGTTGGCCATGATCTTCTCAGTGCCAGCCGACGGGTCGTCAGGGTGATCCGCACGGCCGTCGTCGAAGTTGAGGATGGTCTCCCACTTCTCCTTGACAGCTTCCGGCGTCAGCGAGACATCGACTGGGAAGCCGACGCCTCCACTACGCTGCCACCTCGTCTCGCCAACCCAGCCAGAGCCGGTCTCGAACAGACGACCGGTAGCGGGTTCAGGAACCTTGTCGGAGGATAATGCAAGGACCAGCGGCGCAATGTAGTCTGGCTTGAATGCCTGCACCAACTCTTCCGGCATGATGGTGGCAGTCATGGCAGTGCCAGCATTGGGCGCGATAGTGTTGACGTAGATGTTGTACTTCTTGCCCTCTCTCGCCAATGCGCGTGAAAAGCCGAGGATACCGCACTTGGCTGCCGCATAGTTGGCCTGACCAAAGTTCCCGTAGATGCCGGAGGTGGAAGTGGTGTTGACGATGCGACCGTACTTTTGCTTGAGCATGTACGGCCAGGCCGCCTTAGTGACCTTGTATGTGCCACGCAAGTGCACGTCAAGGACTTGGTGGAATTGCTTGTCGTCCATGTTGGTGAACGCCTTGTCTCGTAGTATACCAGCGTTGTTGATGATGATATCAATGCGTCCGTAGGCATCAATCGCTGCCTTGACCACCGTGTCGCCATCCTCAGCCGAGGCCTTGACACCAACGGCCTGACCACCGAGCTTCTGAATCTCTTGCACAACAGTGTCGGGGTTCATCAGGTCGTTGACCACAACCTTGGCGCCATACTTGGCGAACTGCAAGCAGTAAATCCGGCCAATGCCCGCTCCACCACCGGTGACCAGCGCGACCTTGCCGGTGAAGTCAACTTTCTCCGCTGGCGGGTTCGGGGGCAGCTTCTGTGCCTCCTCGAGCAGTTCGAGGAAGTTCGCCGGGCCAGTCGGGTATTGAGGCTCCGAGAAATCTGCCACGCCATCCCACTTCTTCAGCAGCGCACCCGGCGTGAAGCTGTCGTCGGCACGAAGTAGAGCGCCCTTCGCGCGTTCCCACCTGAGCTTGGCTATGTGTCCACCACCGACCTCGAAGATCGAACCAGTCTCCTCGTTCGACTTGTGCGTCAGGACGGCCACGAGCGGGACGACCCATTCGGGCTTCAGGTTCTCCAGCACCTCTGGCGGCATCACTGTTGCCGTCATCCTGCTCGCTGCGATCGGCGCAATGACATTGCACAGGATGTTGTACTTCAGACCCTCCTTGGCAAGCGTCTCGGTGAATCCGACCTGGCTCAGCTTCGCAGCGGAGTAGTTCGTCTGGCCGAAGCTGCCAAAGAGACCCGCTGCGCTCGCCGTGGAGATGACACGGCCGTACTTCTGCTTACGGAAATAGGGCCACGCAGCACGTGCGCACTTGTATGCTCCGACCACGTGGACCTTCATAATCAGGTCCCAGTCCTGGTCCTTCATGTTCTTGAAGCTGATGTCGCGGAGAATGCCGGCATTGTTGATGAGAACGTCGATGCGGCCGAAGGCGTCGACGGCGGTCTTGATGATCTTGTCACCGTTCTCGACGCTGTCGTAGTTGGCGACGGCCTTGCCGCCAGCAGCCTTGATCTCGTCGACGACGGCATCGGCGGCCTGTGCACATAGCTCTATGGTCAGAGGGCTGCCGAGGCCAGATGCACTCGAGGGTTGAACGCACCTTGCTCCCACCGCCCTCGCCCTTGAAGCTGCCGCCCAAGTCATTGACCACGACGGATGCTCCCCTCGAGGCGAAGAAGGTAGCATATGCCTTTCCGAGCCCACCACCGGCTCCCGTCACCACCACCACCTGTCCGTCGTACCGCAAGAGATCACCAGCCATCGTTGCTGTCTGTGGTCAAACACAATAATGAGACTGGATGGTGTATTCCTGCAAGAGGATGATGATGGATGTAGGGGAGGAGAGATATCCTCCGACATGAACTCGACCATGGGCTTCCACATGACGGGATGCTGCGTCTGGCTCCTGGATGCCGAGGTTGGCTCCTCGGCTGAACCGCCCAAGGGATATGCCGAAAGCTTGGCGAATGCCTGAGGTGGCAATGACGGGGACGGCATTCTACTCCTATGTACCTATACCCACAGACTCCAGTGTGCCGTTGGACATATGACACGACTTGGACGTCCGTAGATTGTGATAGTTACTGCTCGGTTGTAGCTACCAACACCTCCTCCTGTTAGACCGCTATGTACGACTTGGATCCGAACCACCGCATCGGACGGCCCCACGATTTCACATGCCGCCTTCTCGGAAAAACCTTCACCCGCACGAGGTCTGCTACATGTGGATGGTCTCTGTAGGAAGTTGCCAGTGATATATGCGCTGCACGCTTCTACACATACACCCCCCCCCCCCCCCCCCCCCCCCCCCCCCCCCCCCCCCCCCNGCTACTACACGAACTTGAGCGCAGGTCAGGCTCTGGTATCTGTGAACGCAAAGATAACGCCAAACCGCTCACTGATCTCGCAGCTGTCGTCCTGCCGCTGTAGTTCCACCAGGTCTGCTCCAATGCATTTCCAGCATTCAAGATGGCGCCTGTACTGTTTCCCGCCAATGCCTTCGCGGTCAATGTCCTGAAAATGCCCAAATCTCCTCTCGCTCCCGGTCGTGCCGCCTACCCAACAAGCCTCACATCCTCTTCCGTCCCCATAATGCCAAACGCCCAATGCAGCCTGCTTTCTGGTCTCTGCCGTACACGGACTAGTCTCCTATCCTCTTCATCCACACAACCCGCGTCGCTCCTTCCGTCCAGCCCTACACCTGCCGGCAACGTCTTCATATCCAACTCTTCCCAGCTTCCATTCATTCTCGGATCCGGACTGTCTTTCTGCCTCGCGATCCTCGTGTACGGCGGTCCCCGTCCTGCCGCTGCGCTCTTCACCCAAGCTGTCTCACACCCGTTCGCTATCAGCTCCGCTGAGCCCCACCCGGTGCGTTGCGCGATGGCAAAAATGCGCGTGACCGTCTCGTGGCGCTGACGCGGGTCTTGGTATTGGATGGCGGCAAAGAAGGACGGCATGCAGGATTCGCAAAGAGCAGCCCCGAGGCTCGGATTGAGGGCTTGGTCAGGCGGCCCTGGCACAATGCCGGCGGCTATGCGTCCAATCTCATTTGCAGCGAGCCTCGTTTCCTGAGCGGCCACGCCAGCCGCCACATGCGCAGCAGGAGGCATGTGAGGCTGGGATCGAATGGCTATGATGACGGCCATGTAGTATACTGCCCAAAGGCAGCCAATGTCGTACGAGCGGTAGAAGAGGGCGTCACCGAAAGGTGTCGGCAATGCTGGTTGATATTCGGAGCTCAGAGGTTGGAAAGCCTCGCCTAAGCTTTGCTCAAAGCGGCGGAGTGCTGAGCGGATGTGGCCGTATTCTGCGGTGGCGGCCTGTGTTGCTTGGTGAAGATCGCTCGGCGCTTGTGGTTGTGGTCGAGGTTGCTGGTGCGGTGCTCGGGGTGTGCCCTTGATGGGTCCGTAGGACGCCGGCATATGGACGTTCTGACGGGGTGGTGGTGCCATGCCATAGAAGTCGGGCATTTGGGGTCGCCGTGCTGGGCTTGTCTGGGAGTGCGAATCCGGTGTGCCATTGACAGAGCGGGGCGTTTGGGGCGCATGTTGGGGAGGCCGCAAGGTCTCCGATCCTGGCGGCTTCCAGATGCCGCCGTTGAGCTCCATGACACGCAACTTACGCTCCCGATCGCGACACGAAAAGTCAGCTATCCTGGCCAGCAGCAGAATGAGATGGTCGAACGAGCCATAGACCGCATCTGGCTTCCCCAGTGGCGTTCTTGGCGGACAGTCGGCATAGCGGCTAAAGTCCATGCTGATAGCAAGTCAGCAAGCGATGTCATGCGCATTGGTGTACACTCAACGTACAGTAGAGGATTGCCACTGACGATGCTCTGGTAGACATCTTGCTTGCAGTACCACCAGTACAGGTCCTTGAGCATTTCAAACTTGCTCAGATCTAACTCTGCTGGCAAACACGATGCAGATGTCTCCACCTGCCCATGATCACCATATCTCACTTCTCTGCCAACCAGCTCACTAACGATGCGCTCATCAATGTCTGGGATCTGGTCTAGCAGTTCGTCGCGCACAGAATAAGCCGAAAAAGAGTCGGAGCGTCTCCGCCTGCCGACCTGTTGCCTGGCCACTCTGTCTTGCTTTGATTGTCTGTACTGTTGCGTCATGCGTGCAAAGTCAGTCTCGATGAATAATCTGCTAGTTCCGCTCAGGTGGGTATTCCACTTCATGTGGTCGGCGGTCATGATCTCGTAGAAGCCCAGTAGCATGGATGCGGCGATTGTCGTGAGCTTGAGTCGCTTCTTTGGCTCACCTACGCAGTGATGAACCCGCTTCAGCGCCCAGGCATAATGCTGCATTGAAGGCGTCGCGGAAGCGCCTTTTAGTCTTGCAATGTGCAAGCTGGCTAGAGCGAGCATAGCGTGTAGAAGCCCCTGGTGATGCAAAGCTGCCATTGGCATTGTATAGGTCCACAAGCCTTGTTGCGAGAATGGTATGGTTCCTTCCGTAAAGAGCACTGATGTGTTGCGGGGGTGCCGTTCAAAGATTGAGAGGCTAGGTCCCGTCACGGCTATGAAGTGGGCGAAGACCCGTGCAGTAGCTGGATTGCGTAAAGGGCTGGCATGTTCTTCTACGTTGTACGTGTCCAACATGTTGTTGTAGATGAAAGTATCATATCTTCGCATCTGCAGCTCCTCGACGGGTATGTGGTTGCCATGAAGGATCCCGCTGAATGTTCGCTGACGGTCGTCGTCTGTTCTGATCAGTGCGGTCGTGTCGATGTCCATTTCTTCGTCCGAATCAATGTCATAATAATCGTCATCATGTACTTCAACCGCAGCTTGAGTGAGAATGCTATGCGTAGTGTCGGTGGCCGTCGTCGCAGGAACCTGGTAGTTATACATGTGTGCAGAGGCACCGTACTGAGGGACGCGAACGTTCCTCGAGGGTGTATGTGACTGGTCCACACTTTGCGCATTAGCAAGGATTGGCTCCTGTGAGTCGATTGGTCGTTGAAGTTCGGGTCGCGGCACATATCTGGGTGCTTCTGATGATGGGATCGCGCTGTTTAGGTTTGACGTTAAGACGTCCGTGACCGTCGCCGAAGACTGTGTGCTTCGCGGGCTTTGAATGGGTACAGAAACAGGCTGATAAGCAGTGCTGTGCCAGTAGCGTTCGGCTGCGGCTGGGTACGACTGTGTGGCTGGCATTGCGAACGGCGCCACTGGTGGCACATCGATGCGAACTGGATCGTAAGAATTGACATGTTGGTGGTCACGTAATGGATCGGGCTGCTCGTGTCGCTGTGCCAATGCGTAGAATTCCTGGGTTTGCTCACGAGTTATGGGCGTGTCGGCAGACGACGGAGGTTGATGGGCATGCCCGTCAGGCGAGGCGAACGCGGGCTGACGCTGGGCAGCAAGTCCGCCATGACTGGTGCCATAGGATAGATGGACTCGCCGCTCACGAGGAGCATCCTGCAATGGCTGATAGTACGCGCCATATGGGGGCTGGTCCACAGGTCGCGGCCTAAGCTGCGTATGCGCCGACTGGTCCCCATACTGCTCTGGAAGACTGATTGGACTTGGAGTTGCGGGGCCAGCGTGGAAGGTGATGTGCGCACCGCCATGAGGAGCAGGACGGTAATCGAAGGTCGGTGGCCTGAAGATGACGCGTTGGTTGTAGCCTTCACAATGTCGTTTGCTTTTGATGCAGTTCTTGCATACTGGCCGCTCTTCGCCGCATTTGATGCGACGCTTGCGACAGGTCAAGCATCCCGTCTTGGTGCGTTTCCTCGCAAGTCTGGCTTTGAGCACAGCCTGCGCCGCAGTGATCTCATCAGGCTTCGGTTCGGATAAGTCGTGATCCTGGCCAGTCGGACTGCCGTCGGGGTCCATCAGACAGAAATCGGTGGTTCCCTGCTCGACAGGCTGTCAAGGTCTACGTGTATGTAGTGGTTTGCGCATGATCTCTGGACGCCTATAAGCGGTCGGCTAAGGTCCAAACTTGGTGTTGGTGTGTCTGTCAGTGGAGTCTGGATGCGGGTAAGACCCGATATATACAAGCTTGCGGTGCGCGATCCAGCACTGTGCGGTCAGACGGGGACTGCTACGGGCGTGATGCTGGTGGCCGTGTCGATGAAGGTAGATCTGTCCGATAGGTTGTCTGACACTTGTGCGGCGAGGTTGTGAATGAGTCCTAGTAGTGTTGGTTGGAGTGGAGGATCTGCGTGGCGCCGAAGCCAATTGCGCACGTGGAGCTAGCAACGCTTGATGAGGTCTTGCGCTGCTCCCAGAGCATGATACGTAGCAGCGGTCGTGATTGATGGGGGCAGAAGAGGGGAGGTCAAAGATGGCCGGGCTTCCAGACGACATCTCATGAAAATATCTTGTCGAGTAATAACAATAGCGCCGCAAGTGGACGTGGTCGTTTTCGGCTTGCTGCAGGGTCGTCGCTGTGGACCCCGTCTGGCCCTACCCGAGATAGGTATTTATCGAAGCGGCCAGAAGAGAGCAGCGCGTGGTCGGGATCTGTCCAAGGTTGGTCGGATATGAACAGCTCAGACCGACTCGACGAAAGACGACATGCTGTTGATCCCCTAGATACCTACAGACCTGGTCGTAGTAGTTGGGGAGCGATGCATGGATGGACAAACTGGACCCACTACCGCTCGGGTTGGACGACAATCACAACTTGCCCTGCGTGAGGATGGCACCATATGATGATGATGGGAATGGTGATGGCGGTTGGTTCTTGTTACCAAGCACCAGCCTGTCGGAGCGGAGATCTACGCCCTTTGTCGGGAGCCGTGTGAGGTGGCAGGATGATGCCTGTACAGTAGTTCGACCGCTTGTACCTCCTACGCTTCGGCCACGCACGAGACGGCGGGTCGAGTTGGGACGCCTCTTGGGGTGGCATGCCGGCAGTGATAATGATAAGCATCGGCAAGCCGCCATGAAACTGAAGCCCTTACCTCATGTAGGTAGGCTGGAAGGCGAGCAGCTGTCTGACTACTACTGTATATCAGACTGCCCCGGCGATGTCGTCAATGGCACACGCTTGGCACTTCCCGGATGGATTCACTATAGTAATGTCTTCGTGTGGCGGCCTGAAAGTTGCTCCCTCGCAGCCGGGATCGGCAAATTGACAGCTTGATGGAGCCATGATCGCCCTCGGGGCGCGTGGATGCAGTGTCTCGCGGACACGTCAGACTCATATAATAACGGGAGTATCGATGGAGGCGTGGTATATGCGAGATGCAAGCGAGGTCACGCAGAGAGGTACTACATGTAATAACAAGTCGGGCCAGCTCCCTGCAATCAAGAATGGAACGGGAAAGTGCAGAGGCAGAAAATGAACATCCATGCCATCTCGAGCCAATGGGAGAGGGCGGGGCTGGTGCCAGGCCTGAGCCGTGGTGGATGGTGGATGGAGTACACCAAGGTCCAAGGTCCGACATGCAGTATGTAACTTATGCTCCTCCCATGACCCTTCTCGATACAGAAGAGCAGACAGCCATCATGACAGACATGTCAGCCTCCGGATCATCCACCGACGGCACATAGGGCAGTCCGACCATGCGCCCATCGCATCGACGAGTTCACATCCGCTCACGAGGATCGAGCAAGGGGCTTTCAGATCGAATAGTATTGCTAGACCACCGTGCAGGCCATACCGGAATGATACACGAGGTGAGCATCACAATACTCTCCCGTCAAACCCCCTAATCGAAGACGATGGCCGCCTTCACGACCTCCTGTTTCCGGACCGCCTCCAAGCATTCCGCCCACTGCTCGATCCGATATGTCTTGTTGACTATCCCTTTGAAGTTCAGCTTCTTGGTGCGCAGATATTCCATGACCAACGGGAACTTCAGCGTACTACAAAAGCTCGCCAAAATGGTGATTTCGTATGTCCAGATTCGGCTCGGAGGCCTTCTCCAAAACTCCGAGGTCAGTGAATAGTCACAGCTCTGCAATGTGCCCTTCTGCCCTCGGTACTGGTACTCACCAAGCGATTTTGACCTCGTCATCATATACGCCATACACGACCAAAGTCCCTCCTTTGGCAACGTGGAATATCGATTGCTCGAGCACCGAAGGGGCGCCTGTAGCTTCAACCACAATGTCAAACCCATAGGGATGTGCCGTCTTGAGCTTTTCCATGGCAGCTTGAGGGTTGGATGGCAAGACTTCCACATATGAGTCAGCAAGGTCCATTTGGCGAGCGAGGTCCAGCTTCGGTCCGGGCATGGAAGCGATTGTGAGCTAGCCCTCGTCAGCTGTGTGACCAGTCCCAGTCATGCTAGCACGCACATTCGCCGTTCCATTCAACTTCAACAGCTGGGCCAGCAGCATCCCGGTCGGCCCGCAGCCGAACAAGAGCACCCGGCTCCCGACCTTCGGTGCCATCCTCTCGATGCCATGCGAGGCACACGCCGCCGGCTCGATCAAACAAGCCTCGAGTGGGGAGATTTCTGGCGGTATTGGAAACACTTGTCTTGCCGGGTAGCGACAGAACTCAGCAAAGCCTCCTGGTACTATGGACGGTTCAGTGTTGACGCTTGTCAGATGTGTCTGGGTACTCAAGTCGGCACCTACCGGTTCCTCCGAAACCTGTCATGTTCTCGCATAACAATCGCTGGTCTCGCATACAATGATGGCAACTCCTACATGGTTCCATGGGGTCGACAGCGACGCGGTCGCCGATTGCGACATTCGAGACGTGGTCGCCGATCGCAACCACGGTCCCTGTTGCCTCATGGCCTGCGAGACGTCAGACCTCGATTCACACATGATGCCGTCGTCCAACGCTCACCTGGAATCAGTGGAAACTGGTATCGGATATCAGCACTGGAAGCTCCAAATCGAACGGTGCTCAACGGCCTTACCTTTGCCATGAACTCGCCTTTATGATAGTGCAGGTCCTGCACAAATAGCATCAGCGCAAGCTAGTCTCTCCTCTGGTGAAACAAGCCTACTCACGGTGCCACAGACGCCACATGCCGATATCTTGACCTGTCCAAATTCCCACTGTAAGTCTGGCTTGCTTTCGTCTCTCCTTATGATTGCACATCATACCAGCACATCTTCGCCGCCGATTTGGGGCACATCAACCTCTTCCACTGCGAAGACTTCCGGTTCAGAATATCTGCCTAAGTCAGTGCGATCCCATTGTTACATCGAGACCGTTGGCGTTGTTACTGCAGAGCTTTCATCTTCTGGGGAACCTCATATTCGTCGATCCTGCGCTTCTTGACTGCAGCTCCGTTGACGCCATTGCTGTGAATCTGTTCAGGCATACTGAATGCGAGCTGGAGCTCAAATCCCCGCGAGGCACAAAGTCACTGACCGCATTCGCCGCAGCAGCTTATGAATAACACACACGGCTGTCAATGTCGGGAGGGCCACAGTGGACCTCGCATCCATGAGCTCAGACACCTCAGCTGCTTCGCTTCGGCCTGCTTGCCCGAGGTTGATCTCTTATTACCACCGTATCTGCGACGGAACCCAAGTTCAAGTGGGGCAACCCGACAGCTTCCGTTACGGCCTCGTGTCTGCGTACCTCTCGCCATTCGCCAGACAATTGCAGGCTTCGATCATCGAGCTCGTCGTCCAGACCTGATGCTTCTTCGTCTTCATGTCTTAGAAATGGCAGCATCAAGTCATGTCATCAAGACCGAGAATGGTGCTTGAACATCGACATCAGGAGACTATTCCAGTATTTTGGAACTACTAGCGAGGCAAAGTGGTGAGAGTAATTCCAACTAACTGCATGGCTATCAACCAACATATGAAGTGATGGAGCCCAGAAGTCGGTTCGAAAACAGAACCTACAGCTGAATAGCTGTGGCAATCTATGCCGTAGCAGTGCAAGGACAGCGTTGCCGGCAAATGAGAACGTGGTAGCAATACCACTTGATATTCTGAATCATTCATGACATACTACAGATCATGCCTGCATCGATGACTACTCTACTTGTTGCCAAACGGGATATCGGAGTTGACCTTGGCGTCGGCCACCTTGTCGATCAGCTGGTCGTCCTGCTGGGGCACACCGGCATCGTTGGCCAAGTTGTTGATCTCTGGAAAGAAAGAAAAAAAAACAGTTATCAGTCATGTATCCTTCGATTCTCAAAGGTCGCATGCGATCATGACGTACGGGTGTTGGCGTCGTTGTCCGCCGTCGACTCGACCTTGTTGCCCGGCTGGGACTTCTTGTCCAAGGCCTGGTTAGCCTGTCGGGCGTGTCAGCCTGCGTTTCGATACGGTTTTGGCAAAAACAACAACAACATACCTTGTCTTTGACCTTGTCCATGAGTCCCGACATGGTGGATAGTTGAACTGATTGATGGGTCGCGGGTTTTGTCGTTGCTGGTGTTGTAGTGAATGATTGGAAGTGTTATGCCAAGATAAGGTACCTTTTGCTCTTTGTATCCTTATACCAACGAGGAGGGCTTCCTACAGGATTCGCGGAACGTCATATGTCCAACTCCGTTCCAACATTTCTTGCGAGATCTACCTTATGATTGCTGCAATTGAGGCTTTATTCTTCCACAGGCTCATGCCGTCATTGCAAAGTCTAAAACGATCGAGCTACGTACGAGCCCCCGAAGCTTCTCTAGTCACAAAAACAATCAAGCACTTGGGCACACCCAACGATTCGTGTCTTGTGGGTGAGACCCTGCGGGAGATCAGCAGTAATTGTAAAAAGATCTCGATCATAACAGATTGTATGGAGAGCCTCCAAATTCGCTTATTCCGTAAGGTTATACATGTTGGATCATTACAGACACCACAAAGCTGGCCACAGCCTCCAAACTTTGCGATCCTGTATGCATGTACATGCTTGGCCTATCTTATCAAGCCGCCGGCCAAAGCGGTTGCATCCGCCAAGCTCAGCGAGCTGTATTATAGGAGCGACGTATCTATCTGCTGACACAAGTTTCATCGTGTGAAGTTCGTGATCCTTGTTGTGAGCGCGTACATACTGCCCAGCTGCTCCCAGCATGCCTTCAACAGCAGCCGCTCCCAGTATGCCTTCAACAGCAGCGACGCCATTTCAGACCGGATACACCCAACCTGCCAA
Organism: Teratosphaeria destructans; assembly: GCA_010367425.1. Taxonomy (NCBI): domain Eukaryota; kingdom Fungi; phylum Ascomycota; class Dothideomycetes; order Mycosphaerellales; family Teratosphaeriaceae; genus Teratosphaeria; species Teratosphaeria destructans. Next base: position 273,964 of record WBMN01000013.1, read on the forward strand.
CACAGATGACCAAGTCTCCTTGCCTGCGGGCCCGGAGCCCCTCCGCATCAACAAGCACGAGACGGCCGTGGTAGTGGTAGACATGCAAAACGCCTATGCCTCGCCAGGCGGCTACATCGATGTGGCCGGCTTCAGCATAGACGGCGCTCGGTCCGCCATCGCCCAAACCAAAGCGGTCGTCGAAGCCGCGCGCGCAGCCGGCATGACGGTCGTCTACTTCCAAAACGGTTGGGACGCCGACTATGTCGAAGCCGGGACCCCAGGATCACCCAACTGGCATAAGTCGAATGCATTGAAGACCATGCGCGCGCGGCCAGAACTCCATGGCACGTTACTTGCCAAGGGGACCTGGGATTACGACATCATCGAGGAGCTCAAGCCGCAGCCGGGTGATATCTTGGTCCCGAAGACGAGATATAGTGGGTTCTTCAATACTGGGGTGGACAGTATGCTTCGATCGAGGGGCATCAGAAATCTGGTCTTCACCGGTGTGGCGACGAATGTGTGCGTGGAGAGCAGTCTCAGGGATGCGTTTCATTTGGAGTACTTCTGTGTAGTACTGAGCGATGCTGTGAATCATATTGGTCCTGACTTCATACGTCAAGCGGCGCTTTTCAATATCGAGAAGTTCTTCGGTTGGGTCTCGACGAGCGCGGAATTCATCGAGACCATCTCAGGGGCTGGAAAGGCGGGCGCGGAAGAGACTTCTTTGAAAAACGGTGGAGGATTGGGCGGTCATGATTGACGAGATCTGGACGGTCGGCTTGCATGTTCCTGTTATCGCTGCTTGAAACCTCTTGCGGCGCTTTCATCCATCTCCTACGTCCTCCTACCACTTCTTGGTTATGCGAGAAACATCTGAGGATCAGCCATGTCGTACAGGGTCTCATTGTCGGAGCGAACGCCTCCCAATACCAAAGCCCAACGCGTCAATGGCCGGCCAAGACTTTCGGTTCAAGAGCAATCGGAGCAGCTTCGATCTTGTAACTGTCCCACCGTAGCGAGCGATCGGGCAGCTGGCTCATCGTCCCCTCAGAGCCCTCGAAACTCGCCAAACTGACCATGAAGAGGCTTGTACGGCCAGACAATCCGGGGCCCTGAGCTCTGCTATACCGCGATTCTGTTTGCGGTCACCCCCAGACTGCAATAAACTTGACAATGGTCGTCCAAGGCCTGCCTGTTGGCTAGATGTCGTCGAGCTCCTCCTGCCTCATCTTTTGCCTGAGCCGCAGTAGACCGAACACAATCAAAAAATAGTGTGAGCCCAGCAACAACTCCATAGGGTCCGTGAATGTCCTTCCCGGCGGGACAATGTGTCTCTCCAAGACCATGCCTGAGCGACTCGGATGTGTCATGACCATTCTTTCATATGCCGATATCTCCCCATCTGCAGCGAGCCCTCTCACTTGTCCTTGTCCACCACACTGATCCTCGGCATCGCTTCCTTCAACCTCTGCCTGTCCTGCTCCGTAGGCGTGAACCCCAACGCTGCTTCAGCCTTGTCGCTCACGAAGAGCCCAAAAACCGCATAGGCCATGACGCCGCCGCCCAGGATGAGGCGAGTGCGTGGCGAGAGGTTTCGGTAGGATGTCCAGAGCGACATCTTAGGCTTCGAGATGTTGATTGTGAGAGAGCTGAACGTCGGCTCCTTGACGAAGTCATGGAAAGCGTCCTTAATAAAAGTTCCCGTGGCTTTTGTACGCCAGCATGGGATGACAAATTTGTTGACCCGGCAACCCCCACCGCAGCCTTCTACCGCTCGCTACATGTAGTCTACCGGTGATCCTCAATACAGTAGTAGTTCCAGGCAAGCCACGCGTGAAAACAGCCATCGATCAAGAGCGCACTAGAAAGCTCCTCATCCGAACCAAACAAATCAAAAATCATCCCATATAACAATTGGATAACACCCGGCATCGGCTCCTCACCTAGCCCAACGTCCAGGTATAAGCTCCAAGCATAATAACAACCAGACATCATTCCATCCCCAAGCTCGCCAAGACACTCCACCCTCCATCCATCACCACCACCACCACCACCACCACCCCGCATCCTCCGCAAAAACCCCAGCCACAATGTCCGCCTCCACACCCTTCGACTACCAAGCCATCCGCAACACCATCTCCCTCTACTGCCTCGCCCTCGACACCAAAGACTTCGCCCTCCTCCCCCAAGTCTTCACCGCCGACGTCGAAGCCATCTACCCGATCCGCACCGCCACGGGCGTCGACGCCCTCGCCGGCGCGATCGAGAAACGGTCAGCTAGCTTGTCTCGCCACATCCCTTCCCCCCAGTCGCATTGCTCATCCATTCCCCATCGCCAGCCTCTCTCCCGTCTCCTCCCACCACACCCTGGGCACGCAAATCATCGAGATCGCCCCCGACGGCCGAGCGGCCAAGGCACGGACGTATTTCACCGGCGTGCATTTCGGTCGAGGCAGGTGGGAGGGCAAGGCGGTCACGGCGTGGGGCACGTATGTCGATGACCTCGTCTTGGTCGATGGGCCGGCGGCGCGCAATGTGTTGCCGGGCGCGAGCGGGCAGTGGTTGATCAAGCGACGGGAGTGTCTCTGGACGAAGCGGTTGGGGGAGGAGGGCGTCATGGAGGGAGAGTAGAGGTCGCCTTGGGCTGGGCCTGGGTTGGGGTGGTTCGTGTCTAGATCCTACACTGATTATGCTGCCCTCTAGTGATATATACAATGAGTTATGCATATGCTGCCACTAGTGATACTATACGATGAGTATGCAAATGATGCCACAATGCTTGATGATGATGCTGCCAGAAGTACCTCCATGCCGCTTCGCTATGCACCGCTCAGAACATCCTTAAACTCGATACATCGCATCCGCCATCTTCACCACCTGCGCCATCTCTTTCACATCGTGCACCCGCACGATGTCCGCACCGCCTCGCACCGCCGTCGTCACCGTGGCAGCAGTGCCCCACGTCCTCTCTTTGGCCTCGGTCACTCCAGTAATCCTACCGATGAACCCCTTGCGGCTACTCCCGACCAGCCATGGCACACCACGCAGCTTGGGGTGGTCGACGAGCTCAGGCATCCTGCGTAGGAGCTCGAGATTCTGGTCCTGCGTCTTGGCGAAGCCGATGCCGGGGTCCAGGATCATGCGCCAGCGGCGCACGCCGGCCGCCTGGGCCGCGTCGACACGGGCACGGAGTTCGGAGGCGACGCTCTCGATCAGGCCGCCGCCAGCTTCATAATCGGTGTTCACCTCATCCTGCATCGTAGCAGGCGTGCCTCGCATGTGCATCATCACATAGGTGCAACCCAATCTGGCGACGGTGGAAAGCATGTCCGCGTCCAGCGTCCCAGCAGAAATGTCATTGACGATGTGCGCGCCGGCGTTGATCCCCGCCTCGGCGACAGCGGCGCGGTAGGTGTCAATCGAGATGGCGACGCCGCTACGAGTTTCTTCCGGCAATGCGTTGAAAGCTTCGATGGCGGGGAGGATGCGTCTGATTTCTTCTTCGGCCGAGACATCCGGTGCGTTAGGACGGGAGGATTGTCCGCCAACGTCGATGATGGTCGCTCCGTCGGCGATCTGTGCCGCGATGAGATCGCGCAGAGCACCTCTGTCGGTCACTGGAATCAGACCGCCATCGGAGAAGGAGTCTGGAGTCGTGTTCAGGATGGACATGATTCTTGTCTTGCGCCTCGGATCCTGCGCAGTGATGACTTCGCCTGATGGCCCCAACGGCGTTTGCGGGAACATGGGCAGTCCTTGGCCTGCAGCGTTTGCGAGATACCAACTCACAGGTGCCCTCGCCCAAAACCAAAAGCCAGGTTCGATGCTGCTGAAATGTCAGCATTAAGTCGCTCGGGGTCAGGTGAAGCACGGACTCAGCCAAGGGGCGCAAGACGAATTCGCGCTCCGGTATCAAAGGATGCGGTATTCTCAGTCGGTCATTGCGGAAGGCCATCTGCCGGTACAGCAGAATGTCGAGGTCTATGTTTCGAGGTCCCTTGTCTATTCCTTTGACACGACCTAAGCGATTCTCGATGTCTTGAAGTCGATCCAGGAGCTCCATGGGCCGATATGTTGTTTCGATCTGATCAGGTGAGCATCAGCCTTGGTTTGGGCAACATCATGTGCTCACTTACCTCACAGACGCCATTGAGAAAACGGTCTTGATCTTTGACATACATCGGTTCCGTCTCATAGAGCATACTGGTTCTGATGATTTTCATGGCAGGGTCCGCATCAATCGTGTTGCAAGCCAATTCGAGCGCTTCAAGTCTGTTGCCGACATTGCTGCCCAGAGCAAGGATGACACCACCTTCCGATACAGGCATTGGCATCTGTATTGCTGTCGCCGCGTGCGTTGGGCTGCCCGAGAGCTGTGGCTGGACCAAGACTCGTGCCGACTCAACCACATTCAGGAACGGGCTTGAAACGTGTCCCGCCAGCTTTGAAGCGATGGATTCTGTCAGCGACCTAAGGTCACTATACACATCTGCAGAAGCAAGCATCCCCTGCACCACACAGTGTACCTCCTTTTGCAACGATTGCAGAGCGTCTGCCCAGTCTCCGGGGTCAAGCGAAGTGGCGGTCTCGTGCTGTCCGGATAGGGTGACTTTCACAACAGCCGCTCCATTGGCGAGCCTGAAAAGTCCGCGGTCGAAGACCAAGCCCGCACTAGGAGGCTTCTGAGAGTCTGCCATTCGGAACCCGAATTTGGTTGACAACCAATCTGATTGACCCGCAGCCTTCTCCCAACGCAAACGAACCACGCAAGCAGACACACCGGGAAATAAGTGTAATAATCGCGAAGTCACACCGCAGAGCCATGACGTTCCTGATCCGACGGTGCTCTTGAGCACCGGAGCGAAGCGCGCGACGATCTCTTCAGTCGTGAGTGAAAGGACTCCTTGATCAGGCCGTGACCAGAGCAATTGAAAGGTCATATTGGGGCCGGGCGGTTTCAGGGCAAATCCTGGAAATCTATGATGCGTCAGCGTGGGTGAGGTGTTGGAAGAAGTACATACTGCTCTGGGAGCTCGATCTCGAAACGCATCCCGCCGGTCGGGAATTTTGTCAATGTGGAGTGAGACAGCTGCAGATGAGATGTCAAGACTGATCCATCTGGTTCGACACCCGAGCTGACAACCTCTGATGGGCCACAGTCCTCATCTTGCAATCCGTCTAACAACTCGGATTTGTTCCCCTCCTCGCCATAGGGCGTAGTAGCTGGAGACTTGGCATGAATGTCATGCTCATTCTCGAGCGTCACCCTGCCATCTGCATCCCGCACGGCTCTGGCAGTCCCGACGACGCCTTGGTTGGTTTCCGCAATGCGCACTGAGACCGTTTGCATGAAACGTGACAGCCATTCGCAGTTGAGTATCGTGAGGGCTGCAGCTTCAGCCCATGGCTGGTATTGCTGTCTCTGGACGGAATGATACAAAGAAGGCGTGACAAGGTCCAGCATACGGCTCCGAGTGGTAGCAAAAGAATTATACAAGTTGCCATGATGTTCTTGCCCTGGACGATCCTTGGTGGCCTGCCCAGACAGTTCAATTCGGGTTTGGAGGCGGGAACGGGCATCGTTAGGCTTCGAGAAGGGGTGCGTGTTATGGAATAGCGCAGAAACCAAAACATTACCAGTGTCGACGGGCGAATATCGAAGGTAAATCTGAAATTGGCCCGCGCCGTGAAGCTGTAGCATAATCTGCTTTACCCCTTGGAAGTTCTCAGCAAGTTGCATCATGATCTCATGGTGCACCAAGTGCATATCTGCAGTGCCCCGCTCGAAACTTGAATGGATTCTGGAGGCGATTTCGTTGTCTGGCAGCTCGGCGACCGCCTTATACTCCGCATCAGCAAAAGAAAGTGTCAGCGCGTACGTTCTGAACCCCGTCCGCTCTTCCAGTATGCGCGACCTGCAGTCTCGTTTAGCTTTTGTCTTTACAGTCCGGCATTATGAACCTACCGGCTGCCCACCAGCGCAGATATGCGCCTGCGGGACGCATTTCTGTTCAGCGCGCGAAGGAAACCTTTGTCCTCGAGCATGGCTGAACTCATTTCTGAATCACTTTGTCCCGCCGCATTTCCGTACGCCAATTTTCCTGCCTTGCCTGATAGCGAGGAGCGATCTTGGGTTCCAGTCTCACTTGCGATGAGCGGGATTTCCGGCGCGTCGTTAGTGGTGGTCGTGGCGACCGTGATTTCGTCGCATGATGCACGGCAAGCCACATCTTCTCCTAGATCCGCCGTACCCTTGCAGGTGAGCAAAAGATCCACGATATCGCCAGCATCATCAGAGATCTTGAGAGTGCGCAGCAATGCCTTGGACAGAAATTTCGATGCTTGCGCGAGGCTGTCGAATCGCATGCTTGCCAATACGCTCTGGATGGTTCTATGAGCGGACTCGGTAAGCCACATCATCTCTTCGCAAACTGTGGGTGGGGAAGCGGGGACGCCTCGTTCCAAGGCGGACTCTGCTGCCGCTCCACGCACCGTGAGTGCGACAGCAATGCTTGCCTCAGACTGCCCGGCTGGTTTCGTCAAGTGCACCTTTTGCGGCGTGTACGGAGGCAATGTCAGAGTTATGAGGGGTCCAGCGTCGCGCGGATGTAGACGTTTCAGTGCTAGTAAGCCTATGTTGCGTTGATCGACGTAGTCGAGTGGCGCCGCCCAATCTAGGCGGGCTTCGAGCACCACACCGTCAATGCTGGCACAATCGGGGGACTGAAAATAACGACGTGCGACGTCGAAAGCCCATGATAGGCCAGCACTAGAGACAGTAGTGGTGAGCTTTTCAAGCCTCTCGGCGACGAAAAGATCCGTCGCGGTACCAGAACAATGAATGTTGGTGATTCGCGCCCCAACTTTGCGCGCGATCAGTGGCCACCTACTGCCCGAACGCTGCCTGTGGGAGGTTAGTCAACGCTTCTTCGCCGCCGCCTCAGGTCATGGAAGGGCAATACTTCGATCGCCAAAGGGCTGCGGGCGGTAGGTCGACCGGGAGGTCTCGCGAGGCCGGTGGACTGGTTGGGGTCGTCAGTCAGGAGAGCGAGGCCGGGGCTGGAGTCACGGGGAACCTGCTAGTCGATGTGTGTTTTCCGTCTGGGGAGCCCATCATAGGTACGCCCTGACGATAGATATGATGGACTGGTCGGATCCGGAAGCCGCCTTGTGCGCCATGACCAGGGCCCGCGAACCCGTCCGAGATGGTCCGCAGCTGCACGCGTGGCGCGGGGCCCCCGGGTCGACCCCCATGCGGCGGTGTGGCGGGCCAGAGGCGTCGCTCGCAGGCGCATGGATGCTGTCAGTGAGCGGCCTGAGGCCTCCCAACAAGATGGCGGCGACTTGTCAGGCCTCGACCGACACGGTGCCAAGACTCCTGAGCGGTTAGGAGTAGAACATGTCGTGTCGAGACATCCGAGTCTCAATGGGAGTCAGCATCAAGTGAGAGAAGTGTTGGCGCAGTGGGTGCAGGAGTGTCGGTCTTGTGAACAGATTCTCGATGCAGCCTCAGGTCCGACCCAAAGGTTTGAGGTGTATGGAGACCAAAAAGGTTTCGACGCGCCACGGACGGGCGGATACAGCCGTGACTCCGCGTGGTTTCTCCAGGCTTGGCACGGCACGGCACGGCACGGCACGGCACGGCACGGCACGGTCCCCGCCCCTCGTCCATGAGGTCATTCATCATCCTTCCTCCATCGCATGATACATGTAATCAGTTGTGGATTGACAGTCGCAGCCTTGGCGCATGACCTGTTTTTCCGTCTTCAACATCGACGAACCCCACATCCGACACTGTCACGCCCGAATAGGAAGGAGCGTAAAGCCAACGATCGAGCTCATGTTTGTATGAAAGCGGATAGCTCCTCTGAGACTGGGCGGGGATCTCAGGCTCATCAGGTGACCTTGCAACCACCGAGGCGCCAGGGACCTCGGCATAGACGGGCTCACTCGCGCTGCGTGACCCTGTCGCCGGCACAGCAATCGCCTCCGCTTCGGTTGTTATTAGGTCTCAGTGGTACATGTATGTATAGTGCTCACATTGACACCTTCTCTTCCATCTCCTCCATCACCATAGTCACGTCTCCATCAGCCGCATCATTAGACATAGACCAGACAGCATCGACACCGCAGCCATGGCGTCTCCTCGTAAGCTCCTCGAGTCCCCACTCCACCATATAGCGACATGTACCAGTCACTGACCGAATGTCCTCCCAGAGCAAATCCGTACCACCACCACCGACCTCCTCAACATCAACCACCCGATCATGCTGGCGGGCATGAACGTCGCCGCGGGTCCGAAGCTCGCCGCCGCCGTCTCGGACGCAGGCGGCATCGGTGTCATTGGTGGTGTCGGATACACCCCGGACATGCTGCGGGAGCAGATCGCCGAGCTCAAGGGCTTCCTCAAGAACAAGGACGCACCGTTCGGTGTCGACTTGCTCCTGCCGCAGGTCGGTGGCAGTGCACGGAAGACGAAGTACGTCACGCCATTTTAGGAAGGAGCGGACACCCCGGCCTTCAAAAGAGGAAGGAGGCACGGGATGGATCCGCAGACAGGAGCGAGTGCTGATCAGAGCCTAGCTACGACTACACCAAAGGCAAACTCGGCGAGCTGACCGACATCATCATCGACTCCGGCGCCAAGCTCTTCGTCTCGGCCGTCGGCGTCCCGCCCCGCGAGGTCGTCGACAAGCTCCACAAGCACGGCATCTACTACATGAACATGATCGGCCACCCCAAGCACGTCAAGAAGTGCCTCGAGCTCGGCGCGGACCTGATCTGCGCCCAGGGCGGCGAGGGCGGCGGCCACACCGGCGACGTCCCCACCACCGTCCTCATCCCCACCGTCGCGGCCCTGTGCAGGGGCTACAAGTCGCCCATGACCGGCAAGCCCGTCCAGGTCGTCGCGGCCGGCGGCCTCTTCAACGGCCAATCGCTCGCGGCCGCCCTCGCCCTCGGCGCCTCCGCCGTCTGGATCGGCACGCGCTTCATCCTCTGCGACGAGGCGGGCGCGCCCAAGGCCCACCAGGAGGCCGTCCGGACCGCCGGCTTCGAGGACAACATCCGCACCATCATCTTCACCGGCCGACCGCTCCGCGTCCGCACGAACCCCTACATCTCGAACTGGGAGGAGAACCGGCAGAACGAGATCAAGGAGCTGACGGCCAAGGGCATCATCCCCGTCGAGCACGATCTCGAGAAGATGGGCGACGACGTCGACGATGATACCATGGACAACGCGCGGCCGTTCCTCATGGGCAAGGCGTCGGCGGTCGTCAACGAGAAGAAGAGCGCCAAGGCCATCGTGGACGAGATGGTGGGTGATGCCGTCCAGGTCATCGCGGCGAACAGCGCATCGTTGGTGGGCAAGTCGAAGTTGTAGACTTTTTTTTTCCGGATAGGTGTGGGTATAAAGGGTTTCTGTTTTGTTCTGATGTAGCATCTCCCACATTTCTTCCGTGGCAGTCCTTCGCTCTCGCTTTCATGTCACCGTCGATGCCGTCGCCCATGAAACATACCTGGGAGTTCACCAGCCACCCCATGTCAAGCTGAGCGACGACAGCGATCCATTTGACACCTGCTTCGAGGAGTCTGGCTTTCTCCTAGTCGTGCTTTCTAAACCGCTAAGCCCAAAATCATCCGCCGTCCACGTCGATATCCCGGTGTCATGGTGTGGTTTGTTCGCCCGTGCTTCGTGTGTATGACGGGACAAGTCCATTACGCACTGAGACATCGGCGTTTGTCGCCATCAAGTTATTTCCAGCTTGGATCAGCCCTGCTTGACAAGCACAAGCAGCATGCAGTCTCAGACAAAGGCCTCTTTGAGCGCCGTCCAGGCAAAAAAACTCACCCACTGCATCCCCAAAACCATCTCCCCTCCCCTCGCACTCCCAGAGAAAAAGAGAGAAATGAAGAAGAGATTGAGCATCGCCTCCCTCGCTTTCCGCCCCCTCTCCTCCCTCCCGCCCCAACCCTCCTCCACACCCCCACCGCCACCCCCGCCCCCCCGAAAACCCTACTGCGTCTGCGCCCGCCCGGACGACCACACGCCCATGATCCAATGCGAGCGGGCGCCGGCCTGCGACCGCGGGGAGTGGTTCCACCTCGCGTGTGTGGGTCTCGGTCGGGAGGTCGTGGAGGCGAGGCAGGGCGAGGCGTGGATGTGGTTTTGTCCCGGGCATCGCGGGGATGTGGCGAGGGGGGGTGATGCGGAGACGGATGGGGAGGGGTTTATTGAGAGGTGGGTTTTGGAGGAGGCATTGAGGGGTGTAGCGGGGAGGGGTGGGGGTAGGGTGGTTTTGGCGGGGCCGGATGAGGGGGGTGGTGGGGGGAAGGAGGAGGGGCAGAGGTGATGGATGGTGCTTCAGTCGTCGTCGTCGTCGTCGTCGACGTCATCGTCCTCGTCAGCAGCCCTGGTCTTGCTGAGTTTTCGCATTTGAGGCTCGTAGCCCTCAATCGCCGTACTGCTGACCCTCGCGCCCTGGACCGAATTCAGCGGCCGGAACGCCGTCCTCCTCTTCTCCACCACACGCTCCACCATGACTTTCCCCGCCTTCACCCGATCGCCAACACCGCCACCCGTCTCATTCCTCTCCAACGCGAGTTCCTGCTGCACCCTCCTCACGTTCCGCGCGTACTCCGCAGCGGCCACATCACGCCCACGGCGATCGTCCTCGTGCAACACGATCGGCGCCTGCTGGCCCGGCACGCGCTCCCACGCGGGCGTGGAACAGAGCTGGGTCTTGACAAAGTAGAGGCGTTGGGTGCATGTCGTGGAACAGAAGCGCATGCCCTGCTCCCCGACCTTCCAGACGGCGCTGGCGCCCAGCGTGGCGGAGCGCGGCGGGCGGCCGCACAAGACGTACCCGCACTTGGCGTCGGCGTTGCGCTCCTCGACCAGGTCGTCCAGGTCGGCCGGCTGGAAGATGGCCACGAGGGTGGTGAAGCGGGTGGCGTCGGCTGTGCTGGGGGAGGCGTTGGCGGTGGCGGGTAGGTCGAGGAGGTGCTGGATGGCGGCGAGGATCTGGGCTCGGACATCCTTTTGGTGTTGGAGGAGGTGGGCGTGTCGGAGGGCGATGGTGAGGTTGTGGCGGTCCTTGGCGGCGGCGGTGGTGTTGGGTTCATCTTTTGGTGGTGGTGGTGGTGGTGGACGGGGTTGCTTGAGGATGGATGTGGCGGGGACGGTGGTGGTGGTCATGGTGCTTGCACAGGGGGGTGGGTGGTCATAATAGTTGATATTTAAGTAATAATATTGGATTTGATTAATGGAGGCACGTGAAGAGAGGCCCATGCGAGAGGCTCATGCATGCGCCACAGCTGACGTAGCGCCGAGGAGTTTCTCCAGGGCCGACGCCTCACGAGCCGCCTGTATTGGCTACTGCCCTGCTGCAGCTGGTGGTATACTGGAACATGAGGTGCGCTGCCTAGTTTCAATCGAAGTGATGCTGTTGATTGACGATTGACGATTGACAGTTGACGGGCCGATGGTTAATCAATGACAACAGTTAATCCTCTCATCATCAAGACGAGGACATACAAGAACGGCCATGGCCTCGCCGCCCTTCCACGTGCGGGCGGTGTACGAGTACCGCAGCGAGCATGACGACGACCTCAACTTCGCCGTCGGTCAGATCATCCACGTGACCGCCACCGAGGGCGACGACTGGTACGTCGGCGAATACACCGACGCCGGCGGCACGAGGCACGACGGCCTGTTCCCCCAGAACTTCGTCGACAAGTACGAGCCCGATGTGCCCACCCGTCCCTCCAGACCACAGGCCGCCAGACCCAAGTCCGACGCCAAGCCTGCCCCTCCACCCCCCGCGTCGACAGGACAAGAAGAGGAGGAGGAGGAGGAGGAGGTGGAGGAAGAGGAGAGTGCCGTCTCCAAGGCCCCGGCCCCACCTGCCGTGGACATCTCCGCCCCACCACCACCGCCGCGATCGGACGAGGCTCTGTCCAAGTCCGCCCCGCCCGTCATTAAGCCCGCTCCCGCCCCGACTCCTGCCGATACCGCAGCAGCACCGGCACCGGCACCGGCACCTGCCAAGTCCAAACCCCCGCCTGTCGCGCCCAAGAGCAACGCCTTCAAGGACCGCATCGCCGCCTTCAACAAGGCCGAGGCCACCCCGCTCGCCCCGCTGCAGCCCAGGGCCAGCCTGCGCAACGATTACGCCATCAAGCGGCCCTTCGTCGCCGAGCCCCCGAGCCGGAACGCCTACATCCCGCCCGTCCAGAAGACCGAGCCCGTGCACAAGCCCTACATTCGGGAGGAGGACCCGGAGATCAAGCGGCGGCAGGAGGAGGACAGACAGGCCGCCGAGGCCGCCGGGCTGACCGCCGACGCGCCGACCCCGGCCACCCCCACCGACGGGGGCGAGGAGCAGCCGAAGCCCATGAGCCTGAAGGAGCGCATGGCCTTGTTGCAGAAGGAGCAGGAGGCCCAGCGTGCGCGACATGCGGAAGGCGCGCCCAGGAAGAAGCCGCCGGTCAAGAAGCCGTCCGAGTCATCAGAACGTGGTGCGGCGGGTGACGGCGACGAAGACCCGACCCAACGAGGCTCCAGCGATCGTCCGCGGCCGTCGCTGGACGTGCTGTCCCGGGAGACACCCAGACTCCCGTCGACCCAGCGCAGACCCACGGATCCCATGTCTCCCCAGCCCGTGCCGGAGCACGAGATCCTGAGTGGCGGCGAGGAGGCGGATCAGTCCGCCGCCGGTGAGATGACCGAAGGCGACGCCGACACCATCGGGCCGGACGACAGTGACGAGAGGCCGCCCGTTTCACTGCCTCTGCAGCAGGTCCTGAATGCGCCACCGATCGAGGTGGATGCCGAGAAGGGTGAAGGAGCGGGCGACGAGGAGGAAGAGGAGGAGGAGCTCGACGAGGAGGAACAACGGAAGCAGCGTCTGCGCGAGCGGATGGCGCGTCTGGCCGGTGGTCAGCAAGGAGGCGGACCGTTCAATCCGTTCGGCATGCCGCCTGCAGCCGCCCCCAAGAAGCGCAGCACCAGAGACAAGGAAGCAGGCGCAGAAGAGCTGCCGTCAAGTCCGCCTCGCGTCCCGCAAATGGTGGCCATTCCCGGTATGGGAGGCCCTCGGCCGCGTGTACAGAGTGCGAGGGACGAGGAGCCCGAGATAGCCGAGCAGATGGCCGATGGACGTGAGCCTGAACCGGCTCCAGCACCGCCGCGGAGGTCGACCACCATCGAAAGGGATCAGCCTCCGCCGGTTCCCCGAGGTAAGTCTGATCGGTACAGGCGACGCAAGAGCCTGGCCAAACTACTGGCTTCGCGGTCAGACGTCTGTCTGGAGAAGCCGTGCTTCGTGTCGCGACCAGGCGGCAGGCGCTTGCAAAGTAGCAGTCATTTGGACATGCGTGAGTTGCGTGGCATGTCCCGCATACTGATCGAGGCAAATCTATGATTCAAATTATGTATCATGCGCTGACTCGACATGACAGATGCGCGACCAGTCCCCCAAACACCCGCAGAAAGAGGTGTGCCACCTCCAGTGCCGAACGAGGGCTCAAGACCAGTGCCGCGTCCACCGCCCGCCGAATCGAGGCCTGTGCCGCCACCGCCTCCCGCCGCAGCTGCACCCACGTCACCGGGGCCTGGCTCCGAAAGTGACGACGAGATGTCGTTCCGGGTCAAGCGTTCATCAGCTGAGATTGACACACCAGGACCCCCGACACGGTCAGCGGCGCCTCCAGTGCCGACGCAACGTGACGTGCCTCCCCCGCCAGGTCACGCCAACAAGCGGGAGTCCTACTTTGGCAGCGAGCCGAGTTCGACAACGTCAGAGAAACGCACGAGCCGGATGCCTCCTCCCATCCCAGGCGTGACATCCCCGAATTCTCCTCGTCCACCTCCGCCACCGCCGCCAGCTGCTCCTTCCCGCCAGAGCACTGACCTGCAGCCACCTGACGAGACTCAGCGCGGCGAGAGCGATTACGAAGGGGATTACGATACTGACATCGCATCAAGTGTCAAGCACAAAGACGCCTTGAAGTATCACGCGAGGGAGCCGAGCTTAGACGACAGCACTACCGCGGACGAGCTGACCCCTGTCACCACGCCTATGCAGCAGCAGCAACAACAATCGCGAGCCGTACCTCCGCCGCCCCCTGCACAAGCTCCACCTAGAGCAGGGAGACCATCAATGGATGCGCCCAGAGCCGCGCCTCCTCCAGTCCCGCCGCCACAGTCTCGAGCCGTGCCAGGCGATGACGACGAGTATGATCCTTTCCGACACGACACAAGCGCTGGCGCTCCACCTCCAGTACCAGGCGCGGTGCCTCTTGCTGCCCCACCGATTCCGACAGAAGGCGAGCACGATCAGAGTGACGCGGACGAGGACGAGGAAGCGCCTCCAGCGCCGCCAACGAGGAAAAGTACAGATCGCGCACCTCCGCCCCCGCCCAGCGCTGCGGCCCCACCTATGCCACCGAGAGAGATTTCGAGCCAACAGCCTCCCCTGCCTACGAGGATGTCGACATCGACGAGACAGAGTTTGGAAGTACAACGACAGCCTACCATAGGCCGGAGATCTATGGAAGTAGGACGACCCAGCGGCGAGTTTAGCGGCCAGATCGCGCAAGACCTGGATCTCGCGCCCACACCCAATCACCAGTGGTGGACAGCATCGAATGCACTGCCGCCAGTATTGCAGAACAGGAACGGCGTGGACATCCTTACAGAATCCGAGGAAAGCCAGAAGTCTAAGAGGGGCGGCCGGATGCAGATCTCCAAGGACATATACGTCTTGTACATGGACTATTCCCAGACCGTCATCACCGCGAGCTATGACTCCACCGACCCTGCGGGCGTCACTTTGGAGCAACGACATGAGCCGCCACCGCCTAAGTTGAGGCAAGATCAGCTGGAGTCGTACTGGCAGAAATTCGGCAAGGCGATCGCCAGTGAAGCGAGTGCGGCAGGAAATACCAAGAAGGACAGTGTGATTGGCGACGGCTCGCCAGCTTCTCTGCCGCTGGAGCTCATCAAGAAGCAGAAAGATGCCCTTCTCCCCGTCGGCACCCGAGCCTACGGCGCGCTCGTCTACGCCAACCTCGCCAATGCCAGCACGCAGCAATTTGACGAGATCCGACCGGGAGACATCATCACAGTGCGCAACGCGAAATTCGAAGGGCACCACGGATCGCTCAAGACCAAGTACAAGACGGACTATGGCGTCTCGCACGTCGGCGTCGTGGAGGAATGGGACGGTACACGCCGGTCGGTCCGGGCGTGGGAGCAGGGACGGGAGAAGAAGGGAGGCGTGCGGAGCGAGAAGTTCCGGCTGGGTGACTTGCGGAGCGGAGAGGTGCGGGTGTGGAGGGTCGTCGGGCGGGAATGGGTGGGCTGGGACAATTAGACGTCTTGGGCCTGGGAGTGGGTCGTTTTGCTCTGCACGCTGTGGATGGATGCTGCATGCGGCCGCGGGATGGCCGTTGTCAATAGAAGGGTGCGTAGGTCAATGGAGTCGCAGAGCGATGTGGTAGCATGTTGATTGTAGGTACTGTTGCTCTCGTAATTTTTTCCCGTCTTCCCGTCGATCCTCGGACGTCTCATAAGCGGCATCTGTCGTCTCCCTCGGGCATGGCTGGAGCTCTCTGCCCCCCCTTTTGCCCCCCATCTAGCTCTCGATCCCCCATGTGACACCAAATCGCCCGTCACTCCTACCTTTGATCACGACTGAAGCCTACCTACCAACCAATTCAGCACACCTTATCCCGAGGACAGCGGGAGGGAGAAAAAACAAGGACCCCCCCCCCTCACGCGAGACGAAAGAAAGAAAGAAATAGTCGTCACGACACCGTCTGCCTAGGTACCCTCTCCCGCCCCCGCGGCGTCCCTCTGCTTCTGTGCGCCGATCGGGGGTCCGCCGTCCGGTGTGCACCGTCGATCCGACGCGGTCGATTGGGGTTTTCAGGCGAATTGGCGGAGGGGTGTTTGTGGTTGGTTGGTTCTTGCATGGAAT
Organism: Teratosphaeria destructans; assembly: GCA_010367425.1. Classification (NCBI taxonomy): domain Eukaryota; kingdom Fungi; phylum Ascomycota; class Dothideomycetes; order Mycosphaerellales; family Teratosphaeriaceae; genus Teratosphaeria; species Teratosphaeria destructans. Next base: position 289,935 of record WBMN01000013.1, read on the forward strand.
GGATGGGTGGGTGAGAGGGAGTGTGGGGGGATTATGGTCGCTAGTGAGCCTTTCAGACAGATATCCACGGATCGATTGAGGCGGTTGGAGGAAAGGGGTTGCAGGCAGATCAGCAGTATTCTTTTTTATGGGATGGATTGATGGATAGAACTTGTGTGTGTTCCCAGGGTGTATGTACGGTACGAGAGTCGTAGGTCGACTGGCCGGCTGGTACCAGTGCTCAAAGGACTCGGACCATCAAGCAGGATCTCGTTGCACGCGGATCGCCCAACCACGCCACCAAGAAATCCCTCCCATCGACCCCTAGGAATTCCGCAACGCAGTCATCTCGCCTCCCCCTCCTACAACTTCGCTCTCACGACCCCACCTCCCCGCTCCACCAACCCCCCACCCTCCCTCGCCCGAACATTCATCGGCAACTGCCTCGTCCACCGCATCAACCGCCCATACACATCCCCGTCCCCCATCCCAATCGCACTCGCCAGACTCGCATCCGAGAAACCCCACGCGTCCGTCAACGCGATCGCTTCCGGCGTCAACAGCTCCATCAACTCATTGATCTGGACGGCAATGTCGTCGTGCTGGGTGTCACTCAGGCTCGTGTACTGAGTGAACGTCACGTCCGAGGCCATCTGGCTGAGCGCGAACAGTGAGCGAAGGGCCGCGAGGGCGGTCGTGATGCTGGAGGTGGGGAGGGCGGTGGTTTGGGTGTGGGATTCTTGGAGGATGAGCGTGGTGATGTGTGCGCGCGCTGCGAGGAGGAGGAGCGGCGTGTGCTGGTTCCAGGCGTCGGATTTGGTTTTGCCGGAGCGTTGGGTGTGGTGGAGGTGCTCGATGGCTTTGTTGAGGAGGCGGGTAGAGCGGGTCTGGAAGAGGTCGAGCTGGATTTGGTGGTTGAGGAAAGCCTTGCCGCGGGCGTTCTCGAGGGCTGTCCCATCCGGCGGAGGTTGGAGGAGGTACATGGCTTCTGGCGGACAGGTCGTGTGTTCCGGGTGCTCGAGCAGCTTGACGAGCCATCGGGCGACTTGCAGGTACACGACGGTGTTGTCGCCCTCGAGGGTGCGGAAGGCGTCGACGGCGGCGGCGATGTTGGGTAAGTTCGAGATGCCGAGATAGCCATGCCCGCCGCAAGCGCGACGAGCGTCAGTTGCGCCGTTGAATGCGACCTCTGTCGACCACGCCTTGATGCCGGAGGAGAGGGCATGCAGATCGCCCAGCGTGCCGTAGTCGCCCGTGGCTTGGCGCTCCTCGAAGTCTCGCTGTGCTCGCTCGAGACACCGTGTCGCGTGCAGCATGGCGTAGGCGTTCGCCAGCGCGGGGAGCAGGAGATGCTGTTGAGTCTTGTAGTGCATGAGGGGCACTTCTCGAATGGCATCCTCGTTACTGAAAGCCGGGTAGCCTTGCTCGCGGACGGTGGAGTATCGGATCGCAATCGTGACGGCTTGGGCGAGCTGGAACATCGCCGCTCGAGTGACGGCCAGGCGACCCGCGGTCATGGTCGTGTAGCTGGCTTTGGAGTGCTTGGGCTGCACGTACGTCCCGTCTTTCGTGATGCTCGACCTCGCCATCAGGAGGGAGTCCCGCGGCACCACCACGTCGTGGAAGATGGCATAGCCGTTGTCGTTCTGATTGTAGCTCGACATGATGCCGATGTCGCCGAGCTCGATGCCCTCCACGGCACGCCCGTCGTCGTAGCGGAGACGCAGGGCAAAGGCATGCACGCCGTGGTCCTTGCCTTTCGTGATCAGACGTGCCATGACCACGGCGTGGGTGGCCGAGAAGGCGAGACTGCCGGGCCAGTACTTGGCGCTGGTGATGGTGGGCGAGTTGATGACGAAGCTGTCCCGAGACTCATCGAACGTGGCGGTCGTCTCGAGCCCACGCACAAAAGTGCCGTGCCCCAGCTCCGTCTGAGCATAGGCCCAGTTGATCTGCCCCTTCTCCGTCGGCACCAGCCATTTCTCCTTTTGCTCGGGGGTCCCCATTTGCTGCAGGGTCGGCTTGATGAGGACGGTGGACAGGCCGAACGGGCTGAGGTTGGTGAGATTGTAGTTGGGCGTCAAGTTGTCGAAGAGCGTGTGGTTGTGCTTGAGCATGTCTTGAAGCGCAAGTCTGCCCTCGCGCCAGCCTAGACGGTACAGATCCTCGCGACTGGTGTTGACATACTGCGGAGGTAATTTCTCGATATCGCTCAAGCCTGCAGCGTCTTCGTATCGCGTGCAAGCTTCGCGGCGTTGTTTGACGAGGTGACTGCCGCCATGGATGTACGCTATCAATGCTGTGGTGTCTGTGGTGCCTCGAGCTCGAGCGGCATCCATCAGTTGAGTTTGATGGTTGTCCGACATGTCTTGTACTGTGTTCGATTACGAAGAGAGATGCGCTCTATGTGTATCAGTACCGTTGCGGTTCTTGAGAAGCATTTCACGCGTAAAATGAGCGGTCCGTTTGTTGTGCAAGTTTGAATAATATTTGAAGAAGCACAGACCAGGCACATGTTCGCTCCGACATTCACAATCTGTTTTCGCGCGAGGAGCTGCGGGCTTTCACATGAGTCGACATCCGTCAATATCGTCGTCGACGCCACATGCTGGTAGTTTCCTGAGCAGAGTCCTTGGACGCAGCTGCACTCGGAGGTCCAAGCTACACAATCGATCCGCGCCTTCTCGAGTCCATGATCACTTGATCCGCGCTCATAAGCAGAACTGCACAGGACGATTGTGATACCATCCCCGATGACTCTCAAAGCGTCTTCTCCATGTCTTTCTCTCCACGTCGAAGCCCCTAAAGACCTAGACAATCCGACTCAGAGTCTTCGACGGCGTTTGGATAGCAGACATGTCCTTTGTATGGGCAGCTCATGCCCTATCAACGTGCATGTCAGCGCGTAGGATAGAAGGTAAGAGTGGAACGTGGTAGATAAGAAAGTAGTTTAGATCCCTTTTGACTACTAATGTAGGTCTCTCTTGTTAGTAAAAGGAGACTTACAGCTGCACACGGCTGTGGTGCGACACCCTGAGCCTCCACCTTGGCAAGAGGGAAACAAGCGCCATAAGCGCCACGTCTTTGGGCGACAGGGGGCGAGCACACCTATTGTCGTAGTCAGTCTGTAAAGACCTACTGCGAGAGTCGGAGTGGTGGCACGTACCCATCCCGCGTCATTCCTCTTCCCTAGGGCTGAGGAGGCTAGTAGTGGAAGGAGAAGAATAGGCTTCATAGTGTTTTGTTCCTGGTTCAGAGGCGTCCCTAGCAATTTCTGAGGTGTGTAGCGATCTGAGATGCGTCGCAGCTGTTTATCCAGAGTGCCACTACAGCGGTAATAATGTCTTGTGCAAGTGCAGGGCCAGGTGGCCGCAAGGTCTTTTGTTCTTATCCCATACATTTGGATGTCACGATCGCACGCTTTTTGCAATCGAAACATGGAGGGCTCTATCAGCCATTCAAATTTCGCAGATACGAGGTAGCGGCCAACGAGCTATTGTTATCGGTCGACTGATTGATTGTCATCGCTAAGAAGGGCAACTTGAAGCTGCTTAGTAGTCCACAGATGTTGAGGAGGCAAGTCTCACGCGCGTAGGACTCCTTGATCCGGACGTTATCGTAGTTATCACAAGCCCTTGCAATCAGCGCCTTCTACCAACCTCAGAGCAGGGACGGGAACCACTATAGATTCGACATCTTGAAGCGGTGCGGGCGGTTGTGAGGGGGTTATAAGGGCGGCTGTTCACCAACCTCATAGGGCGTCGGACGGCGTGACCTGTAACAAATGTTAGTAGTTGGGTAAGCACACTTATTGATTAGTCAACTGCGAATGGCTACTATATCGCATGATATTGTACAGTAACACTGCTGCCGAGCTAGTCATAGAGTTCTCGTACGGAGAGAATACCACCATGTATCCTTGCCGTGAACGATTCTGGCCAGCTTGGCTTGTGCTTGGCATCTCGGTCATGGTAACCTATTATCATTCATCCGTTGCATCTAGGAGAGTCAGGGAGCGGGAGGGAGCAGGGAGTGGAAGGGAGTGGTTGTAACGTTGCATGCGCCGATTGAACGTCGTACACTCGTTCTGGCCGTTATGATCAGTATTGGATAGTGGACGGAGAGGGCGCCGGAGCTTGACCGCGGGAGTAGACAGATCATCATCAGACGTTCTGATATGTTGGCTCACGTGCTTCATGTCCAGCTTAGGGGGGATGCATGTCCGTCCAGCATATGAAATCGATAGTGTAGGGAGAATGCATACATGTCGTTTTCCAATGTGACGGTGATTAACATGGAGGACAGCAGCTTCTTACGTTAATAAGGATGTCTCTGGATGCACCTCGGGTGTTATTAACAAGAGACACAAGTTAGTTCACCGGGCAGGATGGAATCCGCTGTCATAGAGTTTCGTCATCCACTAGCGGCCGAATTCGTCAACCACACAGCGTCTGCTCCGGCCGCATTGACCCCCGACCCTCTCACTCCCGATGCCCTACCGTCTTGCGCTCCTCGAGACACCCCATCCACACACCACCATGCACTGCACAAGCGCCTCCCTCCTCCGCAGCGCCCTCGTGGCCGCTCCCACCCGCGCCAACACCCTCCCCCCAGCCTTCCTCCTCCCCGCCCTCACCACCACCACCACCACCTCCACCACCTCCTTCAGCACAACCCCCCACCCCCACGCGCGCAAAGACCACAACCGCAACCGCAGCGTCTCCGCCCTCCGCCGCACCGGCCTCGGCAAAACCCAAACCGTCTCCGTCCGCCTCTCGAAACTCCCCACGCCCGTCCTCGACCGCGCGCGCCGCACCACCCTCACCGTCAACCCGGACCACGGCCTCTGGGACTTCCTGCCCCCGAGCCGCGCCGCCCTGCACACGCCCGAGGAGCTGACCTCGCACGGCCGCGCCTGGAGCGTCGCCGAGCTCCGCCGCAAAGACTGGACCGACCTGCACCGCCTGCACTGGACGTGCGTCAAGGAGCGGAACCGCCTCGCGACGACCGAGGCGACGCGGAAGTCCACCGTGGGCGATAAGCGGAGCTATGGCATCTTCGAGTTCAAGGAGCGGGATGACGTGTGCAAGGCGACGATGAGGGCGATCCGGCATTGTTTGACCGAGCGGTGGTATGCGTGGGAGAATGCGCGGGAGGCGGGCATGGACGATGACGAGGTGGATCTGTATGCCGATCCGTCCAAGGGGGAGCAGGCGTATCTGCCCAAGTCGGAGTTTGTCGATGAGGTGAGTTCCGGGGAGGATGGGTCGATGGGTGGCGTTGGTACTGATGGTGAGCTGTACAGCCTGTTTCTCTGGGATCCGAGGACGATGCGAGGACGGATCCGAGCCGGGGCATTCCACCGCCGGAGTCGAGGTCGCCTGGTGGTGAAGCTCGACCGTAGACGGCTTTCTTCGGGTCGGCTCTGTAGACTATCTGAACATCTCGGGAGGCATCTTGCAACTTCTACATACTCGCAGGTTGATGGCGCAGGATCTGGGTGTTCTTTGTTCGCATCAACCAGCACGAGTGACTCTTATGAGAGCAATGGGATGCTGCGTATGTATGGCGGGCATGCACTCTGCGCGTCCAGAGTGGCTGTGGAGATGAAGGGTCCATCATCATGATACGAAGGATGGAGTAGTACGAGTGCGAGGGAGATTCTTGCAATATGACACTCCTGAAGGCTGCCAGACCATAGAGGATATCAGACGTGACATTCTGCTTCTTGATGTGATACTAGTCATGTGAGATATCTGGCTCTTCGTGGCAGACGATGATCCTAACCAAGACCTCGTCAGAGCAGGGGCATGTCGACGCTACGTTGAAAACTGTATAGAGCGACCGACCTGCCACAAGGACAGTAGTATTCAGGAGCATGATGAAGAACAGTCCAGGCTTCCTGTCCCTATCACATTGATCGTTGAGCCTGCATCGCGTATACCGCGAACGATCTCGCCACAACAGCATAATGTTACACTACACCTACGGCTCATCAACCACCTGCCTCGTCCTGCCCGCCTCGTGCGCCTCGACCGCCGTGAACCCCTCGCTCGTCAGACTGACCGCACCAGCTCTCACGAGCGCTTGACTCAAATCATCGATCAAATCCGTCAGATCCTCGATGCCCACACACAACCGGATGATGTCCTCCGGCAGCGCCCTCTCCTTGCGCGTCGCCGGGTCAATACTCGCATGGCTCATGCGGCAGGGCATGGAGATCAGACTGTTAACGCAGCCGAAGGAGACCGAGATGCCGAAGAGGCGCGTGCTCTCGACGATGCGCTCGCTGAGGGCGACGGACCCCGTTTCGAAGGAGAGCACGGCGCCGGCGCCGCGGGCCTGCGACCAGTGCAGGCTGTATTGGGGGTGGGACTTGAGGCCCGGGTAGCGGACTCGGAAGCCGTGGCCCTCGAGGAAGGTGGCGATGGCCATGGCGTTGGCTTGCTGCTTGTCCATGCGGATCGCGAGGGTCTTGATGCCGCGGAGCAGCAGCCAGGAGTCGAAGGGGGCGAGACCGCAGCCGGTGGAGTTGATCATGAAGAAGAACTTGTCGCCGAGCTGCAGGTTGTTGACGCCGATGATGCCGGCCATGACGTCGTGGTGGCCGGAGAGGTATTTGGTGCCGCTCTCGTAGGTGACGTCCGCGCCGAGGTCGAGCGGGTTCTGCAGGTAGGGCGACATCATGGTGTTGTCGACGGCGACCACGGCGTCGGGGTTGCGCTCGTGGGCGGCGGAGGCGATGGAGGCGATGTCGACGATCTTGATCAGGGGGTTGGTGGGGGTCTCGAGGAGCACCATGGCCGTCTTGTCGCTCAGGGCGGCCTTGACCGTCGGTAGATCGGTGGTGTCCACGTGCTTGACGATGATGCCGCCGTGGCTCTTCAGGTAGGTCAACAGCCGGTTGGTGCCTCCGTACAGATCGTCGCCGGTCACGACCTCGTCGCCAGGCTTGAGGATGCGCGTGATGACGTCGCAGGCGCCCATGCCCGAGCTGACGACCAGCGCGCGATTCGCGTTCATGATCTTGGCCACATGCCGCTCCAGATGCGTGCGCGTCGGGTTGCCGGAACGCGTGTAGTCATACTCCTGTCCCGGCCCGCCCTTGAAGGTGGCCGACTGGTAGATGGGCACGCTGCTGGCGTTGTACTGGTCGCCGCCCTCGGTGTACACCAACTCGGTGGCCAACGCATACTTGCGGCCGTTGCTCGGGCTGGAGGGCGCGGGGGAGGGCGGCAGGTCGTGGCCGTCGAGGTCGAGGTGCTCCATCGCTTTCGCAATGCCCTGAGGGGCGTCTCGGCTTGGGCCGGCCATCGTGAGGAGTGGCGGTGGTGGTGGTGGTGGTGGTGGAGTGGTAGTTTTTGTTTTAGAAGAGGACTAGAGACCTCTTCGCGCCGGGATGCTCACTTGGGGAGAATGGTGGGCGGGAGGGACAGGAGTCAAGCTGTCATGAGTGAATGTAGTCGACACCCCCTAGTGGTCGTGGGAGGAAATGCGCTGTGACATTGAACATCGAAAAGGCGAGGACTCGTCGTCACCGAGATCGGCCTCGGGCCAATGGCGTGCTCTGACGCAGATGATGACAAAGACGCCGAGTCTCTCACACCAACAAGTCGCGTGATGATGATGAGATGATGAGATGAGGACTCGCGTGTCGGCCATGAGCCATGAAGGCCATGTGGCCGCACGTGGAATTATACATATCTTCATGTGCGTATCGAGTCCCTCTACGGAGTGTCCCGGTGCGCCGTTTTGGGAAGGCACGCATTTCCAGCCGTCGGCATCAGAAACCCACAGTCGCCGATGATAATAAGTATACCAGACCCTGCCCTCCCTACCCATGTCAACACCTCCACCTCTCTCTCCTCCACCCTCTAGCAAGATGCCTGAAATCATCGATGACAAATCCGAGCACTGCATCCCCTTCATCCTCCATCACATCAAGCAGCATCGCGAAACCCATCAGTCCCAAGGGAACCCGCCCCCGCCATTCTTCGTCGGGTTGAACGGCGTCCAGGGAGCCGGCAAGACCACATTGGTAGGTCCTCATATCCCCTCCTGCATCCGACGAGGACGAACCCTCGGGACGATACGTACAAACCCAGCACCCCACCAAATCCCGCCACAAAACGTGCCCCCATTCCCATCCTCCTCCCCCTCCATACCCACTCGAAAAACCTCCCTCGAGACTGAGAGCCCCGGTAGGTCGAAACCCTCTCCTCCACCCTCGCCTCCCCCCCCCACAACCTCCCCACCCTCGTCCTCTCCATCGACGACCTCTACCTCCCCCACCCCCACCAACAAGCCCTCGCCGCCACCCACCCCACCAACCCCCTCATCCAACACCGCGGCCAACCCAGCACCCACGACATCCCCCTCGCTCTCCACCTCTTCACCGCCCTCGCCCACCGCGCCCCCAACATCCGCATCCCCTCGTACGACAAATCCGCCTTCGCCGGCCAAGGCGACCGGCGTCCGGAATCCGCCTGGCGCACCGTGAACGCCCCCGGCGCGCCCCCAATCGACGTCGTGCTCTTCGAAGGCTGGTGCGTGGGGTTCCGCGCGCAGCCCGACGCCGCCATCGCCGCGAAGTGGGAAGCCGCTCGCGCGGCGTTCGAGCGCGACGGGCCCGGCTACGCCGGACAGCTGGGCAAGCTGGACCTGAGCAGCGTCTTGTTCGTCAACGAGGCGTTACGCGCGTACGAGGCTTTGACCGAGAGGTTTGGGGCCTTCGTGCATATGTGAGTCTGACTCGCCCACCCCGCGGTGAATGCAAAAGAAAAAAAAAACGGGGCCAACTGACCGCCTCTCGTGCCTCCGACCAGCGACGCCGAAGACCCCCTCGACGTCTATACCTGGCGCCAGGAACAAGAAGCCGCGCTCCGCGCCACCCGCGGCTCCGGCATGACGGAAGCACAGGTCGTCGAGTTCGTGAATGGCTGTATGTGTTCTTCCCCCCAACCCAAACACTTCGAAAACAGTGCTAATGTGATGGGACTGGGCGCATAAAATCCCAGATTATCCCGCCTACGAACTCTACACCGATGCGCTGAGACGGGGGATCCTACCGGGGAGGCAGTTGAGGTTGGTGGTGGGGAGGGATCGGAGGGTGAAGGGGGTGGAGGTGGTTTAGGTCTCTGGGGTATGGGTGCGGTGGAGATGGATGGGGGATCACTGCATCATCAGGTCACGATTGTGAGCGATTGGAAGGAAGCAATCTCATTATTCAAAACCTCGTCGATCTTGACCCAAGTCTAATCTCTCGAAATGCAAAAGCGGGGCCCTACATGAGCCCGAATGCGAAAGGCCAATCTTCGAGGGGGAAAAAAAGAAGTGGACGTGACCACCTCATGCTTCTCAAGTCCCACAGCCACTGGGAAACCGCTACACTCGCTACGACTGTACCCGTCTGATCCTCACATCCCGGTTCCTATATGCTAAACGGCGCTGTCGTGCCCGACTCCAATCCCACAGCAGCTCCCGCTTCTCACGCTCGTGTACACTCCCAGAGCCCCGGAATCGAGCAGAGAAGCATTGGACTCGATCGGTCCCGATACAGACCATCACGCGCGATCGACGGACGAAGGCAGAGGAGCTCTATTATGCAGCATCCCTAACCCGAGAGGAACTAAGAATCGACGAGTGGCAGTCCCGCACGCAGAGAAAGGAAAAACAAGCGTGCATGCGCAGACGATCATGGCAGACGACGACTGGTGTGGACAGCTCAGGGAAGAGAGAACAGCTTCCATGCGTCCCGCGCTTCTCCAGCCGAACGCATATAGTTCCCTAAAAATGCAGATGCAAGACCGCACCGACTTACTACCACAGTGCCCGCCGTCCTCAGCATCCCCGGACCATCATGACACCTTCAATCCCCGCCCGCGAGCCACCGCATGATCTGGAGCGGCACGACGAAGGGCCAGAGGAGCGCGTCGATCGCCATCGCCAGGGCCGTGCCGACCTTCCAGGCCACCGTCAAGGCCGTCAGGCACGCCAGCACGTGGCCTCCGAGCGAGATCAGCGCGTGCAGGTCCCTGGTGTCTATCGACGACGGCACCCGTGGCTCTTCCTCTGCACCGTCAGTGGAGAGATGTCCAGGCGGATGCGGTCCAGCGATGCTCGACGCGGAAGTCCTCCGCTGCGTCGTACATTGTCCCGTCGCTGGCGCCGTCTCACAGCCCAGAGAACACGGTCTGCTCCACGTACGTTGTCGCGGGGGTAAGGACGCCAACGCCGGGTGTACGAGCCGGACGCGTGGCAACTGACTCAAGTCGCTGATTGCACGCCCTGGACCTTGTTGATGCTCGTGAGTTTCGGCACCCGTATCGCGACGATAGTCCCCGTCCCTCTCCAGCCTCCTCGGCGCCGAGTCCATCACCCCAACCGGTTTCCTGGGGATCACACGAGGCCGGACGGCCCTCTGCGGCGGCGGCGACGTTTCATCCGCATTCGAGACATCGCGCACGGTAGACGACGCCGGCGCCTGCACGGTCGGTCGCACCGCTCCATCGACCGCGAGCCCGCCAGGGGAAGAGTCCGTCCCATCGAGGTGCTTGGCACCGGCTGGCGTTTGCGGCTCAAACAGCGCCACCCTGGCAACCGTCGCCGCGCACAGATCTGCAGGTCTTGGCAGGTCGAATAAGTCAGGGGTCCCACGGCTCATGCTCGGGGTTCCATGGGCCCCGTGGATGTCTCCAGCCGTGCGTTCGAGCGGGCATCCACTCAGATTGCGCCCAGGCCGCGGCGGGACCCCTCGACGGTCTTGATGCTGCTGCTGTGCGGCTGTTCGAAATTGCCCGGAGGGCTTCCAAGGCTGCTTCCAAGACGTTTCGCGCAGATCACATCCCGACGGTGGTTCGTGATGATGAGGGCCTCCACTTGGGCGTGATGCATGATCGTGCCACCTCTCGCCTCGCAGCAATCGCTCGTTGGACTCGATGCCTGTGTGTGTGAGGTGCTGTAGCCTCTCGATGTCTGCTGGTGATCTGCCTGGGTAGGCAAAGGGCTGTGGCTCACGCGCAGATGGCATATGGAGGATGAAACGGTCGCCTCCCGAAGTCGCGTCTGCACCAGCAGTGGAATGCGTCTGTTCCGGTGCGACGGCGGTAGGGACCGTAGCTGACACGCAGCCTTGTCTGCAACGCTGCAAGCTACCAGCACTGATCTTGCGGCGTTCGTCTGATGTCGCTCCCTGGATCACAGGCCTCAATGGTGGTTCCGGCGGTGGTGCAGGTGGGCGTGGCTCGGGAAGATTCAGCGCGTCGCCGGGCGAATCCGGTGTTGCGGGCAGACATTTGGCTGATCGTGGGCTCCTTATGCTCGGCGAGATCTGCCCAGTCCATGGGTTCGCAGCTCTTGCAGTGATGTAATCGTCCGAATCCTTCATGCGTTTCATCCTAGGTCGTCCGTCGGGCTGCACTGGAGGGGCCGTGAGCACGAGACCCTTCAACTTCTGCCGCCAGCTTCGCCTGGGAGGCAGTCGCCAGTGAGGTGGGCACAGCTCGACACTCTTCGATGGCGACAGGCTGTATGAATATGGCGGCTGTGTCTGCAACGGCGTGACGATGATGGCCGATCCATGGCAATGGCTCTTTGATCGCCTTGCCTGGGTCGTCGCCATGGTTGCTGTAGCAGCCTAAGGCATGCCGGGCGCGGTGGAATGTGAGCCGCGAGCGGGTCTGGACCTGCTCCATCTCGTGCTCTCCAGCGGCAGCTACGGCCTGCAACGAATGGCGACCGTCGCCCGAAGCATGCTTCTCGGGAGTGAGACCATGATTTTATCCATCTCCCATACTACAGTCATGCCCAAGCTCTTCAGATATCCTTTGAGGTCGTGGTGGCATCGCTCGGCGTAGGGAGGTTGTGTCGTATTATTCTAGCACGTGTCAGCGGGCCATGGAGCTGGCCATCCCTTCCGCCTTCCCCCGTGGCAGGCTCCGTGTCTTCGGCACGCAGCGATACGCGGCGCAGCGGTGATATGACATGTTCGTGTTGATGGCGATCGCCATGGAAGGATCCGGAGCGACGCTGTCCTCTCCTCTCCCTGCCGTGGCGATGGCTGGAAAAGCACCGCGTGAGAGCCCGTTCTGAGGCATCGGCGGGAACAGCAGGGGCCTTGTCCTCCCGATCCTGCTGTCCTGGTTGCATGTGTGGTGATGTGTGATGAAGGAGAGGTGGTCGATGACTAACAGGTATCATGGACTGCTACCTCTTCTTCATACGGAGCTGGCACCAGGCACCTCTACCTCTGACAGACCAGCCCCCCTTCATCATTCATCACCATCCTCTCTGCACTCGATCGGATTCACCCGACATGCCCGTTCGGTCCGGCCGCTCATGCAGAGTCCCACGGGCCTTGGCGCCACCCTCCCTCCCCCGCCGTATTACCCGGTCTGCGGCTTTTCTGGCTCGTCCACCAATTCGAAGGTTTTGATCCTGCCCACGGCTACCATTGTTGTAAGGTAGTGTCGCATCTACTAATCATCCGTCATGATAAGGTACATGTACTGGCCCTGATGATGACCAGCTGCACGGCGCCACGGCACTCGAGACCTTGTACCTGATTATACAGCGCCATGTACAGTCGATAACAAAACCAGTTGCGCGATTTAGCCTTGGCGGGCGGAGATGTCCTGACGAACCATTTTCGTTGGGATCTTGTTGGATCACGGTCGGTAAAGAAAACTCCTACCCCCATGTAACCTCAGGCACGTTCGAGAATCGAGGCACGCGAGCCGAATGCTCATGGGGGGCTCGGATGGTTCGGCAGACGGGCATATGCGAGGTGAATCATCCAGTGCGGCCACGCCGTCGGATCAACCTACCTGATTGTCTTCCGGTGTACGAGGGCATCATTAAAAAAAAAACTCTTCGTCTTCCCGTCTTCCTCGTGTTGTGGCTGGGGACAGGGTCTGACCCCCCCCCGGCCCTCTGTCTACATAAAATCGGCGAGCGGCGGGGTGATAACCATCATCGTCATCAGCAGGAACAAAGTGTCCGATCTCTCAGGGACTGTCGTCTGTATGTAGTCTGTCCGAAGCGTCTCTCATGCAGGACGGACAGACAGACAGACGGCCAGCGAGCGTGGAGAAGGTCTCGAGTCCTGACGGTCTTGGATGATGGTCTTGTCCCGACCCCAGCCGTGCCAAAGGTCGCAGAGCACTGATGAAGCCAAGACACATTGGCGCGAGAGCAGTGCGATGATTGAAGAAGAATAATGCCGGTCGCACCTGATAGGCTTCCGATGACATTAGCCTCATCCCCGGCCAAGCCTCGCACGACCCGATGGTGTTTGAGACTGCTGCGCATCGACGCTTCCACGGCTTCGATTGCAGCAGGGTGCCTGCCTGATACTAGTCGTACATGTATGTCCTGCAAGTGCCTGATACTAGTCGTACATGTATGTCCTGCAAGTGCCTGATGGTCGTACATGTCCTGCAAGTGCCTGATGGTCGTACATGTCCTCCGTACTAGTCCCTCCCTCCTCCCTCGCCGCGAGTGCGCTTGGCACCAGTCAGTGGTCCACCCGTGTCTGTTTGTTTTGGGACCGCGAGCGTCGTCGGTTGTTGCCCGGCCGGCCTGGTCCTCCTCCTCCCACTAGACGATACCCGAAATGAACGGTGCCGCCTCCCGCGCGGTGGCCCCACCCCACGATCGAGTGCAGGCTAGTGGAGAGGCACTCGGACTTCTTGGAAGCGCTCTAGTCGCTGCTTTTGACGGATTCACCCGCGAGATGATAATCATCATCATACAGGACTGACCGTGGGGACCTGCCGTGTGCGGTCAACGCGGTGCATCATGCGTGAGACGTGTGCTGGGATCCATCACGACGGCGGCCATTCGACGTCATGGACTCATGTGCAATTTTCGAACCATCCGTGATGATGAAAAGGCCGCTGCATGCATCCATGCCATGGGATCCCTGAATTCCCCAATGCGTGCCATGACCATAAGCTTTTTCATCGGCTGCATGGGGGGTGTCCATTGGCAGCGATGCAAGCAGCAAGCCCCCCTCCCCCCCCCCCGCGCACCGCGACGATTGGCCCGCCGCGTGCGTCGGACGAGGGTAGACCGCAAGCGGCCTGGCGCCGGATGATCAATGATTGTGAGACGGCAAGCGGCACCGTCGACTGACGTTGTTTTTGATGATCCATCATGATCCCGACCACGACGACGCTACTACGCTACGACTACAGTACTAGGGACGCAGCATTTTCGGCCCTTTGGCGCTCCACTCCCCAACAGCTACTGTTGATGATGATGATGACCACCGGCCCAGCGACAAGGCTGTAGTAGTAGTCATGGTGGTAATCGGACGAAAAGAGGGACCGTCCGAAAGTCGCGCATTCATCATCTCGTTCTGCCTCATTGGAGACAAGCCTTGGGTCTTGGGGTCTTGGGGTCTTGGGGTCCTGGGGTCCTGGGGGTTGGGTATTGGGTGTTGGGTGTTGGGTGTTGGGGCGTGTGCTACCGACTGTGACTACGACGACGACCAGTGACCACCAGTCGCCGTGAGCCTTGTGACCCTCGGGCCCCCCAGCAGAGCCGCTGACGAAGCGCGGCTACTCCCGGGTGGGATCCGTCTCTCGGGCGTGCTGGCCAGTAGTAGTGGGTGCAGCCATTGGTTAAATTGGCTCAGCGTCCATCTCCGAGCTTTCTCTATCCTCCCTCTTGCTCGCTTGCTTCCCTTCCACGCGACTCCCACCCACGGCCCCCTCTGCCTTGCCATTGACTTGGTATCGCGACCTCAACCATGGCCGCCCCGCGCGTCAGCTTTTCCGACAAGGACCTGGAGAACGGCGAGGCCGGACAGGAGAGGTACGCCGCTCCCCCCCCCCCAACGCGACTGCCGCGCTGCCCGCTGCTGCTGCGACGGCCAGCTCGACCCGCGCGCAAAACTCAGATTGCGCCCGTCCAGCAGCGGCGGCGGCGGCGGTGGCATCATCTCTCCACACCGGCAGCAGCATCGACATGGACTGACTGACAGGCGCGACAGGTCTCGCAAGTGGTCGCAGGCACCCGGCAACATTGAGGATCTCGGTATGTTGTTGTTGACCTCCCGCCAGCCACACCACAACACACAACACAACACATCCCATCCCATCCCCGCGTCATCGCCCATTCTTTCAACCCGTGCATCCATCCCGCCCGCGAGCTGACATGTTCCTCGACGCCCTAGACGAGTACACCGCCCTTCAGAAATACATTTCTACATACAGAGATCCCAAGGCCGCCGCCGCCGAGGAGGCCGGCAAGAAGGACGCCGCCGACGCCAAGAAGGGCAAGGCCTGGTGGCAGGTCGGTCCACCCTCACACCCACCCCCCACACGCCCCTCTCTCTCCCTCTCTCCCTCCCCGAGCCTCGTGAGTTCGCGCTGACCCGACTCTCGTCCTGCAGTTCTGGCGTGCCGGCAACTCGGAGAATGCCGCGGAGAAGGATGCCGGTGTCGTGCCCGAGGACTGGCTCGAGGCCGACATCAAGCAGGGCATCAGCAACGCCGACGTCGAGACCCGCCGCAAGCGCTTCGGCTGGAACGAGATCACCACCGAGAAGGAGAACCTGTTCATCAAGTTCTTGATGTTCTTCACCGGTCCCGTCCTCTACGGTACGTCTGCCTGCTGCCTTCGGGGGCCCGTCGCGTCGCGAGAGATGCGCGAGGGACCGACGCCTGAACTAACGCTCGGCAGTCATGGAATGCGCCGTCCTCATCGCCGCCGGTCTCCGCGACTGGATCGACTTCGGCGTCATCATCGGGATCCTCTTCCTCAACGCGGCCGTCGGGTGGTACCAGGAGAAGCAGGCGGCCGACGTCGTCGCGTCCCTCAAGGGCGACATCGCCATGAAGGCGACCGTCATCCGCCAAGGTCAAGAGCAGGACATCAAGGCCCGCGAGCTCGTCCCCGGTGACATCGTCGTCATCGAGGAGGGCCAGACCGTGCCCGCCGACGCCCGTCTGATCTGCGACTACGACACCCCCGAAGACTTCGCCCGGTACAAGGAGCTCCGCGAACAGCACGCCCTCAACCCGGAGGAGGACCCGGCCGGCTCCGAGGACAAGGAGGACGAGGGCGAGGAGGGCGTCGCGCATCAGGGCCACTCGATCATCGCCACCGACCAGTCCGCCATCACCGGCGAGTCGTTGGCCGTCGACAAGTTCATGGGCGACATCGTCTACTACACCACCGGCTGCAAGCGCGGCAAGGCCTACGCCGTCGTCCAGACCTCGGCCAAGTTCTCGTTCGTCGGCCGCACCGCGACCCTCGTGCAGGGCGCCAAGGACCAGGGCCACTTCAAGGCCATCATGAACAGCATCGGCACCGCGCTCCTCGTCCTCGTCATGTTCTGGATCCTCGCCGCCTGGATCGGCGGCTTCTTCCGTCACATCCAGATCGCCACGCCGGAACACTCGTACAACAGCCTGCTCTACTACGTCCTCATCCTCTTCATCATCGGCGTGCCCGTCGGTCTGCCCGTCGTCACCACCACCACCCTCGCCGTCGGCGCCGCCTACCTGGCCAAGCAGCAGGCCATCGTCCAGAAGCTCACCGCCATCGAGTCGCTCGCCGGCGTCGACGTGCTCTGCTCCGACAAGACGGGCACCCTCACCGCCAACCAGCTGTCGATCCGCGAGCCGTACGTCGCCGAGGGCGAGGACGTCAACTGGATGATGGCCTGCGCCGCCCTCGCCTCGTCCCACAACATCAAGTCGCTCGACCCCATCGACAAGGTCACCATCCTGACCCTCAAGCGCTACCCCAAGGCCCGCGACATCCTCAAGGACGACTGGAAGACGGAGAAGTTCACCCCCTTCGACCCCGTCTCCAAGCGCATCACCACCGTCTGCACCCTCCGCGGCGACCGCTTCACCTGCGCCAAGGGCGCGCCCAAGGCCATCCTCAACCTCACCGACTGCTCCAAGGAGACGGCCGACCTCTTCAAGGAGAAGGCCGCCGAGTTCGCCCGCCGCGGGTTCCGCTCGCTCGGCGTCGCCTACCAGAAGAACAACGAGCCCTGGGTCCTCCTCGGCATGCTGTCCATGTTCGACCCGCCCCGCGAGGACACCGCCCAGACCATCGTCGAGGCGCAGCAGCTCGGCGTCCCCGTCAAGATGTTGACGGGCGACGCCATCGCCATCGCCAAGGAGACGTGCAAGATGTTGGCGCTCGGCACCAAGGTCTACAACTCGCAGAAGCTCATCCACGGCGGTCTCTCGGGCACCACCCAGCACGACCTCGTCGAGCGCGCCGACGGGTTCGCCGAGGTCTTCCCCGAGCACAAGTATCAGGTCGTCGAGATGCTGCAACAGCGTGGCCACTTGACCGCCATGACGGGTGACGGTAAGAATTGATCGGCCCATGGGACACGTGGGCACTTTTTGACTGACGGATCACAGGCGTCAACGATGCGCCCTCGCTCAAGAAGGCCGACTGTGGGATCGCCGTCGAGGGGTCCTCCGAGGCCGCCCAGGCCGCCGCCGACATCGTCTTCCTCGCCCCCGGTCTCTCCACCATCGTCTTCGCCATCAAGACGGCGCGCCAGATCTTCCAGCGCATGAAGGCGTACATCCAGTACCGCATCGCGCTGTGCCTGCACCTCGAGATCTACCTGGTCACCTCGATGATCATCATCAACGAGACCATCTCGGCCGAGCTCATCGTCTTCATCGCCCTCTTCGCCGATCTGGCCACGGTCGCCGTGGCCTACGACAACGCCCACTCGGAACAGCGCCCGGTCGAGTGGCAGCTGCCCAAGATCTGGATCATCTCGGTCGTCCTCGGCATCGAGCTCGCCGTCGCCACCTGGATCGTCCGCGGGACCCTGTTCCTGCCGAGCGGCGGGATCGTGCAGAACTGGGGCAACATCCAGGAGATCCTCTTCCTCGAGATCTCCCTGACGGAGAACTGGCTCATCTTCGTCACCCGGGGGGGCAACACGTTCCCGTCGTGGCAGCTCATCGGCGCCATCCTCGGCGTCGACGCCCTGGCGACGCTCTTCTGCATCTTCGGCTGGCTGTCGCCCGCCATCCGCCAGAAGCCCATCCCCGACCCGCACGGCGCCTTCTACTTCAAGCAGACGCGGAGTGGGTGGACCGACGTCGTCACCGTCGTCGTCGTGTGGATGTACTCGATCGGCGTCATCATCGTCCTGGCCATCACGTACTTCCTGCTCAACCGCATCCCCGGCCTGGCCGACCTGGGTCGCAAGAACCGCAGCATGCACGACACCCAGATGGAGAACATCATCGGTCACCTGAGCAAGCTGGCGCTCAAGCACGAGAAGGACGAGCACGGCGAGGGCATGTGGACCCTGGTCGGCAAGTCGTCGGTGGAGGAGGAGGAGGACTAGAGGTCCGCCTGTGATGCATGAGAGGGATGGTTTTGATGACAGATACAGCCGTGATACCACACCCTGCCTCCCCACAGGGCAGTTTTTTCGTACGAAGAAGAAGAAGAAAAAAATCATCAGAAGACGTGTGTTACTACCTCGGAAGTGTGGAATGGGGACTTTGTGAATTCTCCGTAGACATTGGAGAGCACACTGTACATAATCGAGGAGTAGTAGTAGCTTCTTCCTTAGTAATTGGTTACAATGAGCCGGTCCCGTCTCCTTGCCCTGTAAACTCTGAGCGCTGGCCGACGGCCGTGGACAGGCCATTCTAAGTTGCCCGTGGCCAAGCCACCCGCCTCCGGCAAGAAGTGGGAGGGGGAACATTGTCTGCGACACAACACTAACACAACAATGGCATTGTTTCCCGGTGTCGCCTTGGTCCGTACAACGAGCATGAATGAGACGTACCCCTCGCTGACCCCACCTCACAGATCACAGGAGCCGCCTCGGGTACAGTTCTCGTCGTGCGCCGGAAGAAGAAGAAGAAGAAGAAGAAGAAGAAGAAGAAGAAGAAGAAGAAGAAAAACCAATGGAAAAAGAAGAATCGGCTGACGTCCATTGTCCCAGGCATCGGACAGGCGACGGCCGTGTCCTTCGCGCGCGAGGGCTGCCGACGCATCGCCGTCGCCGACCGCGACGACGCGGGCTTGCGGGCGACGGAGACGGCGATCCGGGCGGTCTCTGCGGGTGGGGAGGGGGATGTCGAGGTCCTGCGGGCGCCGACGGATGTCGCGGTCGAGGCGGAGGTGCGGGCGCTGATCGAGGCGGTGGTGGGGCGGTTTGGGCGCGTGGATTATGTTTGTAATGCGGCTGGTGCGTATCTGTTCTCTTTGCAGTGGTTTGTGCTGATGGGGGAGCGATAGGGATCCTGGGGGAGAGTGTGCCGACGGATCGGATGGGGGTGGAGGAGTTTGATCGGGTGAATGGGGTGAATTATCGGGGTCTCTGGTTGTGTGCGAAGGCTGAGATTGTAGGTTTTTCGTCGTCGTCGTCGTCGTCGTCGTCGTCGTTCTGGGCTGTGAGGATGGAGGGAAGGCTGATGATGATTTGTTTGTAGACTCAGATGTTGGGGCAGGAGCCGTTGCCGACGCATGATGGGAGGCGGGGGAATCGGGGGAGTATCGTGCATGTCGCGAGTCAGTTGGGGATCGTTGGGCGGTCGGAGGCGGGTATGTGGGGATCTCTCTCTCTCTCTCTCTCATCAGTCAGACCTACTGACGGAGGGTTGAAATGGGGAAAAAAGCCGCGTACTGTGCCTCCAAGTCGGCCGTCATCAGCCTGACGCGATGCGATGCCGTGGACGTACGTATCACCTCCCCCTCCCCCTCCCCCCCCGCGGCTCTCTCAGACTGACACCGTCGTCGTCGTCTCAAGTACTCCAAGCATAACATCCGCATCAACTGCGTCTGCCCCGGGGTCATCGCGACGCCCATGACGGCCCCGAAGATGGAGTTTCTGGCGCCGGCGGTGGCGATGGCGCCCCTGAATCGGCCGGGCACGGCGCAGGAGGTGGCGGATTGCGTCGTGTTCTTGTGCTCGAGCCGGGCGACGTTCGTGCAGGGGTCGGCGTTGGTGGTGGATGGGGGGTATGTGATTAATTAGGTGGGGGATTTCTGGGGGAGTTCTGGGTTGCGTTTTGGATAATGATGATGATGCGAGTGGGAGATAGGAGGGATGCATTTCTGCTATGTGTGACTCTCGTTCATCCGCGGACCAAGACTCCTGTCCATGGTGCCGTTCACCGCGGTCTTGGGGGAAATGTCCTACCTGAGCCAACTGCTAGTAAAGGGGGAAGACATTGGTGTAGCCACGACATATGTCAGACCTCTGCCTCTCCGTCTCCTTCTTTGTTGATATCGAGATATCGCCAGACCAGACTGTCTTGAAACTTATAAGATGCTGTCATACTGTCTGGGTCAGCGTAAAGACCGCCAACCCTGGTGGGCTGAGAAGTCTCCCACGCTCATCAACCACAGCCGTCTCGACGGTATGTCTGCCGACCTCTCGGACACGACGCTCTACTTCGGCTATGGCTCGAATCTCTGGCGACAGCAGATGAAGCAGCGTTGTCCTACGTCGGAGTTTCTGGGCATCGCGAGACTCGACGGCTATCGGTGGATCATCTACGAGCGGGGCTACGCGAACATTGTCGAGATGTCGGAGGAGGATGGACCAGGTGCGGACTCCTCCTCCCCCCAAGCCTACGAGGACCAAGTGTGGGGCCTCGTCTACAGCCTCCAGTCGGCGGATGAGGCACGGCTGGATCGAAATGAAGGGGTCCCTTTCGCCTATACCAAAGAGACCCTCGACATGGATTTCTTCCCCACGCCGGGTGGTCGGTGCCCATGGCCGCGGGGGGAGAAGGCCAAGCGGGAGAGGATGCTGGTCTACATCAACCGCGATCTGACGGACGCAGCGGAGCCGAAGCACGAGTACATCTACCGGATGAACAGGGGCATCAGAGATGCTCTGAGGGAGGGCGTGCCCGAGCCGTATGTGGAGAAGGTGATACGGAAGTTCATCCCGGACGTCGAGGACAAGACGGTGGAGGATCTCGCGAAGCAGCAGGCGTTGGACTTGGAGGACGAGCGTTAGAGATGCTGGCAGAAGATGTCTGGGATGGCGTCGGGCCTGAGACACGCAGGCGACGTGAACACAATCACGCTGTTCCGAACCCTTTCCCGCCTCAAGACCTGGTCTTCTGCCCAGCGTACACCTGCTCTGAACGTCCAGTCTCGCCCTCCGCGCAGAGGGGCGTAGATCGGTGTCACGAGTCTCGGGTCCCTACCTGCATACATGGACCGGCTGCCACCGACCCAGGAAGGAGATCTCATACCCGCATAACACGGCAAACGCTGGCCATCGCATGTCGACAGACTCATCACACTCGCCGACCATCGTTGTGAAGCCCATACGTCGCGACTGTTGGGCCTGAGGCCATGTTGGACCACAAGAATCCGTTCCTTCCCCATCTGTCAAGCGCTGATTTAAGCTTAAAAATGTCCCACGTCCGCCGCCTTGACGCAGTGGGGCAAACATCACATGCGTTCGCGTTTCACCGATGCCGTCAACGGCCAACTTCCCTCCTCTTCTCATCGACCGTATCCCCGTCCGTTTCCCGCCAACAATCAGGTACAATCAATCGACAATAATGGGCTTGCTATCGACATCGATCCCGACCACCGCCCTCTCACTGCTGTTGTTGTTGTTGTTGTTGTTTGCACGGGCCAGCGAGGCCCAGAATTGCTATTACCCCAACGGCGCCTTGTCCACCAGTGATGCGGCGTGCTCGTCGGACGGCGACTCTGCCTGCTGCCCTCTGAACTGGGACTGCCTGAGCAACGGGCTCTGCTACAACCCCAGCCAAGACTTCTACGGTACCCCGACACCCCTCTCTCTCACACCCCTTCACCTCCCGCCATCCTTCTGACGCTCCCTCTAGGCCGCTACACATGTACCGATCAGACCTGGCAATCGAGCGCCTGCCCTCAATTCTGCGCCTATGCCGGCGCCGGCGACGACAGCCCTGCCGCCGGCGACCAGGCACTGCTCCAGGACGATGACGGCGACTGGTGCTGTACGAAAGCTTCCCCCTCCACGCGACGGGCCCCGAGACTTGCTGATGCCGCCGCGCCTAGGTGACTACAATCGGGATTCCTCGAGACCCTGCACCAACCAGACCGACGCCGTCTTCTTCTCGCTGCCCGCCGGGACGACCGTGGCGTCGATCAGCACACTCGTGCCCACCACCTCGGCCCCATCCGTGTCAAACGCACCACTGTCCACGACGCAAGGCACCCCCGTCTCGACGGCCGGGGACTCGCCAACCACCACCACCACCAGCGACTCACGCCCTCCGAGCTCGACCTCTCCCGCCGCCTCCTCCCGCACCACCACCTCAGCACAGACCTCGACCATCGCCTCCAGCATCGTCACCACCGGCCGCAACGGCGCCACAACCACCATCGTCACGACCGAGATCCAGATCGCCCCGCCCACACCCACACCCACACCCGCCCCCGACGACCCGGAGCCCTCCCAACCCGCCGCCGACCCCTCCCACCCCACCCCCGTCGGCCTCATCGCCGGCCTCGCCACCGGCGTCCCCGCCCTCCTCCTCGCCACCGCCGCCCTCCTCACCCACCTCTACCTCAAAAAACGCCGCCGCGCCAGCCCCCACCACCACAACCCCGACTCCTACACCGACGACGACGACCTCGTCAAGACCTACGGCACCCAAGTCGGCTCGCTCCCGCCCGACCCCCGCGCCCCCGAACTCGACTCCTATCCCGTCGCCGTCGCCGCCACGGACGGCAAAACCAGCGAGCTCGACGCCTCGCGGCCCGCGTCGGGCGTCTCGGCCGTGACGCCGACGACGGCAGCCGGGTTGCACAGCCCGGTCACCTCGCACCTGAGTCCCGTGTCGCATCTGCAGGTCGTGGGTGAGGAGGCGCGGGAGCCGGCGGAGCTGTGGGGGGGCTATGTGCCGTATCGGCCGCCGCCGATGGGGCAGCAGCCGCGTCGGTCGGATGAAGGGGGGGTGGGCTGTGGGCGGTAGGAGGAGGAAGGGGGGGGGGGGCGGGGCATGTGGTTTATACGTGACAGGGTTGGCGAGCACTGGCGCGCTGGGCTGGGCGGAGCAGGGAATGACAGTGCGGTGGTGGCTGCGCGCTGCTGTCGCGCCATGGCTCTGCGTTTGGTCATGTAGTGATCTGCGGGTGCATCAGGAGACGGGGATGGAAGCACAAGTGACAATTGTCCGGCACAAGGCACGTGGTCATGGGGCTAGCTCTCATATGCATTCAGTCGATGCCTAAGCTCCTGTTGCAAACTTTCTCTGCTAATCAGTACAGCAGCGCACATTCATCCTCGCGCTTTGCCTCCACCCAAAGACCGTGCCCCTGCTTCGTCGCATCATGCCATCACCGTGCCCGCTGTCTGGCCGTCATTGAAGAGGTCTCGCTCATCATGGAAGGCGAAGCACCAGTCGTAAGTCTCCAAGCCCAGGTCATGATGTGGAGAAAAGCCCGTTCCCATCCCAGCACATGAATCCCACGGGGATCCGAAAGAACACGCCACACGCCGCGCTAGTATGCATTCGTCACGAAAAAGTTGAGAGAAGATCGAAATGGAGATCATGGCTTCGCGTCCTGCATGAGAACGTCGCCGGCGGCACTCTCCGTCTGCCTGTGATGTTCAGGCGACAGAGGCTGAAGACCGGACGCTGCAGGTCCAGATGCCACTGACGCCGGCGAGCTGTCCCGTTCTTTACTCTCATGCTCTTTGTCTTTTGCTTTACTCCTGCGCGTGTAGTCGCTTAGGCTAAGCTTCTTGCGCGCGGGAGTGGCAGCAGAGTTGACGGAGGGCGGCAGCAATGAAGAACCAGTCAGGCTCGCGGGCGACTGCACGACAGATCCAACCAAAGCTTTCGGCGTGTCTCCGGTAACGAGAGCACTGGAAGCTGAGAAATCTTTGGGTGGCGGCGGCATCTGCAGGTGCATGTCCGGCGGCTTCGACGACTGCGAAGTCGACGGACCGTCGGTAGTCAGCGATCCAGGTGTGGACGTGACTGCTTGCGTCGAGGCGGGTAAACAGTCAGATGAACGTGGTAGTGGTTGAGAGGTGGCATCTGCTGGTGGCGCATCCGGCATCTGTACATCGTCGGATGTTTCGACCTTTAGTGCCTTGTTTGTGGGCGAGGGCCTGGCTGAAACGGGGCTGGTCGGGGAAGATAGCTTTTCGGATCCAGAGTGGTCCAGGTCCATGGCAGTGGCCCCCGATGGTGAACCAGCCGACTTCGGTCTGCCAAAGGATGCGTGATTGATTGCATTGTTGCGCGCACAGCGCTCCAGTAACCTCTGCCGCACCGAAATGCACTTTTGCACAGGACGTGGAGTTGTCGGCTGTTCGTGGGCTTCCACCTCATCCATATCACACTGCACTTCAGCATTGACATAGTCAGGTCGCGGCTTCTTCACGACCTTGACGTAAGACTTGACTGGCGGCTTCTGCGCCGGCTGCGCTCGAGGTTGCTTACCGCTCACCGATCTGGCAGACGGGAGACCCGCCTGTCTTGAAGTGCCTGCGTCTGTGTAGCGTGCGTTGTTCGGCAGGCTCAGCGGCTTAGAGGACGTGGCACTAGGCGTCGTCAATGCCGAGCCAGCGCTACTGCGCTTCTTCTTGGCTTGCTTGCCATTGCGTTCCTCCTCTTGTCTTCTGAACATCTCCTCCTCTTTGGCGAGCTTCTTGCGCTCCCGTTCCGACATCTCAGGCACTGCCGAGAGCGAACCATTCGTGGAGTAATGGGTGTTCGGCGTGATGTCACGGCTGGTCGAGTCTCTGCCGCCAGACCCAGAAGCGGAGCGCGAGTCAGTGGGTTCGTCGTCGGCGTCCGCTCGGCGTGCCTCGCTGCCAGACCGGCTGGTCAGTGCATGTGTATTGAGTGGTGAGATGTGCTGGCCAGCCTTCTTCTTCTTCGACTTCGGCAGCTTGACGGGTCGCGACTCTTCTTCGCGCTCGTCCGTACGAGTCCTTCGATCGAACCGTGACATACGGCATTCGTGCTCCGGCAGACCACAAGCGCATGGACCGCAATTGGACAACACAGTGGAGACCCAGACCGACAGCATATCTATATCCATACCGTTCGGACCCGTGCTGTTCGCCGCAACTTTGTTCATCTCTTCCGTATTCCAAGCAATGGAAACTTCTTCGCCGGGCTCCATCTGCCTGCTAGCCATGAAGCAGAACCGGTAGTTTGTCCCGCCAGTAACGAGGATCTGCAAAGTCGCATTCGGGTTGCAACTGCGTCGTACATACCGGAGTTCAGTGCCTTCGTGGCGGGCGTCGATGTAGATTGGAAGCATTGGGTGGAAGAAGACAAACGGTACAGGATGCCGCAATTGGGTCCAGCGATTGGCAGGATCCTGGGTGTAATCATCTTTCAACCCGACATGGCCACGAAGCTCACCAATGTAAGCACCGTCTGCCACTGGTTCTCCGCGGATGACGATCCTTTTCCACACCAAGCCCTGTCCGTCGGTGTCGTAGTCGGTCGGATCACGCTGCTCTTCAATGGCGTATTCAGCCTTGCCCGGTATCTCATCCAGCTCGCCATCCCATCGCAACAGTATTTGGTGCTTGCTCTGCCCTGTGTGCTGTTTTGCAAACTCCTCTGGATCTTGATGGATCCATGCGGTGAGGGTGTTGGTGACACGGATATCGGCATGCAGATTGGTGTCGGTCAAGCTCCAGGAGTCGTTTCCACACTGATCGAGGAATTCTCGAGAGTAGTAGTCAATGGGTATTTCAGGCGATCGTGAGAGGCTCCGACGGTGATTCGCGTTGGTGACTGTGCGCTTCCGCGAGTGACCCTTCGCCGCTGGCGTCGACGAGTCGGATGTGCGATGGCTGGTTTTGGGCCGCTTGGCCGGTGGTGGTTGATCGCGAGGGCTGGCCGAATTCCGGTCGTGTCGCGACTTGTCCAGTGGCCAGCCATTGGTGTATCCGCCGTTGCCGGGCTCCTTGACCTTCTTCTTGTGACTCTTACTGGCCGGCCTCCGCGAACCATTGGCCGCGAGATCTTGTTGCTCTCGCCTGTGCCGTTGCCGGGCGCGTGCCGCGTGGGTGTCGACCGGTCGGGGACGGCATTCGACACAGTAGTGCTGGAGGTCTTTGGGCAGCTCGCGGCCGTCGTACTGTGGATAGTAGCATATCGTGTGATTCCACCTGTCACATTGATCGCATGCGACCGTGTTGCCGTCGTCGTCCGCGTACCCGCAGAAGCAGCTTATCTGTCCATCGTCGTCTTGCGTGCCGTCAAGCACGGAGAGACTGTACCGCTGGTTCTGATTGAAGGCGAAGGCGTTGGGCACCGATGCGTGCGGCGACTCGTGACTGGCGATAGTCGTGACAGGATATAGAGCGTCTGTCATGCTATCACGCCGCAGAGGGTGAGTTTTGAGGACAGGTTCAAGTAACGGAATCTTCGTCGGCCCGCCTGCGCATGACTGGAAAGCCACGACACTTCGCCCGTGTGTATCTTAGACCCTCAGCTCTCGATACTGCCGAGTATTTTGGTCGAGTGACTCGCTGCTCCCGTCGGTGGACAAAGGATGCCCTGCGGAGGGCTTAGAAACGGCTGTCGAGTGGAGCGCGCCTCTTCTCTCGTGCAAATGCTCCGTGTCGAATGCAACGCGTGTTTGACTGCCTGTGTGAGGAGGACTGCCGATGGAGCATGGAGAGTTGCGGTCGAGGGTGAGTCTTTTCGAGGGCGGCCGTGAGGGCGACCGTGTAGAGGCGGGTGGGCGTGAGAAGGCGCGCCGTGTCTCGGACTGCAGGATCAGTGGTCGGCGACGGGGTGGAGGCGCAAAGGAGCAAACCGGTCAGGATCGCGCGATGGGTACATGTATGTAGTTGGCCGATGCTGGGAGAAGGAAACGTTGGTGAATTCGGGAGTGGAAGAAAGACTGGCTCGAAAGCGAGAGGGCGCGCTGGCCAAGCAGCAAGGCCGTCTGATTGGCCACCACTTTTGGCAATAGTGTGAGGCGGCAACTCTACCTTCTACCTCCTACCTCCTAACGGGACTTTCTTTGCTGATAAGCCCGTGTTGAGCCGTCCACATCGCGCAGGCGAGCATCATGGGGGAGTCGAGGATCGGGGGGGGGGGGGGGGGGGGGGGGGGGGGGGGGGGGGGGGGGGGGGGGGGGNTATGGAGGGGGACAGGACGAATTGCAGCGCGGTGGTGTGCTGTGCAGGTCGAGAGCAAGAGCGACAGGCAGAGATAAGAGGGGCACCTCCCGATGGTTTCGGCTATCGTGGTTTGGGGAAAGCTTAAAACACAGCGGCGAATCAGAGGCGCGGACGCGGCGAGGAGAGGCAAGCGTGGGATGTATCCGCACCTTCTCCCGACTCAAAAGTCTCGGGCTCGTGCCAAAAGTTGCTGTGCTCGAGAGACGAACCTCTGGGAGGACCTCTGTGGCGCGGCCCTTGACACTCACCAGCACCTCCTACATACTCTATCATTGCCATTCCGGCCTGCGCATCGTGTCGAGCCGTCACTACTGGGGTCCTCTACTGGCACATGAGACGCCTTGGCTTCGTCCCTCCATGGCATGGCCTGCTCATAAAATACTCACGCAAATTTTCAGCTGGTGGCGGACTCCGGCTACCGCAAATTGGGGCAAGACCGATCTACCATGGGCAACCCTGGTGGGAATGTGATGGCATGGCCGCATGGAAGCGAGAGCGTGACCAACGTCGGCCTAAAGATGGAGGCTCGTCTCGGAGTAGTCGATGGCTAATAATAATAAGCTGAACTCTGTATGGTATTCAGGCCAAGTCCATCCCTCAGCGCGCTATCAGTCCCGCTCACGTCAGGCCTACCTCTTACCCAACCATGACGGCGTCTTGCTCATGCGTCGCACGGCTTCTTCGCCATGTCGACTCAGCCTTCCTTGACCGGTGTGCCCAAGGCACTAATTTCAAGCCCCTTTCTCCAGCATCTTCTCAATCATACCCCGACAGATTGGATGGTAAAATTCCTTATGCTCCTCAAACACCTTCACGGCCAAACTTCGATCCCGTTTGATCAACTCCTTAAACACCGGTCTCACGAACTTCATCCTGCCAACACGGCCCACCAACTCACCAGCAGCCTGGTAAATCTTCTCCTCTCCGGCTTGCAATCCGAGAACGTAGAAACGTGAGACGAGCTCGACATTTTGGGACGAAGCGAACCCATAAGTCTTGCCCATGGTCTCGATCATCTCCGGCTGGAGTGGTTCTGACAGGGTTTGCAGCTTTTCAAGAAAGACAACAGATTGATTGGCGGTGAAGTGCTCGATGTCACTGGCCTTCGGCGTGAACGAGCCCTTTCCTGTGCTCCACGCCTCCCACTTTTCTGCTAGAGCGTAGCACTGATCTGCCAGCTCGGTATCGAAATCTGGCTTGGGAGGGAAACCTGGCTTGTAGAACCACTCATCCCAATTGACATTTTCCAGCTTCTTGCTGACACCTGCATCTGATGCAAAGAAAGACAGCAGCGTGGCCTTGAACTCGTAGCTGTCGACGCTCTTCTGTCTGAAAGCTTCAAAGTAGTGTGGGATGAACTGGTCCCACTTCTCTTGGCCTACCAGCTTCTCGAGGTAGAAGAGAAAGGTGAAACCTTTCTCATACGGAACCGATGAGAAAGCATCATCGGGGTCCTTGCCCTTCAAGTCTGGAATGAGCTTCGTGAACTCGTGATCCTCGCCAAACTGTGCGATGCTATCGGATAAAGCTTTCCACCCGATGATGGCCGAGAAATGTCTGTATTTATCCGAGCCGTGTATGGCGGCCTGGAGACGCCGTTCAAGATATGTAGTCCAGCCCTCATTAAGCCAGAAGTGCTCCCAGCTGGCGTTGGAAACCAGGTTGCCGGACCAGGAGTGCGAGAGTTCGTGAGCAATGACATCGACGTTCTGCCGATCACCGGAAATCAAAGTGGGTGTAGCAAAGGTGAAGACGGGCTGTATAAATGTATCAGAACACACTGTTGAATGAGACAATTTTGGAAATGTGTGGACCTTACGTTTTCCATGCCACCATACGGGAACGATGGCGGCAGGACCAGGACGTTGTACTGCGTCCACGCGTACGGATAGACGATCTTCTCCGCTGCCTGAATGTACTTGTCCGTGTCTGCCTCGAACTCCCATTGGCTTGCCACCAGCTCCTCAGGCCCTGTCCAGACGG
Source organism: Teratosphaeria destructans (assembly GCA_010367425.1). Lineage (NCBI taxonomy): Eukaryota > Fungi > Ascomycota > Dothideomycetes > Mycosphaerellales > Teratosphaeriaceae > Teratosphaeria > Teratosphaeria destructans. Next base: position 319,036 of record WBMN01000013.1, read on the forward strand.
AGCTTCGTGGTCCAATACTTGCACTTGCTATGTCTCCAGATGCAATAGCAAAAAGGTAGGATGGCATTGGAATCTCCTGGTGGAACGTATACAATAGAGTGCCTGCTTTGCCGTTCTTTCCCGGTTGGAAATTCTTTGCACCGGTCGGCAATCCAGAAGCCACGACTGGTAAAGGGGACCTAATGTTGAACGAATATGTTGATTTGACATCCGGCGTATCCTGGCATGGGAAAATCGATCGGGCGTGAATGGCTTGACACTGCGAAAACATGTACGGATGCTTCTGATTCGACGTTTGAGCGGGTGTCATCCACTGCAGCGCTGTGCACTCCTTTGTGGTGGCAACGTCGATGCAAACAACGACTTCGTCCGCGGTGTGCTTGGGCTCCGCTTCGATTGTCAAAGGTGTGCCGTAGGGATCTGTGCGCGAAGCTGCGATCTGATACTTTGCATCTTCCTGTCCAATTTGAACCCGGGAGACATCTAGATAGGACGTGTCGAGGATGATCTGTGGCTCTTTCTTAGCCAGTCTTTGAAGTGTCAGATGAATCTGACCCTTCAGGCGTTTAGTAGCGAAATCGATCGCCAAGTCAACCCTGGTGTGCTTCGTCCTCCAAGCATTATAGTTGGCCAATGTATTTGGATCTCTGGGCTGATGTATGCTCGCTGCTGCTTCCTTGGCCACGGACTCTGGTGCTGGCGCTGGGCGAATAGCCATTGCTGCGTAAGTGCGGTAAGACGAGTTAACCAATGCGACGCTGAAGCTCAAACGACCTTGGAATGCGCAGCCTGAGTGATTGAAAAGAACCATCGACTGTGAGAACGGGTGTCAATCTCATTATCAGTCACGACAGTCAATGTAACAAGAGCACCTTCCTCGCTTGGAAGGCTCCGCTCGAGCTGCACGTGGAGTCGTGGATGTGGGGCTAGATGCCAAAATATGTTGTTTGGCAGCGACGCGTCTCCGCGCGCATTCACATCATCATCGACGACATTTCCGCAATCGCGACAATATTGCTACTGGGATGCTGCGAGAGAGCATTTGAGACTGAATCGATGGCGCGTCTACGTAGCGCACCCGCGACGCAGCGCTCGCCGCTCAAGGAGAAGACGAATGTCACGCGCGGCGCAAGAAAGGCACCGGCATACGAAAATGACGGCAATACCGAAGGCTTGGTCAAGGAGCGCAAAGGCAGGTCGAAGACGGTCGCGAAGGCGCAGAATGAAGATGAGTTGGTGATGGCGGGCGGGCTTGGAGTCGCGTCGGATGCACCACCGACCACAGATGAGCTGGCGCGCAGCGAAGGTACTCTCATGACGGTCAAGAAGCCGCGGCGCGCTGTGACAAGAAGGGCGCAGAGCCGGACACTGCAGGAAGCAGTGCGAACTGGAAGACCTTCTGGCTTACCACTAGAGGTGTCGCCACCATCGTCTGGAAAGCCCAACTCGGCCGGGAAGCGCACATCTCTTGCTCAGCCCGGCTCGGCTCTTCGATCGCATGACACGCCAGCAGTCGAGACGAGTATTCTGGCATTGAGGAACTTCAAGCGACGCCCGCGGCAGCCAAGCATGCTGGCTATGGTGCAGCAACGTACGGGCGTCTCAAGTGCCAGGCCATCTTTCGCGCCAACTGCAGTGAACGACGACCCGAGTGTGTATGACTTTGCACTCGAAGGTAGCGACGATGACGATGGCTTGTTTACGCCGGAGGCCGAAGGTACTCCTGTGCAAGCAGTGAAGTCCGCCCGAAAGCCAACAAGAACGCGAGCAGCTACCACAGAGAAAGACGCCTCCAGTCGTCCCAGAAAACGAAAATCAGATGAGGCGAACTCACCAGCTAGTCCTGTGATCTCGTCGGATGCAAAGCGACCAAGACCGAGTGCTGCACGGTCCCTGCTTGATGATGACGCGCTCCCTACCCATCCCACGACTACGCGCTCTTCGTCCGACAGGCGAACCACACCGCCTCCGCAGGTGACGTCCGATGTTCAGGTCGCCAACTCACCACCTTCCCATCCTTCGTCAACACCACCTACTGAGCGATCATCGCCTGACAAGCGCCCCTCTGATGTGATTGATGAGGAGAATGTGGCAGTGCCGTCGACCAAAGACCAGGAGCAGCAGCAGCAGCAGGACAAAGCGCGAGCCGAAGACGAGTCAGCGTACGATGCTCCCAATGGCACCATGGCAGAGCCTGCTAGCAGCTCTGTACCTCCAACACCAGCTTCTACGCCGCAAATATCAAAGAAGTCAGTAGAGCCCGCTACACAAGCCGATCCTATGACACAGATATCGATGTCATCAAGAAAGCGGCCGACAGATAAAAAAGCCAAGCCAATATCGACCGCGACGCTTCAATCTCTTCTTCCAAAGCGAAGGCGAGCGCCAAAGCCACGACACCAGAAGTCTGAGTACGACTTTGACGTAGAGTCAGACAGCGGAAGCACGCTGGATGCCAGCCATCTTGAAGCAGATCAGGATGAGCTTGTTGGCCGTCACCCAAGACGGGCCAAGCAAGCAGTACCGTCCACCAAGTCACGGACGAGGATGGCGATGAACACAACAAAAGCCAAGGCAAGCAAAGCAGATCAGCCGCGGAATCGGAAGTTGGTCACAGAGATTGCGACACAGACTACGAAGAACCCAACGCGAACGTATGGACGACAAGCTATAACATCGACAATATCGGACAAAGAGAACGAGCCGTATGAGTCATTCGACGACGAAGACGATACGATCGAGCTTCCTACAGCTGACCCCGTCTACGAGGGCAAGACAAGCGCTGCGCTCCAGGCCGCGAAAGACAAATTCGCAGAGATCGATCAATGGGATATGGAGTTCGAAAGTCTAGGTGGTAAAGATCACAGGAGCTCGAGTCCCGGATGGCGATGACAGCATTCGCAGATGCGTTGCTCTTGCTTTACGCGCAATAGTCATAGGCACTGCATGGCAATCTGGGAAGGATAACAGAGATTGCTACATGATGATGAATGATGCTGTAACCTACGTGTATATCTAAACGCCTTTGCTTCCTGCTTCACGGGAGAGTATGACACATGTTTGCAGAGCCACGGTTGCCCAGCCTGATCGTGCCTCGACTCCGCTGCCGTGAACACCACTCACGCGCTACTTCAGCTTCATGTTGCATCGATGCGTTGTTGCCAGCCGGGTGATGCCTTCCAGCAGCGCCGTCAATGGTGGCGAAGCAGCTTGGTCTCCTGAATTCTTCTTAGTGTCAGCTGCTCAGCGGAGCCTGGTCGCCGCCATGGTCCTTCCAACACAAGGCTAATGTGAGCTGCAGCGTTCGGCTCAGCGCGTCGACTCCCCAATGGCACAGCGTGGCTCGAATGGCCAGGTGCGCTCCCTCTAGCTGCATGTGGGCCATATAGCAGACTTTACGATGCCTGACCTTGATCGCTGTCGCCACATGGTTCACTAGCCATATGGCCGTCATATGGCCTGCATGCCTACGTGCCGTCGAGGAACAAGGTGCGGGCCGGCAGCAATGCATTCTCTGGTTGGCTTCCACCCATTGCACACCTCAGGCTCATAGGCCGCTTCTTGCTGCGCTTGGGCTGCTATACATGTATCGGCGCAACGTGGACTGTGAGCAGCAACTGACGTTGGAGAAGCACAACTACTCTCCCAAACCCCGTTTGTTGAGCCCAGAGGAAAACGGACATTATTTGCTGTGCAGCCTGTGCTCCGTACACATCTCGATTTGATGAAAAAGACGGGCATCATGCTGGTGATTTCGCGAAGGCAAACAGCTTGAAAGGGTTTGCAGCTTGCGGGGCCTATGCTGTGGTGCCGCCGGCGTGCGCCCTTGGACCTCACCGACCTTCCAAACCGCTATAACCACTCCAGCTGGTATCGTTGAGTCTTGAATCGCAGTCTTCTGCTTCTTGCATAGTCAATCGGCTCCATCGGGGAACGATTTTCGTGGTGGAGTTTCAGGAGCCGCCTCGTCGTCGAAGAGATCAGGAAGTCTATCGCGTCCAGTGGGTTCGTCCCTGACACCTGCAGATGCGAGAACAGAGCAGTCACGTCCCGTACATATGGCTACCTGCATGCGGACCGATTCTCAGTCGTACAATCGAGCGCGAAGTACGACCACATCGATAGCACGAGAGCCTCAGCACAGGACTTCCGCAGCATTGCTAATGTGCAGCCGACGCACCTCATTGCCGCACCGCATTTGTTACTGCAACACGCTATCGCAGCAAGGACCAGTGGTGTAGCATTGGACATTGACCTGGCGATGGTAGTGTTCTTCCGCAATGCCTTATTCGTTCTCATTCGCGAGGCATGCGAATGACAACACGATCACGGCGCAAGAGTTGGACCCTGAACCGTCTCATGAACGTCCTCGACGCGTATTGTGGCTTGAGAGCATGAATGGACAAGCCAAGAGACAGGAGCAGTCAGAGGAGCCCGCAGATCGGGTATTGGAGACAGAAGAATACACTCATTCACAACCCAGCCAGCAAGCAGGATGGCCGAGCCCGCAAGGTTCAGAGATGGGGCCATGGTGTGCAACCTTCCTGCCTCGAACGCTTCTTCCATTGCCATCGCCCCTTGGCATGCTGGAACCGGAGCAGAGGGTTACACCACGCCAATGTCGACCTGAATTATACGAGCAGAGTCAGCTTCATCCTGCGCAGAAGCGCAATCTAAGCGTCAGCCCCAGAAGGCAACCAAGATCACGTCAGCCTGTCCTGAGTCCATCGGCATCAGCGCCTGAACTTGGTTCCCTTGCCCAGGGCGTGGCTGACCCGCCAAACGATAGGCAGTTCGACCACTACTCGGGAAGGCAAGGTAGAGAACTTCCTGCAGATCTTCCTCCGCTGCAGATACCGGAGCACCCGTTTCACGCTGAAATCGAGACTCGCGACGACGTTGAGGAGTTCGAGAACGACCGTGCGCTGCTTGAAGACGAGTACGACAAACGATGGATCCTTAATCTCAGCATGCATTTTCGTGACAACTCCAATCGCGAAAAGTTCTTCGTTACATATGCAGAAACGCCATCCACATGGCGACGCTTGACCGTTTCGCTCGATTATCGTAATCCTGTCGAAGGCTCGTTGGAAGCCGACTTAAGCACGCTGCATTTCCAGCGTGATAAGTCATTTCGCATATATGAAGCGATCCGCGAGTCTTTACCCGACATAGAGTATTACAACACAGTCACGAATCTCAAACTTGAGACCACACCAGAGGATGGGCAGCTGCATGTCCATGTACGAGAGGATGCGAACGAAATTGTACAATATCCTTCGACATCTCTCTTCCAGCACGTACGGAAAGTGTCGCTATACCATGAAGATCGACTCGAGTTCGTCTCTCATTTGTCAGGCTTTGTCTACAAAGTGGGAGTGGGTGGCAAGACACTGATTAAAAAGGAAATACCAGGCCCAGATACGGTAGAAGAATTTCAGTACGAGGTGAACGCACTAGATTCTCTGCTCGGCTGCCCAAATGTGGTGCAGCTGGAAGGTCTGGTCACTGACAATGAGGGCACAGCCGTGAAAGGCTTGCTACTGTCCTATGCAACTCAAGGTGCGCTTGTTGACATGCTCTACGACTTCCGCGGCGAATTGCCGTGGTATCGGCGTGAAAAGTGGGCGAAGCAGATTGTGCAAGGTCTGTCCGACATTCATGAGGCAGGTTTTGTACAGGGCGACTTCACGATCAGCAACGTTGTCATCGATGAGGATGATAACGCACAGATTATCGACATCAACCGGCGCGGGTGCCCAGTAGGCTGGGAACCACCGGAGCTTGGCAAGCTCATTGAAAGCGGCCAGAGGATCGGGATGCACATCGGTGTCAAAACTGACCTCTACCAGCTCGGAATGGTGCTTTGGGCTTTAGCAGAGGAGAATGACGAGCCCGAGCGCGCACCGCGGCCTCTGAGACTGGGGCGGGAGGTGCCTAGCTACTATCGCCAAGTGGTTGACACGTGTCTGAGCAGCCGCGTGCAGGACAGACTGCCAGCAGCCAAGTTGCTAAGGTCGTTTCCTCCATCCGCTGGGAAGGCCCCCTCCACCGGTAGTCGGTCGGTCGATTTCCTGGATGACCGCATACAAGTGTCAGACAACAGCGTCTCCACAGCTCATCGATCAGACAAAGAGTACATCGACCCGTCAATGGCTGTCACGATTGACGAGGTACGAACAAGGCGGAGAACCAGTGGTGCGACCGATTTCACTTCCGGGCAAGTCACATATGTTGATCCCGACTCCAATGCAGCTTCTACAGACTGCAACTTCGACCCTTCGGAATCTTGGGACCTGACTAACCACCGACGAGGTCGTTCGCCCGTTTCCAGCAGACGTAGGCCTAGTTCACCATATGGAAGGAGCGTCTCAAGCGCAACCTCAATGTCGTCAGCTGCATCGGCAGGTCGGAGACTGCAGCGGCATGCCATCTACGATGATGATAGCGATGGGGAAGTAGACAATCAGGAGCTGAACGAGCCGAAGTTTGCGACCGAGGTCCCCCTTGGCCCTGATGATCCGCGAGGCTCGGCAAAGGATGCAGCCAGTGCCGTTTCAAAGACATTGACAGACGGGGACCTGAGCGTGCCGCCTTCCAGGCCTGCAGACCACATACGCGCTACAGTACACGGAGGAGAGTTTGGTGGTGTTGCCAGGCTTCTGCATACTGACTCCGGCTTCGACGAGCTCATGATGAATGAGGTGGAGTCTCTTGGAGATGCAGTGACAGTGGATTCCGAGGGCAGATCGACTGAATTCATAAGGGATGAAGCTGTCGAGCATTTGCCTATAGGAATGGCTAAGCTGGCTAAGCTGGGAATCAGTGAACTTCCCAGGGCTGGGTCGCCGACGCTACTGCCCTCCGAGAACGCTGCGTGTCCCTACGAGAATTATGAGACACGACAGAGATGACCTTCATGCCGGGACCACGGGACGGTCATGGTCAGGTGAGACTGGATTTTGTACGGGTGCTTCGAGCATTGCATTGAAAAATGGCCTGTCGGTACACAGGAGCATTCCTCTTGAGCTTCTGCAGGCACGCCATTCATCATTTTACTTCCTACTTCGCGTAATGTCTTCCACTTACAGAGCGATAGCCCATCTTTGACTCTATTACGCATTGGCATATGCTGAGGCTGTAGGACACGGTCTCTGTGGGCAGCCCATCCGGTGCTGACTATGCTGACGACTCGTGCCTTTGGTATTGGTCAAACCCAGATGCTTACATTCTGAACATGTACCAGGTGTAATATTCGCCACCTCACAAAGTCTATTGCAGCTGTTGGAAGTATATTTACAGCGGTGCGCCTGCTGTTCTGATCAAATTGACCTCGTCTTCGTTGATGCACTGCAAACACATCCAAGACAACGCACAAAAGCCGCCATGCCTACATTATCAGCCTTGCCGACGGAGCTTAAGCTCGAAATTGCAGAACGCGTCAAGGACCTTCCCGGTCTGTTGGCTCTATCTCGAGTCGATTCAGTCGTCCAGGACTACATCAAGAACCATGCGGACCGGCTCATCCTAGGCTGCTGCGATGCGCAGCCAAAGGACCAGCTCAAAGGAAACATCGTGGCGGAGCTGCTCGGACCCATGCTCCCTTCTCTGAGCGAGCTCCGGCAAGCTGATAGCAACATACGGCGGGAGTCCTTGGTCTTGAGTCAAGCGATGTACGACGCCGAGGATCGCTGGGACGATAGGTGTTCTTCCAGCATCTTGTTGAGGCCCTTCTCCGCCCTGAACAAATTCCAAAACATTGTGAAGGACGTGGAAAACCTGGTCCAGGCTTGTTGTGATTACCTTGTCGTGGAGAATCTTGCGAACAAATTTGCGGAACTATTTGAAAGCAGCCTGATGCTCGAAGATGAACCAGTCAAGCGAAGCAGGATTCGCAAAGCAATCTGGTCGTTGCGACTGTTTTTGAGATGCACGTTGGAGCCTGCACTAGAGCAATACGAGCAAATTGAGATGGGAGCGAAAGGCCGAAGTCGAGGGCATGAGAAAGCAATACTGGCCGAGCGGACGGAGCGGCTCATTCACATATGGCTGATGTCGCCCAGGGACGATGAGCTCGAGGACATGCATGAGGTTTTCCTGGCTTTACTCTCGCTTGCAGAGCAAGAGAAAGTGGGAGAAGCCGCAATACATCAGTCGACGATGCTAGCAAATCTGCTGAGGCTGAAGCAGGTGTTGGCGCTCTGGCATATTTCGCTTCCTCACTGGTTTCAGGTTGATGTAAAGATGGTTCGAGAGCAAGGCGCGTGGTCTTTTTGGAAAGCCCAGGCGAAGGCTGAGGAGTTGAGTTCGAAGCAGGTCTTGGGCGTGGTGGAATTGAGGACGAAGCGCTATAGGGGCATCGGAGTCACGCGCCCATAGCGCATCCTCTTGTGACAGCGCATGATGGCGCTAGCTCGAATACCTCCTCACGAACATCACATTCAACTATCTGTCTGCTTGGGACCGCTCAGCATGTGCAAAGGATGACGATGGAAGGCGTCGGATGTGATGGTGCGTTGACTTGATTTCAGGGGCTCAGTCCACGTCCATAGACTTATATTTGGCAGCAACAAGATTTGGAATTTCCTGCATCAAGACAAGTTGGGTGATACGCGCGTCCGTGATATCAATCTCGACTCTCCAACGAGGAGGATTCGGCCCGTACCTGTCTAGGTCTCAGAAGTCACCCTCGTGTGCAAGCTTCATGAGGTGTGCATTCTACTTTCTGATGCATTCTTGGAGACCACCTACCCATGAGACCTGACGAAAGTCCACGGAGTTATCATACCGGACCCATCCCCATCACAGCCTCAAAATAAGAATAGCTGCCCAACCCTTCTACGTATCACTTCCACGGCAATCAGCACGGCACAAACCCACCAGCCGCTCCAGGACGCTCGCGGACAACCATATCACATATCCTCTGAGACAAGAATCCTTGGCCCAAATCGCAGACTACCAATCAAAGCAAGATATTGATCTCCTAGTCGTCCAAAGCTCCCTGCTAATGGAATGACGGATCAACGCTGGCAAGCAGTATACCCACACTAAACCCGCACTCCACCGAGACATGTTGCGTCTGGCCAGAAAGTCACTGCGCTTGGGAAAACCTCATTAATTGGAAACGAGCCTGCCGCCTGCCGCATACATGTCGAGCTCTCGCCTTTCGCAGACTGAACGGCATCGCACCCAAAAACACAAAAATCCACACGCGCTTTCACCAAGAAGGGAGAGGATTCCCGCCGCCAAAAATGCAGAGCCTCTTCCTCACCGCCATGCTCGCCCTCGTCTTCAGCAGCGGTACCGCGCGCGCCTGCAACAGGATCAATGCGCCCAACGGGCCTTGTCTCACGAGCGCGAAGAGAGCGTTCTACCACGTAAGTAAGGGGGCAGGAAAAGCTGCACGAAACGGAGGAGACGACGACGAAATTTAGGACAGGTGACTGATGAAACGCGACCTGGCAGTGCAATGACGGCGAGAGCCCCTGGGGCGACTGCGATGGGAAGGGCAACAACTTCTACTGCGTACGTACAACGGAGAAGGAGGAGCCTTTTTGTCTGCGTTTGGACTTACTGACGTGATCGATAGTGCGCGAACTAGATATGGTTTGCGTCGGCTCAAGCAAGATCTGCTTCGACATAATACCCACCTACATACCTACCTGCTTGTACTCTTCGACGGTTGTGGGTTTTCGGGCTCGGGACTGCGCTTCTTCAACGGAAGACCGTGAATCCGCGGAGCGCGGGTGTGGCAAACTTCAAAGCTGGTCGACGACACGACGTACAGACGTACGAAGGGGTCCCAACGCATCCAGCCTCTCTCAATGTCGGCTTTGGTTGGTTAGTTGCAGACTCGAGTAGTCTTGAGCATCAGCAATTTTGGTCGTCGCGCCCTGGCGAGCCTATCACTCTCTGCAGTAACGACCATCCTTCTATGGCGATCTCGTCCGGATTTGGTTCGAATGCCGTGTCATTAGCACTTGCTCACAGTAAGCTGTGCTCGTCTTTACATGCTCTGTCTTTGAAGTCGTTGCCAAGCGTGATCACGGACCATGCAACAACTTGAAGCCTAGAGGAATCAACCCTTGCTCAAAACCACCAACGGCACGGTCCTACCCACACCTAATAACTATCCTCCCGCCACTTACTCCTCACTTTGCCCCAATCCACCGCCTCCTTCTTTCCACCATCTCGCTCCAGCCCCAGACCCCGTTCCACCCACTCTCGACTGCCCATCTCACTCAACCTGCTCAACGCCCTCGCAAACGCAAAAGCCTCCTCATCACCCGTGAAAATGCTACTCCCCTTCAACGTCTCCATATTCAACCCCAGATCATCCATCAAACTCCTCATCACGTCATTCACATTCGCTCCTTCCTGCGGACTATGCCCTTGAGGAGTGGCGGGAGAAGAAGACAGGGCTTCGGAGATCTCATCTTTGGTCATGAAAAGTTGAGTCAGTGGCACGGCGGTGGTGAGAACGAGTTTGGCGCGGCTTTCGTAGACTGCATCGACGAATGTGATGAATCGACGCGCCAGGTCGCGGCTGCGGAGGTTCATTCCCGGTACACCAGTGACGATGAAAGCGTCGTAACTGCGACAGAGCTCGATGTAGTCTGCGGCGCCCGTGGCCTTGCCCATGAGCTCGTTGAACTCAAACCAGCAGGCACGTCCGCTGGCTTTTGGGACATAGATTTCGCGGCCCCAGACTGTGAGGGTGGCCGGGTGCGGCGGGTCGTTGCCGAAGTCTCCGAGGAAGCGGAACCAGTGTTCTGCGTGTCGTTTGGCGGCGGCGTCGAAGGGATGGTGGTAGACACCCGACGGTGGACGGGGAATCTTGCGGTAGTCTGTCGTTGAGTCCAAGTTAAGGATGCGTAGTTGGTCGACTAGGAGATTGATACATGGCACGAACGACTCTCGTTGAATGCCATTCTTGTATAGTTCGGTCGGGTGACGATTTGACGTCGTTACTAGCACTGTTCCATGCGCCATCAGACTCTCGATCAAGCGCCTCAAGATCATCGCGTCGGCCACATCCGTACACTGGAACTCGTCGAAACACAGTACCGTCGCCTTTTCCGCGATGGTGGCCGCCACGAATGGAATCGCATCGATATCGTTCCCGTGCGCCATCTTCATCTTATGCAGCTCCTTATGCACATCTTGCATGAAATTATGAAAATGTATTCTAGTCTTTCTGTGCACATTCTCCGGGAGGGTATCATAAAATAAATCCATGAGCATCGTCTTTCCAGACCCAACATCGCCGTACATGTACAAGCCCTTTGGCAAGCCAGGCGGAGGATGCATCAGGACTTTCTCCTCTCCCGACGAACCGAATAGTCCGGAGAAGAAAGACTTCTTCTTCGGCTGTAGCGATTCGATGGTCGGATGAACAACTTTGGGCGGATTGGATCCGAGCAACGTGTCATGCAGATCTTGCAATGCCTGTATAAGTGTGCGTTGGTGCTCATCATCTCTCAAGCGCCCTGACCGTACTCTGGCGTCGTACTCGGCCAGCGGACCGTGGTCAGGTGCTGTACTAGATGCCCATCTCCTGCCTCGATGAGATCCCGATGTTACTGTCGGCGTGCTGCCTCCTGTGGCTTTCCGCATGAGGGCCGAGCCCTGGACCTTTCGGTCATATCGCTTCAGACACTCGACGCAAAGCTGTCGCCGCTGTCTGAACACCGGGGGCGCCTGTCGCGTTGCCCTCAGTAGGCTCCTCAGCGCGCGAATTGCCTCTGGGGAAGCCATGACTCTGGTCCGCACTCTTCGCTCGCTGTGCCGATTCTGGCAAGCTCTATATCATCATCACTCGTGTGTCGCACTCTTATGGCTTGTCCAGTGTTGTCGCTACGCCGCCCTGTCTATTTTGGTCTTCTTCTTGTCTTCTGTTAGCCAAGCGCCTCGCTATGCACTTCCGATTCCGAGCCAAGACCCTGCACAAAGAACACGCTCGACTACCTCTATGTTCACTGTGTATGAAGTCGAAGCTGCGGCTCAGATCTTGAACTTCAACGATCTCGGCAAAACACTGACCCACAGGCAAACCTCGGCACAGTCCGGCCCTTTCTCTAACCACCCTGCCACTCCACGTGGTTAGGCCAACGAGAAATGCGAGTCAGACACACGGCTGAGCCACCACATGTCGATGAACGAGCACATGTAGAGACATATCGAGGGCACAGGCTCATCAATATCGATTCCTCACTGATCCGCAAGTCATGTGCTTCCAACGCTATGCCACCAACACTATAATAACACTCGCGCGAAAGAATGGCTGTGGATTACAGCATCAGCGCGATTCATCAATGTCGTCAGGAGAACATCCGCTGTCCCAGCAGCGCGCGAGTGATCTGCCCATTCACCACCCAATTGTCACCCATATGAAAGCCGTATTAGACGCCAGCAGCGTGTTAAAAACTCTGCTGCGGCTGGCAGTTCGACCTCGTTAAACGCCGGGCCTTTCGCTCTGGCCGTATCTTGCTCCTCAATGCTCTAATGGCATTTGATGCATATTGTCATTCAACCAATGTGTTGGTTCACGCTTCCTCGAACTTCATCCGAAACCTATGCGCCTGCTGTGGCGTCCAGTTCAGCAGGTGCGGCAGGAGTGCCCTCGGCTTGCTGTGATTGCTTCTCGTCAACGCCCTGGCCTCTGCAGAGAGGACAGCTGTTACGGCCTTGTGTGAGCCACTGCGAGACAAGTCAGCAAACGGTCATTTCCAAACGCTTCCTCGCAGCTTACATGGTCGATGCATTCTTTGTGGAACAGATGTCCACACTTAACCAGCTTTCTGCATACATCCTTGACCTCAAAGTCTCCGAGGCAGACCAAACATCTCTGATCAGTCTCCAGCATCACCCGGTCCGGCTGAGTCTCGGCAACCTTCTTCTGGTCCGAATCCGTTGGCTCGTCCTGCTCAGCCTGGACCTCTTCTGTAGCGACCGCAACGAGCTCGGCAGTCTTCTCAGCATCAGCATTGACATTCTCGATTGTGTAAATGCCACCAGCGTTCTGCACATCCTCGTCGCTCGCCACTGGAGCCTTCGCAGGGCCGAGGAGGGCCGACAGCAGCATCATGTCTTCGTATGTTGGGTTCTCCGTAAACAGCGACGGCGTGGTCAGGATTGGGTGGTTCTCCGGATACGATCCGCCAAGGACATATATGATCCAGCTTCGGCTATCGTTGTTCGTACTGCTGCGGCCTTCACCGTTGGCCGACGATTCTGTAGCTGCCGATGTGCTGCTCCTGCTGAGCGGCGGGAGATGATCTGGCTCCACCACGCCGTTGCGTCGCGGGTGACCTGAGGCGAAGCGAGGATAGTGTACATTCGGCGCCATGTCTGATCGTCGGTGCGCTTGTAGCCTGAAAGGCTCGGCATCGTCGCCCGAGAGCAGGTTCGTGGCGGAGTGAGTGCTGTGCAACGATGCGGTCTCCTCCGTATGCGAGCTCAGCGGACTTCCAGTTGATGCACGGTGCAACACACTGTTGCGCCTGGACTCGGCACCAAAGTCTCGCATGCTATTAGCGACGAACGAGGCAGGCCGCGAATGCCCAGGCGTGTTGTTCCTGCTCGAAATTCTACTAAGCTGCTCGGGGCTAGGACTGGCAGGAGAGGCGGGTGGCGGTCTTGGGTCTAGATTAGATCCCGTCGAAGAGGCCACACTCCATGGTCTCTCCCTTCTAGCTCGATCCGGCGAGCGATGATCGCGCTGGTTGTCTAGTCGGTCGGAAATCCTGCTACGACCCATGCCGAAGCCACCCATGCTCGCGCGCCGCCGATGCCTGAACGAGGTCCCGTTTTGTGGTGGACGCAGAATTGAGTCGATGCTCTCGTGGCCGTGCTCGCCCAACGCTGCGGTTGGAAGCGGGCTTGGAAAGTTGCCAAGCGCGTCCAGGAATGGTGGCAAGTCATCAGCGGCAGACCCCGAGCTCGAGTTGGGATTGATGCTCCTGATCCCTACTATGATGATCGGCACCATCCTGCCCTCCGCTGCACTATCGCCTGCTTCACTTGGATCACCAAGACCTGTGCTCAGAGGTGTGGGGCTGCTTTCCCCAGACGCACCGAACCGGAACATGCGAAAGAAGTTGAGAGCGCCGTCTCGAGAAGCACCATCTCCATCGCTTTCGCCATCAGCCTCCTCGCTGCCTGTGCCCTGCCTAAGAGCCGATGCTATCCGCCCATTCTGCAACGCCCGCAAGAAGCCGTCAAAGCTGCCATCCTCCCCACCGGACCCGAGCTCCGTTGTGCCCGTCAAGCTGCGCGCCTCGGACAGTGCTTGATGGTCATTGCCCATGAGTGTCGCCGCGGTCGCTGCCGCTGCGACTGATAACAGCCTGCTGAGCATCGCTGCCTGGTCTTCTGAGCCGCCCCCGCGTCTAATGCTTGATGCCGTTGGTGATCTCCTCCTTCTTAGTGATGATGTGAAATGTCTGAACGGCCGATCGGGTCGAAGTGAGTGTAGACGCGGTAAGCGAGTGCTGGTCGGCGACCGCGGTGCTGGTTCATCCTGCGCATCCGCCTCAAAGTCGTTCTCGAAGGTGGAGCTGATGTCGATGGAGGGAAGGCGGGGTGGGTAGTAGTCGGCGCCGTCTTGATTCATGCCTGAGCGGACGTAGGACGTGCGGTGTTGCAGTATGCCGTTGAGCGGTCTCGTCGCCTCTCTTCTCGTGTCTCTCCTGCTGATGATGTTGCCAAAGTTCCGCAACCGTGACGCCGTTCGGTGCAGGGGAGGTTGTAGTCGCGGCTGGCTCACCGCTTCACTCTGGTCAAGGTGCAGCAACTGCGACAGACGCCGACTACTCGAGCGTGGTGACGATCGGGGTCGTCGCTCAAGTGCCGCCTCTCGGAACAGTTCATCCTGCCCATCGTCGCCCTCCGACCTCCGCGCAGGAGTGCGCCGCAGCACGGACGGCCGACGATCTGCCTGAGGCTCCGCCCGCTGCTGCTGGCGCTGTTGCTGCGATTGTCCTTGGCCCATGTCTGCCTGGGTAGTTTGGGGTGGGGGGGGGGCCTGGGTAGGGAGTTTGCAGTCTTATGTTATGCGTGTGCCCATTTGCGTGGAGGCGGTCCCATGCTCTTATGCCATGCCGCTAACGAGCGGCAAAAGTGAACGAGAGATCCCGCCTCGGTCGTGCTCTGGTGTACGTGCACACGAAGTGTATTGGGTCAGGCAATACAGCCAAAGTAGATACGTAAGAATCGCAGTCGGTCAACGGTAGCGGTGGGAGGTGGCTCGCGGAACGGGAGGAGTGGCGGTGGTGGTGGAAGAAGAAGAGGTGGCAGGTGTGCACGTTGGATGATGTGATGTGGTAAAGTACGGTCAGTAATCGTCAGTCAGTCAGTCGGTCAGTCAGTCAGTCGGTCGGTCGGTCAGACGAGGCGCGGCACATGAACCAGTCCCAGAGTCAGCTAGAGCGAGCGAGGGCCAGCAGTGGATGCCTGAGTGCCTCAGTCCACCACCACCAAGAAAGGAATTGGGAGAGCCCGCGGCCCTTCCGCCATTACCGTAGCGCCCGAAGACTCTCGGTCTCGCGTCAAGTTGTTCCGCGCCTGCCTAATACCTCCTAATAATGATAATGATAATAATAATGATAATAATAATAATAATAATCCTCCTGCACCTCTAAAGACTGATGAGACTATTGGCTCGATACACCGACAATCCATAAACTCTGTAGCCGACCAAGAAGGCACTGACTGCGCGAGGTACAGTACATCATGTACCTATACTACACCACCGTATGATACACCCCGGTCACAAAGCGCTCCATGTCATGTCATGACGACGGGATGCGACTCAGTGATGCGACCTGTCACCACCGAGAATCTGTCACGGGCAGCAGGAACCCGCGTCGCATCTGTTCGCCGCCGGACACAAGACCGCGACTGCGACACAAGTCCACTCCTGTCCCGACCCCAACCGCCACCACTGCCCCCTGGTCACTCGGCTCTGCCAACACCGCACAGACTCCCTCCTACTGTCCTAACGGCCTCGCCAACAGAGTCTAATTTTGACACTGATCTGTCTCTGCCATGTTCGCGCCAGCCTTCCCCCAGTTGGAGAGTCGGCAAACTTTTTTCGCACGCAAGCAAAAGCGTGACCAGCGGAAACGCAGGCATGAGACCGATGCTGATGACGACGATAGCGAGTCCGACGTGATCCGGATCAAGCAGCGGCTGCCGAGCTCCGATGAGCACGGCGGCGACAATGTTAGGACGCACTCTGTGAGTCGGACAGATCCGTACCATGTCGCTGGATATTCAAGAGAGGTGCCTTTGCCACCTGCCCCCTTCCCGCACGCTGCTGTGAAAACGCATGAGCCACAAGAGTCCGTGGAAGAAGAACTTGCAGGCCTGGACCCACCTCTCTTCACGTCGAAGAAGCCAGATCAATCCAACTCTGTTAAACGACGGCACATAGAAACCCTGACCACAGTACTGCATACATGCATGCTGAAAGGCGATTGGGTCCGGGCCAAAAGAGCCTGGAGCATCCTGCTCCGAACCGAAGTGTCTGGCCTAGGCATGGACCTCCGTGAAAATGGCTACTGGACTGTCGGAGCAGAGCTGCTGATGCGCACAGATGACGAGCACGGCTTCAGGCTGGCAAGGGAGTACTACGACCGGCTGATCCTGCAGTATCCGCATACGCCACGGGTCAAGCACTCGGTAAACGCCCTGGCAATCTACCCGGCGCTGTTCAATGTCTGGATCTACGAGGTGCAGGATCGCTTCAAGAAACGCCGGCAGGACAGCGGCGCAAGGCGATCCTCACGATCGTCAAATGTCGAAGATGAGGAGGATTTCAGCATGGCCTCAACCGATTCAGATAACCGCACTACGCAAGCATTACGGCAAGAAGAACTGGATGAAGCCCTCCCGATCGCTACCAGGATAGACGACTTGCTTCTCAGTCCGCCATATGATACTAGTCTGCCCTTGCTCAGGATGAGAGGAATGGTCGGACTCTGGCTTGCGGATCTCTATGCTGCGGTCGGCGAGGCGAGTGGAAGTGAGAGCAGTGACCATGGTAACATAGATTCATCGCGGACGCGCGGTCTGGCGACAGCCCAACGGCAAAGGGCGATGGTTTGTTTCCGCAAGGTCCAAGGCCATGGTGGCGAGCTGCCACAGTATGTGCTTAGCATGCTCGAGAGTGGCGATGATGAGATGGATGCGGGATGAGGAATGTTTTGATTAGAAGAATTACAACGTGAAACTTTGGTTGCGCACGACGTTCTAAACCGCGTTGAACAGTAGTGAGAGCCAGGCGTGTAAGGCCTCTGCATAACACGCGGCAAAGTGAGCACTGGATATAATCGATTGTAAGGCCGTGGCCACGTCTGCCTCTTCTTGATCTACAAGTCACTGCAGATCCAAAATTATTCAGCACATATGTCTTCATATGGCATCATTCGGAACACATCAGCAGCATGCCCCATCAGCAGCATGCCCAATATAGCCTGTCGTCAGACAACATCTCAATGTACACAAGCTTCATACGATGCACTTACACATCCTCCTCCGCCCCGGGCACAGCCTCATAACCTGCTCTCATCCCGCCACCACCATCCGCCGGCACCTCGAACAAATTCCCATAATCCACCACCTGCCCCCCTAGCATACCCCTGCAACACTCTCCCTTCCTCCCGAAGACCGGACCGTCGCCCCAGAAATCCATGCAATTCCTCGCAATACCACGGTAAAAAGGATTTGCCTTCCTGGTCCTCTGGCGCTCAGTCTTCGACTGCTGAGACCCTTTATAACCCTGAAAAGCTACAGTGAGGAAGGTATCGATTCCCAGCAGTCTGACCCAGGAGCTCAGACAGCCTTCTTTCTTCTTCCCGTGCTTGTGGCCCCTGTGAGCGCCATTTGCTGTCGCGGCTTCAGGGCCATCGAGTTGCGCGTCGTTGACGTTCATAGTCCCCGCTGCAACGGCTGAGAGTAAGGGTCCCGCTTGGGTGGAGGATTTCATGGTCTCGAAGGTGGTGATGTTGCGCGCGATCTGAGTGAGGTGGACGAAGAGCAGCATAAAGGTCCAGGTGAGTTGGAGTGTGGCCCATGCGTTTGTGATGATGGTAAGAGGGTCCTTGCTGAATTCCGCGCAGAGCGCGTCTTTCAGAATTGTGCATTGGAAGGTTGTAGGTGTTGGGAGGGCTTCCAGATAGGCAATTGTGAGGCGCACGTTGAGACCGATGCCGAAGATCATGAAGATGACGTAGAGCATGAAGTGCTTGTGGTTGTTGATGCCGACGCAGTTATCGACCCAAGGGCAGTGGTGGTCTTCTCGCGCGACGCAGCGTCCGCATTTGCGGCAATGTTTGGACCGGAGGGGTTTTCGAATCATGCATTGTGTGCAGAAATGTGCCTCGTCGAAACTGTTGTGCTCGATCAAGGCGTCTATTGTTTTCTTCGTCTGGCCGCGTGAGGCGGATTTCGGTATGTAGCCTGGGTCTGCTGTCATCGTTAAGGTGTAGAAGTATGTCGTGAGGCCGTAGGATGCTGCGAAGAAGAGGTTGAGGAGAGGGTTGGTTGAGTATGTCCAGGGTAGGATGTCCAGCACCCACCGCACTCCAACCCAGAAGAGTGTACCTGCGAAAATCCCTGCTAGGAAAGGAGTCTTGTGCATGGTCTTGAGATCCAAGGGCGCCCATCTGAGAGTCTTTTGTACCATGAATTGGAGTGCATATCCAATGACCAGTACTCCTGGGACGCCAAACCAGATTGGCCAGTTCGCGAGGATCCATAGCTGCAGGCCTCCCAGTGCGAACGGCCAGAGGAAAAAGACCCGTTTGTAGAATGTCCTGCGATCTTTGATAAACGAAAGCGGAAAGTCTAGCGGGTTGCCAGCCTCGTCAAAACCAGAATCCAAAAGCGCCTTGCGCCACTGTCGTTCGGACTTCATCTTCGTCGCTGTCATCGCCGGTGTATCACCCTCAGGTTGTTCAGCAGTCGGTTTGCTCCGGGCAGATCGATCTGAACCATACTCCACCAGCTTCTGTATGCACATATAGTTGCCCTTCACCAACGCCCAATGTAAAGCAGTAAAGCCCATATCATCCGCGGCATGGACATCCGCACCCCATCGTAATAAAACATCAACACAGGCTCCAAAGCCTTTATACGCGGCCCACATCAGACTCGTATGGCCTTGGGTGTCCGGTACGTCCACTGGTATGTCTGGTTGATGAAGCAGCAGAACCAGCTGATATACATTACCGTCCAGAGTAGCCGAGTGCAGAAGGTTGTAGCCCTGATCATCTCGAAGTAAGGGATCCGCACCATTGGCTAGGAGTAATGAGACGACAGGCAAATGGCACCGCTTAGATGCCCACAAGACGGGCGTTGCTTGTGCATCACCGCCACGAGCATTAACATCGGCACCAGATTGAATGAGGAAATGGCAAAGAGCATAGTGGCCATTGATTGCTGCCCACTACATACATCAATTAGCTGCCAAGGCCAAGCATGAGGTCGCCTGAATCATGTCTCACATGTAACGCGGTGATGCCCTGTTCGTCCGTACTCCTTGCGCTGAATGTCCCGCTGTCGAATAATCGCTGTACCGCTCGCAACTCTCCCAGCCTCGCCAATTGCATCAAGTCTTGTTCTACGGGCAGCCG
This sequence comes from Teratosphaeria destructans, assembly GCA_010367425.1. NCBI lineage: Eukaryota > Fungi > Ascomycota > Dothideomycetes > Mycosphaerellales > Teratosphaeriaceae > Teratosphaeria > Teratosphaeria destructans. Next base: position 338,673 of record WBMN01000013.1, read on the forward strand.
CGGCGGGCTGGAGTCGAGATCGCTCATTTGGACTCGGTCCAGGCCATCTTTGTCGGGGGAGCTGTCCGCGCTGCTCGATGCTTTGCGGTCTGGCGTCGTTGAGGGGTCGCGGGAGGTCATAATGGGGTCAGATGTGATCGCAGAAGTGCGGCGAGGGCTATGAGACGGTGAACATATCAAACAAGGCAGGCATCGTGGCTTATGGCATCATGCAGCCATGTAGGCGGGCGCGATGAGTTGTCGGGTGCTGTACCTGCCTTACGGAGGTACGGGCACCTGGTACATGTAGCGACTGCGCCGGAGGTTGAGTTTCTCCGTAAGCCGAGGACATCCACAGCGCACCTCATGCACACTTAACCCTTCTGTCTCATGTCGACAGGTCGGCTTGCATCGCCGGAGGAAATTTTGGTCATCGCAATGACAAAGGAGCTCAGAATCGTAGACCCGGTCGCCGTCACGTTGCACTCTGCATTGACGCCGCACACTCGGTCAGGAGCCACTGAGCCAGTAGCGACTGTGGGTGGTATCTTGCAAGAAGCCCGATTCCCTCGATCGCTGCACAGGATATGACGTTCAATGCTCAAAAGTACCCCAAGAGCCAGAGTACTGGGCGTCAATGTGCATTCCAGCGTTGCGCCGCTACCCCATGGGAAGGACGACGACATTCCAACATACCTGCGGAGTAGCCACGGCATGGCCTGCCGGTTTGTATTAAAAGCCAGCATCAATATAGCCATTCAAATGATGCTCTACTCCCTACTGTCCGCTCGTTCTCTCAATCCGAAGTGCTACACCAATACAAAGTTCTGCTAACAAACATCACGCCTTCCGTCACGATGATGCTCTTGGCCTTGAGCCTTGCCGCCAGCTCGACGGCTCAGACCATTGCGACCGTGACGACGACAGCGACGACTAGCGTTTTCACCACATCTGTCAGCACGCAAGTCAGCACGGCCACTTCGACATTCGTGTCGACAGAAATCTCGACCGCGCCTGGTAGGTCTTTGGCGATAAGCAAGACCCATTCGCTGATGTTCGAATGTCACAGCAACGTCTACATACGTGAGCTCGTATCCCATTACGACAACAGTCAATACTAGCTATTATATAACGAGCACGATCGTATCGGTATTTCTGCACCTTGTCATGAAGCTTCGTGCGATGTATGCTGACGGCCCGTTCAGTCATACTACTCGACCGCTACTACCGTAAGCGAAAAGACAGAGCGAGTGAATATAGGCGGAGGATTAACACGCCATCAGACCGAGCCTACAACAATTTATGTGACTTCTGACGAGCCGACCACTGTGATATCGACGCAAGAGACCACAGTCCCTACTGTAAGCTTTGCTCGTTCGAAGATCCACGATGTCGGACTGATTCGACTCCAGACGGTGCCTACAACGATTACCGCGACGTCCGAAGAGTACTCAACTGTCCCAACAACCATCTACGTGACGTCCGAAGAAACCTCGACCGAAATCTCAACCGAATATGGCACCGTAACAATCACCTGTGTGTTTCACCATCTCCCACACCATCACAAACCACTAACAAATCGCGCCAGCATCTCCCTCCACATCATCGTTCACAACATCCTCAAGCAGCACCACCAGCATTTCATACCCCATGCTAAACGGCACTACAACCTCATTGTATTCGCTCAGCGGCACATCAGCTTCGATGAGCCGCTATACCTCACCTTCGACGAGCACACTGCCTGTTGAGACCGTTACGTTTAACCCCGGAAATAGCACGGCGAATGGGACGGTAACGCCGTCGTACACTGGGCCGTATGCTTCAACGGAGTACGTGACTGCGACGTCTGTTTCGACGTTTGTGAGGACGATGAGGATTGGTGCTTGATTGGCCAGGTAGCCTTGGACTGAGGCTCTGGGCATTGAGCAGATCTGGGGGATGCCTCGACGAGGAATGGGTTGAATACGACAGTAGACGATTTAGGCAGTTGGCATGATTGAATGGTTATGATTTTGGCACAAAGTCGTTTTGGAACAACTAAATCTTCTTCTGATTACGGGCGAGATTTCCACGTGTCAGAGCATGCCGTCAAGGTACGGTAATGAGACAGGGGTTGAGAGTGCCATGAAGTGACCCGAGTGAGCATGCGCCACGCCCTGCCCTGAGCGCCGACGTGGGGTCCATCGAGGGGTGGCAGCTTTCCCCAGAAACATTCACCAACTGCAAGCGCAACATATTGCTCCCTCTATCAATATCTTATCTTCCCAATTCCTTCTTCTCGCTTGTAGCATAAATCGGCATCCAACATGGACGAGATCGCACCCGAATACGACGTGGTGGTGCTGGGGACAGGCTTGACGGAATGCATCCTCAGCGGGGTGGAGTCGGTCAAGGGCAAGAAGGTGCTGCACATGGACCGTAACGACCACTATGGCGGCGAGGCAGCCTCGGTCAACCTGGAGGCGCTGTTCAAGAAGTACGGCAACTTTCAGGCGGACACGGAGCCGTGGAAGAAGTACGGCCGCGCCAACGACTGGAACATTGACCTGGTGCCCAAGCTGCTCATGGCCAACGGCGAGCTCACCAACATCCTTGTCAGCACCGACGTCACCCGCTACATCGAGTTCAAGCAGATTGCCGGTAGCTACGTGCAGCAGGGCCAGGGCGCCAAGGCGACGGTAGCCAAAGTGCCGAGTGACGCGGCCGAGGCGTTGAAGAGTCCGCTGATGGGCATCTTCGAGAAGAGGCGTGCCAAGAACTTTTTGCAGTGGGTCGGCTCGTTCGATGAGGCCAACCCGAGTACACACAACGGTAGGAAGTCTGGATTAGGAAGGCACGAAGGGTTGCTGACCGCGAGCAGGCATGAACTTGGCTCAGACCACCATGCGACAGGTACGATGCCTGGTCAGCAACGAGGTATTTAGCTGACACGATCCAGGTCTACGACAAGTACGGCCTCGAGGCCTCCACTCGCGACTTCATCGGTCACTCCATGGCTCTCTACCCTACGGACGACTACATCGATGCTAAGGGCATGGCCAAGGACTGCGTCGAGCGCATCCGCCTCTACGTCAACAGTATGGCCCGCTACGGCAAGTCGCCCTATATCTACCCGCTCTACGGCCTGGGTGAGCTGCCTCAGGGGTTCGCCCGCCTCTCGGCCATCTATGGCGGCACATACATGCTCAATACCAACATCGACGAGGTCAAGTACGAGAACGGCAAAGTTTCAGGCATCAAGGCAACCATGAAGGAGAAGGGCGAGCCTGGTGACGGTATGAAGTTCGAGACCAAGACGAAGAAGATCATTGCCGATCCGTCGTACTTCCCGGACAAGGTCAAGGTCGTAGGCCACATGCTCAAGGCCATCTGTATCCTGAATCACCCTGTCGACAAGACCGACAACTCCGACAGCCTTCAACTTATCATTCCTCAGTCTCAAGTTGACCGCAAGAATGATATCTACGTCGCAGTCGTCTCCTCTGCCCACAACGTCTGTCCGAAAGGCTACTACATCGCCATTGTCTCCACCATTGCTGAGACCGATGCAAACCACCACCTTGAACTGCAACCGGGGTTGGATAGGCTAGGGAAGATCGAGGAACAGTTCACTGGGCCACCGATACCCATCTATGCACCGCTCGAAGACGGTACCAAGGATAACGTCTTCATTTCCAAGTCATACGATGCATCTTCACACTTCGAGACCATGACAGACGATGTGCGAGATATCTACAGGCGGGCAGAAGGTCAAGAGCTGAAGGTGGAGGGGCTGAAGGAGGGGCAGAGCTTGGCTACCGAGGAGTAGAGATTGCATAGAGGGCAAGATTGGGAGAGAAGAGTTTGGAAGTGCGAAAGAGCGGGACAGTGGATAGAGATATGGGCAGGCCATTGAAGCTGAATAGGCGAGTATATAACAAATCATGGGCAGGCGCATGGAGAATAGGCGTAGCTTGCGAAGTAGCGCTGTCGAACGCAAGAAGCTAACAAGATGGCTTTCTGTGCAAGGCCAGGCATGAACATCGCAGCTAGACCGTACTTATCTGATTGCGTGGGCCGCTTGGCAGGCAGGATAGTCTGTTGACATCCCTTGAGTTTGTGAGAGAGCCCTACTGAATGGATTCTGACTTTCCAGAAAGGTCCTTGCCGCCAGAGGAGCTTGCTTGACTGCCGCTGCTAAGGCATAGGCAGCCCGTATCTCGCTTCCTATCCGGACTACATGATTTGAAAATCAATATTTCTCGAGGTCAAGTACCTTTGATCACTGCCTGAGTGCTCGACATGACAGTGTATGATCACGGTGGCGAACACGACACTGATTATCACGGTGCCCCTTTCCAGCACATGTGGCGTGGCTGATGATGGCTCATGGTAAGGTGTCTCCTCTTGCGCCTTCAAGACCCAGGGCCTCCCAGTATGGCACTGTACCAGCGAGATCCCGAGAGATTCGTCTGCGGAAGGTCGACCCAGAGTGCGAACGCCCCAGAGGCAACATACGTTGCACGACGTGGCAGAGTTCTTTGAACCTCTACCAGAAGCCTTCTTACGGAACCATTCCATACGTCTGAGGCCATCCAACCGTGTGGAGCTCGATCATTGCCGACGATGCGGCCTTATTGTTCCCGGCTGGTGCTGAAGATGGGAAATCGCCAGCCTAAACTCTGAACGCCGTTCGTATCCATCAGAATTCGCAGGAGAAAGGATGGCAGGTAGCCATGATGACCAAAAATTATATCTCGAGCATTAGATATTTGGTCTGACTGGGCGAGGTTGACAGGGGTTCAAACGATGTTGTCAAAGCATTCGAGAAGATTTTGGAGGATGGACCTGTGCCCTCTGCTCGGATGGAGGTAGGTGGCAATGATGTTAGTGATCAATACTTCAAACGTTGCTCGGCTTGATCAACTGGACGATGACGCCCCGTCATGCATGGGCATAGAATCTCTGCTTATCAGTCGCTATGGCTCTGCAGCAGCAGGACGAAATGGATTCTCTAAAGGTGTCTTTGGCTCTACTACACTAGACCAAATAGCTAAGCGAATTAGCATGCATTCCACTAGGACATCATATGTACGGGATTAGTTGTCCAGAGACTGTTGTGATGTGAAGTACATTAGTTGACAGCAGCCGTTAGACGAAGACCTTCATGTTGTAGCTTACCTTAGGCTCAGACAACGAAATGCATATGCAGTACCTCATTTCGATCAGAGACTACATCAAGAAAGATCCAGCCCCGCAAGCTACACTGACCTAGGTCCTGGCAGCTCTACATTGCCTCAAAGTCAGGCAACGCTCTCGGCCCAATCTCAACTCGTTTCTTCAGCACCTCCTCCGACTCCCCACCTCTAAGCCTCTCAATCAACTGCTCAGGATCAACATCAGTCCCAACAGCATTCTCCGCAAAAGCGCTCCCCATCATGAAATCATTCGCCTCCTTCACCGTATCGAAATTATCGACCTGCGTCTCCAGCATATTGCCATCCGGATCCTTGTAGTAAATCGACGTGGTCGGACCATGGTTCACCGACCACGCGGGGAAGATATCCCGCTGCTTGCGATGCCGATAGGCGAGCAGGAGGTCGGCCATGCTGTCGTAGGCGAAGGAGATGTGCTCGAGACCCGAGGACGTGGGGTTCTTGGGCCCTGTGCCGGGGACCGCGAGGATGGCGATGCGGTGGTGCTCGGAGTCGTAGGTTATGAAGCAGACGAAGTCGTTGCCGTGGGTTATGGTACCGCCGAGGAAGGTGGTGTAGAACTCGACCATCTGGGCGAATTTGGCTGTTCGAAGCACGACGTGAGCGAGCGATGCCGGGCTCAGCACCTTCGCGCTGGGGGCGTCGAAATCTGGTGCTATAGTGCGCGTCATGATGCAAGTATTGTTTCGAGATGTTTATGTTCGATTGGCTAGGGAGTTAAGATTATTAGGGTCTACGAGAGACAGGTGCAATGCATACTTGGATGTGGGTGACTTGGGTGACCAAGGTGATAGTGAACTCGTGTGTGGCAATTTGGCATGAGCCCGAACCCGAAGCCGGTAATGGCACAGGTTGTATAGTACTGGAATAGTCCCCACTGATCAGCGAGGCATGTACTGAGGGTCTAAAGCAGATCTGTACTGATGACATTTCCATAATGGCTACCAAAATGACGACGGCCATACTGCCCTACGCTATCGAGGAGACGATCTGGCCCACGATCACGACTCTCACTCAGGAAACAAAAGACTTGCTTGCTCTCTTTTACACACTTGCTGACGACGCGGGCCCGGACGCAGGACCCCGCATGGCTAAAGACGTCTTTTCATCGCACGGTACAGTGCGAGCGGCGACAGGCGTATATGAGGGTGCAGAAGGTGAGTTGTGTTGAGACCGCACAACTTGCGGATTAAAGCTCATCTTGAGCGACTTCACAGCAATCTCAAATAGCAGAGCAACTGCATGGACGCAAGTCAGCGCTCGTCGCCATACGATCCAGCGAGTCTATGTCCACGATGATGTGGCCCAAGACCTCATGGCTTTGGGCACCGTAGAGATGGTGCTACGCAATGGTGATAGTCGGGTCTCGAAGTTTGCTGCTCGCTTGGTGATCAACGCCGAGAGCCATGCTGCAAAACAGCCTCGACTGAACTTAATGGAGGTTTTCCCGGTATGTGTGCTAATCAAGATTTGGAAGCCTCCGGCCTCCTCGAACTGGACTGATCAGCTGTAGGCACCTTCGTAGCACAGTGCTCCTCTGGACACCGTGGACCAATTCTGCATGCAGCGGGAGCAGCCAATCATGGGCATAATGGGCAGCTTGATGAGGAACACGCGGAGTCCGCCAAGAGATGGCGACTAATCCCGCAGTGGTCACAATGAGGATACAGTATTCCCTTTCAAAGCCGTAAAAGGAGTTCAAATGCCGATCCTGATAAGTCTTCACGTGTTAAGTAGTGTCTCGTCCCAGACTTCAAGTGGAGGCCAGTTTTCGAGCCACGGATCATAATTTGCCTGCAGCCTTGGAATATGGGTCGCTCCGAACAGATGGTTGTCGTCTGGCAGTTGTGACTGTGCTTGTCGGCTTGATTCAGCGACGGGATGTAGTGACGGCGTGATGGGGATGAAGTCGTGCCGAGTCTCTCTAGTTTGCAGTGATTCACCCTCTGCTGCGTTGCGTTGTGACTCTTGACTAGACTGCACGCTTGCGAGTGAATGAATTCCGGTAAGATGCAAGTCGACAGGGCTGTCTCTCCGCTCGAGCGCGGATGCACGTGCTGTCTCGTGGACGATAGTCCGCGCCTGCCGAACAAATTGTGCAACTTCAGTGAAGCAAGCTTCCCCAGAGGTCATGTACTCTAGCCGTCCAAAGAAGCCCACGACGACTTCCATGAGAGCGATATCAGGCGGAGCTGATGGCTCGCGTGGGTTCCCGAGAAGATTTAGGAACACGGTGAGTAAGGCGGTCATTGGCATATAGAAGACGAGCCTGCAAGACAAATCAGATGATCGAAGCAACACGGTTGAGATGAGGACTAGAGCACTTACCATCCCGGGGTATAGCTCTCGACGTCAATGTGCTTCGTGAGAAGGATCATTGATCTGGCGGCTTCGATGTGCGATATAGGGGCTGCGCCTGCAAGCATTTCCTGTACCATATTCTCATCCTCATCCCCGTGGCAGAATAGAGGGGTGAATCGTCTATATATTGCACAAGTGACATAATAGTATGCCATCTGCAGGTGAAGTCGCTGCGCCTTTGGCAGCCCCTCGATCGTCTCAGTGCTGAAAGAAGAGCGTCTGACTCTTGTAGGAGGTGGCAAGGAGTTCCGCCATATTTGCACGTCAGCCAGCAATTGTCGGGCTGTCTTTGCAAGATCACGGCAAGACTGGTTCAAGGCGAATGCAGAATAGAGGTTCCGAGAGATCTTGCTACAGATGCGCGAGCATTGGCAAAGCGACAGGAAGAAGTCAAAAGTTGATGTCTCGTTCGAGGAACTGGTTGTCGCCGGTCTTGGCGCAGGAATCGGCGTGCTTATCTCGGCATCATCTATCATCGAAGGCCTCCCACATCGCAAGGCCAGGGTCTTGTCTAGACAGTATATCACCCAGAACGTGCGAGATCTCGCACGTTTCTCCTCCAAGAAAAGCTCCCACTCGTCTGCCGGGGCACAGTGCAGCGCCAGGCTGTATGCCACGCGGACGGTCGTTGAGCACAATGTGTACTCCAATCGCTGCGGACTGGAACAGCCTTGCGCAAAGACGGTCATGACAGCTAGTGCTTGGACTGCAGTCAAGTCGGTAGTCACGTGGACGAGCGACTGCTCCATCGACAATGCAACCACGAAATAGGACCAGGCTTCACTTCCTGAGGTGCGAAACGCAAGCGCCGTCTCGTCCGAATGAGCGGCACGACAACCCGACGCAAGGACAGCGAACAGTAAAGCCCGCCATGACATGCTTTTCGCCGGGACGTCTTCGTGGTATAGGGCCAGCTGATGAAGGAAGGACTCTTTGTCTAATATCGGGTAGATGACTTGGACGTGGTCGAAGTAGGCATCGACGTACTCTTGCACTACATGGCATGGTGGCAGGCCCTTGATGGGGGTCTGAAAAGGGTGCATGTCCCACAGCCCGGGCGTGATGCACTTGGGCTGGCGCAGGTGGCCCAGCAATGTGCGGCGCACTTGAGCAACGGCAGTGCACAATAGTTCGCAATTGCCGGCCTTGCGCTTCATCCACGCCAGACCTTGGTCCGAGATGGCCGATATGCCGGACGATGGACCTGTATACTCATCGCCGCGCTCGGTACGCATCCAGACCGAAGCACTGCGATGACTCGGGGGTGACGGAGGTCCTCCGCCGAGTATCTGATCTACAAGATCGACCGCTCGTGCGGGGTCGGGTTGAGAGTGTCCCTGGCGTGGCAGTGGAAGACTGTCGGGTGACTGCATCGGTGGCGAAGGAGTCTCGCTTCGAGGGTGCAGCGCAGTCGGCCTGGTTCGGGCTATGTCGCTCTCGGGGCCATCGCGACTAAATCGCTTGAGCGGGCGTTCGCCATGATATCGGCAATCAAGTGCCTTGTCCATGCAATTCTTGCATCTGGGTCTTCCACGATCACAGCGCACCTTCCTCCTGCGACAGGTCTGGCAGGCCATGATGGTCGCTGTGAGCCCACGGATGGGTGGAGGGCGTACGAGGTCCAGACATGAGGATGTCGCTCCATGCTCCGTGACTGTGGAAGAGGGAGACCAAAGTAGCAAAGGCGTCAACGTCGTCCAAGTTTCGTGTCAGCCCTGCATGATCTGTGGAGGCTCACGTGGAGCACGGGGATGATAAATGTAGACCAGAGGCATTGATAGGGAGCTGATCGGAGCTGTATGTCAGCCGCCGTAGCACTGGCAGGTATATGTACTCCGTACTACCTTTACTCACTTTTACCACTTCTTGACACTACTTGCGGGGTGCATGCAGACTATGCAGGTGCCCTCCTCGGTCTACGTTCCCTTCTTCCCACGCCGTCCCACACAATCCGACGGCTTCGGACTGTCGACTGCGAACCCGAGCCCATTTCGGCTTCAGCCAATTGTTACAGCAGCTGTTCAGTCTGGCCTTGGCGTCTAGCATGGACTCCATATCAGGCATGGACGATGCGCTCTTGTACCGGTCACACCGAGTCCAGCCATGGCAGACTACATTGACGTCCCAGTTGTCATTGTGGGCGGAGGAGGCTGCGGACTCTCTCTGTCCATCTTCCTATCAAACTACCACATTGAACATGTCCTCTTCGAAAGGCATCCGTCTACATCATTCCTGCCAAAGGCCCACTACCTCAACCAGCGAACAATGGAGATCTTCCGCGAGCATGGGGTGGCATCCGCGATCAGATCCCTGGGCTGTCCGATTCACCATATGAGCCGCACTCAATGGCGAACCTCGCTAGGAGGATCCCGATCTTTCGACGGACGGGTCATTGGCAGCGTGCCTGCGTTCGGCGGTCAGGTAGGGACTCCCGACTACGAAACCTATCGAAACGACTCCGCGGAACTTTCTTCGAATCTGCCGCTGCTGAGGCTCGAGCCGGTTTTGCGGGATATTGCATCCGAGAGAAATCCCGGCAAAGTGCTCTTCAGCCACGAAGTACAGGAAATCGTGCAGGAGCCAGACCATGTTCTTGTCCACGTTCGAGATGCAGAAGGCAACCTCACACGCTATCGTTCGCAATTTCTTGTGGGTGCAGATGGCGGCAAGACCGTTGGACCACAGATAGGCGTCCAAATGGAAGGACCGAAGAAGATTGTTGACTTCGTCAGTACACATTTCAAGGCTGATCTCTCAGCGTACTGGGATGGTAATCCTTGCTTCTTCGGAATGTCGTCGCAAGCCTACTGATCAGTACCAGATCGAACTCTCATCTGTCACTTCATAAACCCCGAAGGTGAATCTATGGTGCATTTTGACTGCGGCGCCCTCGTCCAAATGGGCCCAACATGGGGCCGCAACTCGGAAGAATGGACCCTCCATTTTGGCTTCCCTGTTACCGACAGTAAACGCTTCGACACGGATGCATTGCCGGATCGAATACGCCACCTGCTGAAGATACCTGATCTGCAAATGGAAGTCTTGCGGGTGAGCCATTGGGAGCTGGAACGGACGCTGGCGACCAAGTACCAGGAAGGCAGGATCTTCGTCGCCGGAGACGCCGCACACAAGCGGCCTCCGACCACCGGTCTAGGTCTCAATACTGCGATTGAAGACGCGCTGAATCTGGCGTGGAAGCTGGCTCTTGTCGTCAAAGACCAGGCGGATATATCTCTTGTGAACACCTACGAGGCCGAGCGTCGTCCAGTGGGCTTGAGGAACTGCGACTGGGGGCTCTTCACCTTCTCCAACATGCCGGTACTCCAAGCAGCAGTGGGCTTGTTACCGAATAGTCTGGATTACAACATCAACAGGTTCGAGCGCATCTTTGAGGACTCCGAGTACGGTCGAAACGCGCGGCACCAGATTCAGCGCATCATCTCTACCCAAGACGTTGAATTTGCAGCGCATAACATTGAATTGGGCTTTGTGTACGAGCAAGGTGCGGTGGTACCGGACGGCACAGCAACTCCAAATCAGGACCCTGGAGGGCGGTTGTACGAGCCTACCACTCGACCAGGCTCCCGATTACCGCACGCATGGATCGAGATGGATGCCCACGTCATTTCTACTCACGATCTTGTAGGGTCGGGTCGATTCTTGCTGCTCACAGACGAGGCAGGTTGCGAGTCTTGGAAGGCTGCCGCAAACGCTGTCTCGCAAAGTAGCGGCGCCCCGTTGACTGTCGAGGCGATCAAAGCCTACTCGCACACCAAGCGGACGGATTGCTTCTTCGACCACGATGATATGTGGGTGAATCTTCGAGGGCACGAGGACGGTGGAGTGTTGCTCGTGCGTCCTGACAATTTCGTTGCTTGGAGGAGCTCGAGATTGCCGCATGATCCAAGTGGGCAGCTGCTCCAGGCTTTGATGTCTGTTTGTGGTCGGGCAGCTCCAACGTAGGTGATGGCATGAATGGTGCGAAATAGATATTCCAGCTCTATGTGTTCGTTAATCATTAGATTCTGTTCGAATGGATCTTTATAGTTATCAGATCGTAACGAAGACAACTTACTGGTAGCTCTTATTGCCTACAAAGAGAGTGCACATGTGAGGGTTCTACAGACCATAATCGGCTATTGCTACATCGTCACTGTGTCAGTCTACCTGGCAATCGGACAACTGAGCATCAAGGATTGTCAGAACTTGGACCAGATCAAAGTGGGATCAATCGGCCATTCCCATCATTGGCATGCAAGTAGACCTATGACTCAACACTCTGCGCTATTACTGTTTCGAGAGCTAAACGAAGGACGCCAAAGACCACAAAAGCTGCTCAGCCAATGTTGAAAAGAGTGCAACATACCTTCTGCCTTCCCTCCCAACCAATGGCAGCGCCCTCACTCCTTGGCACGAAATCCGCCCCTGGAAGGCGCCACACCGAACGGCATCCCCTCCGGAGGCTGCTTCCACTGCCCCGTCACCCCATCAATCAACCCCTCGCACTCCTCCAACGCCCTCCTCATAATCTCCGTCCTCCCCACACTCCTAGCCTTGATCTCCACCCCAAAAGACGCCGGCGTCACGGCTATGCCACCGACAATGTCATCGATGTCCGGCGTAATAGGCACACCGTTCGTGTCCAGCGGCTTCTCGATGGTGAAACCCCACAGGATGCGCGACATGGCAAGGAAGAGCGAGCGTTCGGCAATATGCACGCCTTGGCACATGCGTCTTCCTGCACCGAAGTTGAAATTGTCACGCTTCAGAGGGTCGCCGCGGGCGGACTCGTAGAGAGTAGTGGCGTCGCCTAGGTGGCGTTCGGGCAAGAAGTGGCGGGGGTTAGGGGATCGGGTGGGATCCATTTGGATGCCCCTGGCTACAGTTCAGCTCTGCTTAATCAAATAGGCTTGGTTCCGCGAAATACGTACCACACATTGTTCAGCACGGTAGTATCCTTGGGGATCTTCCAGCCCATATACTCGTCATCCTTCGTCACTCTGTGCGGCACTCCTAGAATCACAGGAGGCATCCAGCGCAGAGTTTCCTTGATGACCCACCTGATGTAAGGCAGATTCGGGTAGTCGTCGATCGTGGGGAGACGCCCGCTACCTACCACGCGATCGATCTCTTCTTGTGCTTTCTTCTGGGCTTCGGGGAAGCACATCATCGCTTCAACGAAGCCATATGTGGTTGCTGAAGTGGTATCTGAGCCGCCCTCGAGTAGAGAACCCACGATGTAGGCAACGGCTTCGTCGGAGAGACCCTCGCTTTGTTGCGCCAGCAGGAGGTCGTTGCAGATGCAAGGCTACGATGATCAGACAACGAGTTTCTTGTGACAGCCATGGACAGGAGATTTTGAGGACAGGCGTCTTACCGTGCCTTTCCCGTTCTTCAAGTCTTCCTTCGCCGCTAGCCATTGGTCCGTGTAGAGCTTTCTGCCGATTTCGTGGATATGCTCGGCCTCGCGTACTCCAGGAAGCAGGAAGCGTGGAAGACTCTGCAAGATGGGGTACACGTCCACAATCTTACCCGCGCCGCTCTCGGATATCTTGGCCCATCCTTCAAAGATCTACGGTAGACATAGTCAGTAGACGTCGACTGTCAGCAATCTGCCTTCGGTGCTAACCTCGAACAGCTTCTCAATCCTGGAATCCGTGTAACTCGGGCATCGATACCCAAAAATAAGCTGTGTCGAAAGCGAAAACGCGAACCGACGTAAATGCTGCTTGAAGCTTTCGGGCGTATCGAGGAGGCCACCAAGGAGATACTTGCTTTCGAGGTCTTGGTACGGGATATATTTGACTGCCACAGAGATGTTCAAGATGTTGTGCACGAGTCTGTGGATTAATCTCCAGGAGTCGCCGTATCGCTAGATCTTGCGTTAGAGGAAAGAAACCAATGCAAGACGGAGGAGATGACTACCATCACGACCAGTCTTAAGTTGCCGCTTGCCACGACCTGGCTGAGGAACATGTCCGGGCGGTCTGAGTAGATCTGCCCACGTTTCTCGAGGAGGTCGCGGACTGCTACGTCGGACGTGAGGACGACGGTTGGAATGGTGCCGAGCATGATTGAGTAAACTGGGCTGCTGACTGTCAGCCGATCGACAAGCAGACAACAGATAGATGTTTCGACCCATGTTCATCCGCCCATTTTCTGAACTGCAAATGCGCGTTGCGGGCTGGGATCTGGCTGTAGTGAGCAACTACTAACAACTCAACATCATTGTGATATATCTACCTGATGGAGGTTGCCGAGTACAGGCAGAGTCGGAGGGCCCGGCGGCATGCCGTCCGGCCTTCTTCCTACGTTACGGAGCCGCCAGCCTGTCAAGCAGATCACAAGCAGGAGCCCGATAGCACTGAGAGGAGTGATTAATGTTGTCGCCATCTCTGTGAGTCTTTAAGGAGGTTTGGCGGGATCGATGGGTCCACTGACACAAGAACGTGCATTAAGCACATATAAGACTACGATCGGGCTTTCAATACTTCACCTACATATGCATGAGGCTTTCAGGCTGCCTTTTGAGAAAGAAGGTCGCATGACGCCGTGCACTACGGCTTCGGCTTGGACACGGTCTCGTATATTCAAGTCTCAATGTACCAACCTCGTATGCTTCAAGTGGGGTCAGAGAGGCGTGATCCTGCCCTACTGGCTGGAAGAACATTGCGTCCGAGATCGTCGTTATGAGCTGGTGCTTATGTCGTGAAGTCAAGGGCTGTGGCCGGCTCGTTGAGAAGCCACAGCTTCACGATTCATCGACCACCGGAGGCAACCTGTACATTTCCAAGTATTCTCTTCATCGCATATTAGCGCTGCGGTCCAGCTGCAAGCACTCAGAACCGGTCAGAGTATGGGACAAGGATCGTTGATTTATTGTGGTCGATGTAGGTACGGAACTGAAGTGAGATTTACGATGCCAATGCGGTCAACTTGTGATTCAAGAAATAGACAAACAGAATATATTTTATACCGTCGTCAAATTTGCCACTGCGAGCGTGGTGCAGTTGGTTACCACATCTGTCTAACATGTGGCTGGTCTAAGACCAGTGAAAGCAGTTGCGCACAGAAGACCCCCGGTTCGAGCCCGGGCGCTCGTACAGTGAAAGTGTCATATGTTTTGTTTTTGTTTGGCTCTTGAACTATTCTTTTTTATAGTCAATAACTTTTGTTCGCTGCGTGGAGCGTAGCGCTTCGCGTTTCTCACTACTTTATGACAAACTTTGCGTCGCCAATGCGCACTGCTTTCGTCTTCTGCAGACGCCAATCAGGTTTCTGTGACAATGAAATAATGCTGCTATGGTATACAGATGTATATACAGTTTGACCAATAGAACTTGCGTACTTGCTGATCTACGCCGTACACCGTCCTCTACCGCGCTTGAGTCATTGGCGTATGGGTATCTCTCTCGTGGTAAGTCCACTGGCCCTCCCTTGGCTTCTCCTCCAGATCCTCCCAGCTGTGGCATGCGTTAGCAGATATTGAGCTTCACTCCTCACTCTTGACAAGACTTACATCTTCGCCTCTGCGAGCGTATCCACCAGATTCCTCTCACCTTCCGCCACCTCAATGATCTCCTCGATTAAACCCGCCTGAATCTCATTCTCAATGCCCTGAATTTGCTCCACACTCAAAGGTGGCTCTGGCTCGATCCTGGGAATCGCCGCATGCTCCGCCACCGGGTCTCTTGCTAACTGTGCATGCTGGAGCTCTTGTGTCTTCTGATCTCGCGGGCCCTCCAGCATTGCGGGTCCGGGTGTCTCGTCACCCCATTCCGGCGTCGCAGCGCCCTGCAGCGCATGGTCTTTCCACACGATGTTGAACTCTTCCATCTTTCCACTCGAAGAAGTCAGAGGGACCTTCTTGAACGCTTCCGGATGTTCTTCGACCAGCTTGTTGACTCGCGCCTGCCATTCCTCGAGTCCGGCGGGCTTATTGGCCTCGATAATGCGCATGCGGTGCTTCGTCAGCGCTTCGGTGGACTGGCGGTAGACGCTGGATTCGGGAAATTGCTGAAGCTTGTTCAGCGTGTCGCTGTAGAGGTAGAGGAGGGTGGACCGGGGGGCGTGGTGAGTGAAAAGGCCAGTGAGACCGGTGGGGGCGCCGGGTTCGAGCAGTTCCCTGCTGTTGGCACGGGAGACGGAGGCCAGAAGCCTCAATGCGGGTCTCATGTTGCTGATGGTGTGTGAGGGTAGATGTAATTAATGTATTGGGATATGGTGACGGAGCTCCAAAGCCAATGCGCTGCTTACCACGATGCGTGCCTGAGGCATGCACGTAACGCTGGGAGTCGGGGACTAGCTGTCGCGGCGCAATATATACGCCACATCGTCCTCTATCTCCACCTGTTCACTCACGATTTTGACGCTCCTCGAATGCCGTAAATAAAGACTCCAGATTATGCAAACCAATGCGACCGTCTTGACTGCGAGACACCTGGCTTCACAGGGCCTCGAGCCCTCCAACCACCGCCATGCGCCTCTCACTGTATAGCCTTCTCGCGCTGCCTTTACTGCCATACTTATCAGCCACCCAGATTGAACAGCCAGCCGACAGCGTTCTACAACCTCGAGACGAAGCATCAGCAGGAAGTGCGTTGGAAGGACACGATGGCAAGACCAAGACGACCGGCGGGATAGAGACAGGCACGACTTTCAATGGGAAGAATGTACCCGGAATCACTAGTTTGGATGGAGCGACCCTGAACGATGCGATCAAGGACGGATATTGGTTGGTGGAGTTTTTCAGTCCCTACTGCAGCCACTGCAAGAAGTTCGCCCCGACATGGCAGACATTATACGAGTTCTACTACACCCAGGATCCCCTACCGCAGACATCTGGCTCTGGAGAGTCAGAGTCCGATCTCAATAGCTTCACTCGATACTACAATTTCAAATTCGCCAAAGTGGACTGTGTAGCGAATGGTGATGCATGCTCCGATAAGAAGATCAAGAGCTTCCCCACGGTTGTGCTGTTCAAGGATGGCGAGCAGGTGAAGGCGAATCTCGGTGCACAAAATATGAAGGAAATGTCGAAATGGGTTGAGGAGATCTTGGAGAGTATCAAGCCGGGTTCGAGGCCAAAGGACGGCCCGATTCTGCCAAAGGCTGGCGATCACGAAGTCGAGAAAACGCTCATGCCGGAGCAACCGCCTGTGCCGCTAGATGGCAAGGCTGACTCGAGAGTGACACCCACTGCATCTGCAAGCAAGAGCGCAATCTCCGCGACCAGGGTACCGCAAGTGCCGAACCAGGCGGGCAAGTCCGTACCTTTGACCGCAGAGAGCTTTCAGCGCCTGGTTACAACAACTCGCGATCCATGGTTTGTCAAATTCTACGCGCCTTGGTGCCATCACTGCCAAGCGATGGCACCCAACTGGCAAGGCATGGCTCGCCAGATGCAGAACAGAATGAATGTGGGAGAAGTCAACTGCGATGTGGAGAAGCGACTTTGTAAAGACGTCAAGGTCCATGGTTATCCTACCATACTGTTCTTCCGTGGCGGCGAGCGCATCGAATATGATGGTCTTCGCGGGCTGGGTGATCTGATTGACTTTGCAAAGAAAGCTGAGGTCGTCGGCGACGGCATCAAAAATGTCACTGCTGCAGAATTCGAAGAGCTGGAGAAGAAGGAGGAAGTCATCTTTCTGTATCTCTACGATCATGCGACTACGCACGAGGACTTTCAAGCCCTGGACCGCTTGACCATGAGCTTGATTGGCCATGCTAAGCTCGTGACATCGAAAGACCCAGCACTGAACGAGCGGTTCAAGATTAGCACCTGGCCGCGCCTGCTTGTGTCTCGGGACGGAAAACCAACGTATTACACTGCGCTTTCACCTCGCGACATGCGCGACTATCGACGCGTGCTCAACTGGATGCAAACAGTCTGGCTTCCTATCGTCCCTGAGCTGACTGCCTCCAACGCTCAAGAGGTGATGAAAGGCAGGCTTGTCGTGCTCGGAATCCTCTCGCGCGACCGCCCAGAAGAATTCGTATCAGCCAAACGCGAGATCAAGAACGCAGCGCTCGAGTGGATCGACAAGCAAACACAGGCCTTCCAGCTTGAGCGGCAAGAACTGCGCGACGCGAAACAACTTCGTATTGAAGAAGCCGAGGACAGAAATGACCAACGTGGCCTACGAGCTGCAAAGTCAATCCGCATCAATATGGACGACATCGAGCGCAAAGAAGTCGGCTTCGCATGGATCGACGGCATCTTCTGGGAACGCTGGATCCGCACCACCTTTGGCATCTCCGTGCAGGCCGACAACGAACGCGTCGTCATGTACGACTACGACAACCATCGCTACTGGGACGTCACCATGACCGGCAACCCGATTGTGCCATCTCGAACGTCGATACTAGAGACGCTACCGAGAGTCGTCTCAAGCCCGCCCAAGCTCAGCCAAAAGAGCACGACTACGGCGCTAGGGCACGTGTGGTGGGTGGTGAAGGGGCAGGTGTTTGAGCACCCGCTTGTGAGCACGGCAATTGCGATTGTGACGATTGCGGGCGCCGTGATCCTTGGGCGGAGGCATTTGAGGATGGGTGGTGGTGTATCGAGTGGGTATTTCAGAGTCGGGGAGAAGAATGGTATGGACGGGCTGTTAGGGGGCAATTCGGGTGGGCAGGGGAAGGTGGATTGATGGGACTGGATGTGGAAAGGACCGTCGTGGCATTTGCGTGGGCGCTTTTGAGGCGTTAAGGGGAGGGTGGGAATGGTGGTCTTTGGGTATGAGGGACACAGAGCTTCGTCTTTGTTGTATCAGATTTCCCGATCTCTTTGCAGCCTGAATGGCACCTTCCGAAAATGTTTCCATCTATAATCTGGCAAGTGCGGCTGAGCAGGTCAAACGTACTTCGACCTGGGAAGGCGGGTGGCAACAGATTGCTCCTTTCAGAGGGTTCCTGTGCACGAAGGCTGCTTTGATGTTGCTTGCACTGCCTGCAGATCACACGCGACGTGTAATCCGACCTCGACATCTGCTTTGCTACTCCTGCAATAAACGGACAGTTCGAGATGGCTCGACACGGAATTGCGTCGAATGCTGCACCTTCGCTTCAGCCGACAAGACGCCCGCAGCACGCAGCCTTCCGATCCCGTCATGCTGTGCGCGGCTGCCGGCTGAGACATACATGTACCTAATTCTTCGATTCGGGGACGTCCTGCTCTCAGCAGGTGCTGTTTGAGGCTGATGCGGTATTCGAATGCAAAGTCTAGGCTACGCATTCACCATTACATCTGTCACGCATTCCTTCATCGACGCGACCCAACTTGAAGCCATGTGGCAACCGTTTGGCAACTCCAGCACTGTCCCCCCAGCGGCATGGCACCCGGAACCCAATTATAGAGGCACCTGGTCTATCTTATCGACTTGTTTGATCACGATGTTCTTGTGCGTATGGACGGCCGTGCATCTGAATCTGCCTGAGCACAAGAAGGAATGGCAGCAGAAGTGGCGGCATCTTGGGTGGCTTTTGCTAGCCTTGCTGGCGCCTGAGGTCGTAGCTTGGAATGCTTTCGAGCAATGGCGTGAGGTGAAGAGGACTACGTCAAGGGTCCGAGACGCCTACTGCCAGCTCCATAAGTTTCCATTCTCCAGGTACAAGCAAACGAGCTGGCGGGGCAAATTGGCTGATCTGAGGCGTCGGATACGTGTTGGTCTATACCTCGAGGCTGGTGACCTGCCGTGCGAATCGCAGGCCAAATGGCCAGACATGACGCCCGAAGAAATAGCTACCACGTACTGGACCGACGTCCATAGCTGGAATGCTCTCATGGGCGGCTTGGTGTTCGACACTCGTTCCGCCGACAGACCGTTTCTGCCTCAAAAAATGCAACGCATCACCTTGACTCTGTATGGCCTTGCGAACATTATGCACAGGTTTGATGACCCGGAGCATTTCGCACACTGGACCGACATACTGCCGTCCGTCACCAAAGCAGAGATACTGGCTAGAAGCAAGCAGGACAGCCTACTCAAGCTTATCACGTGTTGGCAAGCAACGTGGTTTTGTGTACAGTGCATTCTGCGACTGTGCCAGGGTTTCTCGATCACGCTGCTCGAGCTCAACGTGTTCGGACATGCACTCTGCGCTCTGATTATTTATGTCTTTTGGTTCGACAAGCCCAAGGATGTCAGCGAGCCGACGACTATGACAGGCAGGAAGGCTGATGCAGTGGCTGCGTGGTTGACCAATTTAAATCAGCTCGGACAGCCCAAGGTGATCTGGACAGGCCGCAAATCCGATGAGCCCCAGGGCAAGCCCAGGTTCTGGTGGGAACGAGCATCAACAACATGTTCGTCAGCAGCAGCCCATACAGTCCCGGCTTCTATCACTACGCCGCGGGTCTACAAGCTCTCAGAGGCAATCACTAAGCGTGGTTTCGAGCATGACGGGACCGTCGAAGCAGTTCTTCACGTGTGCAAGGAGACTTCGGGCTGGGATCTATGCTATGAGACCAATGCACTGGACAAACGTGATTTTTCCCAGTACAGCCTGATTTTGGATCCTGCCGACGTAGAAAGACTTAACGCCTCCACGCCAATTTTGTTGACGATTCCGACCACGGTTTCCGATAGCACGTATCCCCACCGTCCCAAACTGGTCGTGCCAAGAATCTCAAATTGGTCTGTTGAAGCAGTCCTTGATGTGCTCTTCGGCCTGGGCGTCAAGAGGATTCTCAATTGGCTCCAATATGTCCTCGCGCTCACCGTGGCCGCCGGCGCATACGGCGGGCTGCACATCACCGCCTGGCATTCCATATTCCCTAGTGTGGCTGAAAAAATGCTTTGGCGTGCTGCGTGCATTACCATCATAGTCTCGGGCCTGACGCTCGCAGTCTTCGGGGTCGTGTCGTGGTGTGTTGTGAGCATGCGTAGGCGTCATCGTGACGGGTCCTTCACGTCGGTGCATAGAATCATCATGGTTGTGGCCAACTCTGGTGTAACGTTCGGTGTCACGTGGGTACTGCTGGGAGCCTGGATCTTATGGTACCTTTTGTGCCGGACCTTCCTGGTCGTCGAGAGCTTCATCATGCTGGCGCACATCTCGGAGGCGGATCTGCATCTCCCGGTGTGGTCGCGATATGTACCACACGTAACGTAGAACGAGATCGGGGCGGGATGGCCAAGGTCTGCGACGTTTCACCCACAGTCAGTTCAAGGCGGGCATGTCACATGCTATCTCCTGCTTACCTAGACTGCTAGCAAATCAATTGCGCGCCATAAGCAGAGCATGCTCGAGCGCTGGACCGTTGAAGTCTTCGCCCTCTTCACATGCCCCGCTGAAACCATCTGCATGTGGACGGACGAATTACTGGAATCGTCGCAATGGTCTTGCCATTGCGACGCGCCTGAGTAGAAGGCAGGCTAAACTGGATGTATCGATGCAGCGAAGCATCCATCATGTGCTGCTTCCCTCTCTAACATTTCACGTGATTCTGACATGCTATACAAGAATTCCTTAGCGCCAAGAAGGTAGCTCGCGCATCTGTACCGAAGGGCCCATGCGCCAAGTGTATTAGGACCAACCCAGTTTTGCTATTGGAGTGGCTTGTGATAGGTCCTGGTATACTGGTATAGGTAGTCAGGTTTTGTGATAGGTACCTTACTAATCTGACGGTCCTAGCAGACTTTGTACCAAAAACGGCGAAGCCATGGCGTATACGCAGGGTACATGGCGCTTGAGACCAAATCTTCTGAAGAGCCAGGACTGACGCGCCGTGACCTAGCGGACAGAGCACAAATGTGCTCGACCATTCTCGCACTCGTCCTTGAGTGTCCGCAACCTCAGCAGAACAACAACAAGCCGTTACTCCATCACATCGAAGCGAAGTGAGCACGGCCAGCTGCACCGACATGATCACCACCACCACCTCCACTCTGCAGCTCATTGCCTCAGCTTATAGCATCTGTCGTATCACTAAGTCATGCGAGACCCGCTCGCTCTATGTCTTGACCTTTTTCACAATCATGCTCCTCGACGCAATGGGCGCAAACATCTTCTCAAACCACCAAAACGCCACAGTGACCCAGACCCATAACCGCCACACCTCCCAATAACTGCCCCATCTCATCCCGGGCCAACTCTCCCTCGCCGTCTCATCAAACCCATCGCAAACCCTCAAGAACATCTCCGGATCATCCGTAATGACGCCGTCCAACTCTCGCCGGATACACCACTCCATGCGATCCTCCGTGTTCACCGTCCAAGCAATCACCCGCCGATGAAACTTCTCCCGTGCTTCCCGCAAGAACGACTGCCCGCCCGGTCCGATGAGAATGGGCAGGAGCATGTTGAAGCCCACGTCTGGGATTTGGAAAAAGTGGCGCGCGTAGGAGGTGGAGAAGCCGATGTGCACGACCGGGAATCCTGGGGAGTATTTCAGGGCCAGAGGCAGGAATTTGGCGGCCCAGATGCCCAGGACGACGCGGTCTTCCCATTTGCGGTTGCTGGCGGGGGGTGCGGAGGCGATGGTCGAGGCTATGAGGCGCATGATTTGGTCGGCGTCGTTGTCGAGTTTGATGTCGAGGAGGATCCAGATGTCTTTGAGACCGGGTTCGGAGAGGTAGGCGAGGAGGTCGAGCAGTCGAGGCATGGGTTCGTGAGGGTCGGATGTTGTAGTGAGGTCTTTGATCTCGTCCCAGGTCTTGTCTTTGATCTTGTCGGGTCTGCCGAAACAGCGTTTGAGGGTCGCATCGTGGCTGATGACTACGACCTCGTCCTTTGTGACGTGCAGATCGGTCTCGATCGCGTGTGCGCCAGCCTTGACGGCGCCCTTGAACGCGGCCATTGAGTTCTCTGGGTGCTTGGCCTTGAAGCCTCGGTGCGCGATGCACTGCGGCATCTTCCTCTGCTTCTTGTGCTCGACCCGCGTGATCCATTTCGGCGCCGGGAACGCACTGTCTTCTGGCATTGTAGCAGTGGAGATCAGTTTCTCGACGCCCGGCTGAAGAAGCATGGGTGGTGCTCCCAGATTCGAGGAGATGCGGCGGAGGAGTGGCTCGCGCTCGGACTGGGTCGATCTCATCATTTTATAGACCAAAGAGTGAGGTGTGGACTTGAAGGGAAAGAGGAAAAATGCGACGGCGAAGTCGGCCCTGGAGCGAAGTTTAGTTGGCTGCAAGTTGCTGCAGCCTCGGTCGGAGACGGGTATGAAGGTGGGTAGGATGAGTGTCCGGAGGTGCAGAAAGGACATTTATGTACTGAGCTGTGCATCTTACGCGGCCGTCACGGTCTTCGTCGAGGCCTTTGAAACAAACCTAGAAGACGGCGATGGCCTAACATGTCCACCACTCCGCCGGAGCTTCCACAAGCTTCACGCCCGCTCGTCATCCAGGCACGAGTCTCAGCATGTTCGCAGTCTCTGTCTCCGTCTGTAGCCGCCCTCATGCACCGGGAAAAGCAAGGACATGCGTTGGGCGGAAGTTTGTCAGAGGGGATGGCGGAGGGACTGCAGGTGGAAGGTGTAATAAGACGGACCCGGACATTCGGAGTGGAAGAAGGCCGAACATTATTGTGTTCACGACGGGGACTTGGACGAGGAGACCATGCCTGTACTTCACACATTCCAAATGTCACATGGTGTCGATGTGTGAGCGCCTTGGGGGGCGAAGCATGACTATCCGCATTTCGCCCATCTTGGCGAGATAGCAACGCATACTGAGAAGTGGACAATCATATCGACTGGACATGATACAGACCTCCCACAGACCAACATTCGCTGTCACGGCCACTACCAACCTAGCATTTTGTACATGGAATCCGAGGCTCCTTCACCATTGAACAGGCCCATCATCCCTCGGGGTGGCAAACTGGTCTCTACTGTCTGAAGCTGTAGACACCTCGCCCTTCCCGTTCGCTTGATGCCGAAGCAAAACTTCATGTTCCAGGTGAAGTCCAGTCCAGCCGTGTTAGCGAGGTATCTACTACATTATTAGGTAGAGAAATTCAGCAACGGTGGAAGTGCCAAGTACATGTACTTCTATAAGGTGGGGCAATCGACACTGTCACATGCCATTTCGGTATGACGCCGCTGCCTTGTTGTTGCGCCTGACTTTGCATTGTACTCTCTTTACGACCATGTCACTATAGTGACATTGCAGCTGCGTGAGCAGCCAGATACCCACTGATCATGGACGACGCGTCTTACGCCACCATCGCCAACCGCGACGAGCCCATCCCAGTCCTCAAGATCCCCGTCCACGAAGACGGCGACGATGCCTACACCACCCCCGAGGCCTCCGAAGTTGAGCAGAAGAGTGACTTTAATGGTTCAGACGATGGCGAAGGCAGGCCCGGCTTTCGTGACAAGCTGTTCGCCGGCATCATGTCACAGATCCTGCCGTCGGAAGAGATGAGCGAGCATGATCCGGACGCAACAACTGGTAGACAAGCAAAGCCAAAGGACAGGAGGAGTAGGAAGTACGTGGAGAGGCCGACCTTCAGCATACCTGTCATGAGTGCCAACTTTCGTCGCTTCAATGCACGAGTGGGAGTGTTGTTTGTGATGCAAAACAGGATGATTCATCTATTCACCTGGAAACACCCGACAGCCACATTGTCTTTCCTAGCCATATACAGTCTGATCGCGCTGCAGCCCTCATTACTGCCAACGCTCCCTTTACTTGCGCTCCTCTTCTGGATTATGATACCCTCGTTCATGGCTAGACATCCCGCTCCGGCCAATGATCCCAGGGTAGAGCCTTCGTTCCGAGGGCCACCTGTCGCACCCCCAAGCCGAGTCAAGCCAGCGCCGGAGATGAGCAAGGATTTCTTCCGTAACATGCGTGACCTCCAGAATTGCATGGAAGACTTTTCCCGTCTGCACGATGCTGCGAACGAGTACATTACTCCCTACACCAACTTCTCAGACGAAGCGGTCAGCTCGCTACTTTTCGTCTCCGCCTTCACCGTGGCGTGCCTGGCATTTGTTGGCTCCCACCTCGTACCCTGGCGGGCTGTAGCTCTAGTTGCTGGATGGACCATGACGCTCGCCGGACATCCCGAGGCGCAGAAAGTCATGCTGAGTTCCATCAATCTGAGCCAAACACGGCACCATCTTGAGGGCCTCCAACACTGGCTTCAGCATATTCTCTATACTGACATCGTCCTCGACGAGCCGCCGGAAGTACGGCAAGTCGAAATCTTTGAGCTGCAGAAACAGCACGCTTCGACTGGAACGTGGGAGGCCTGGCTGTTCAGTCCTTCGCCTTACGATCCGCTCTCGCCGGCACGCATCTCAGGATCCCGTGCTAAGGGTACGCAGTTCTTTGAGGACGTCGAGCCGCCTGCTGGCTGGAAGTGGAAAGACAAGAAATGGAATCTGGATTTGTGGAGCTCGGAGTGGGTCGAGCAGAGGATGATCTCAGGAGTGGAAGTCGAGACGGAAGGAGAGCGCTGGGTGTACGATCTGCCGGAGGAGATTTTGGAAGGTTTCACCGCAAAATCCAAAGGGAAGACCGTGAAAGGGAAGGAGAGGGCTATGCCAAAAAGTGGGTGGGAAGAGGGCACAGGGAGGGAAGAGCGAGGCGGTTGGAGGAGACGGCGCTGGATCAGGCTGGTGGAGAGGAAGTCAATGTAGACAAGACGGGTAGGTACATATAACCCTTCAAGGAACGATTCACAGCTGACTTTGGAGACACATATTACGCTCGTCGAGACCAATCCCCCTCTGACTATGGAGAACAACTGTGAGCCTACCTCTCACAATTCCAACGAGACCTAGAAGGCTCCGTGCCGAATTGAAAAACACCAACCACCGCAAGCACATCTCTTCCTGTATCGAAACGACTAATCGCTGACTCACAAGACACAGTACCTATGCACCTATTGGTAGCGATCCCTGCCAGACCATGAAGAAGGACCTCGAGTCGACCATAAACTAGACGCGAAGCAGAGGAGGTTGAGAATGCTTGGCGGAGGGGGGATCTATCGTCAGGCTGAATCCTGGATTTTTGCACTGAAGCCGCTCGCCGTGGTGTTGTGGTCACATCGTCGAATCGGCTATCGATAATTCGCGGGTTTGCAGAGCAAATGCTTTCGGATCTACCCGTTCGCAAAGCTGATCCGGCAGGTCGCTCGCTCGAAGTGGCGAGCACTATTCCTTCGCGCCTCTCTAACGGCATGCAGGCGATGTATGTAACAAGCCCCGCGGCACAGCAGGCTGCATGCCTGCATTCTCCACCGAGATCACCTCGAGACATTCCCTGTCTTATAACTTTCGCGGATCGGTATCATGAAGAACATCCGGATGGACGAAGAGGCGGCTGCCGGCCAGCATGCTCAGATCTTCCCTGTGCCGCACGCAACCAAGCCATACTGGCGCACCGAGCTCCACTCAATCGATCCTCATCGCTCCACTGAGCACCTACCGGGAGATGCTGACATCGTGATCATTGGTGCTGGGCTCTCTGGCGTGGCCACGGCATACCATCTCTCCAAGATTGCCGAACTCCAGCCGCCGTCCATCGTTCTGCTGGACGCCAGGAACGTCTGCGAAGGAGCTACAGGTCGCAACGGCGGCCATATTAAAGTCCTGTCGGACAATCTCCACAGGATCGGCAAGAGAAATGGCGTGGCAGCCGCGGAAGAGTTTGCAGAGTTCGGCCAGTCGACCATCTACGCCATCAAGCACACAGTCGAAGAAGAGGACTTGACTGCGAATCTGAGTTGCGACGTAGCTTTGATGCGTATCTTGACAGCGACGAAGCCGGGAGGTCCAGCCAAGACTTTCAAGAATTCCGTGTACGAAGGTCATTCGTGGACGAAACAGTGCAGCTTAGTTCCAGAACGATTCGTCGAGCAGGTGACATGCTTGAATCAAGCAAAAGCCGCCATCAGTGTCCCCGCCGCCTCTTTCTGGCCGTATAAATTCGTGACTCAGCTCCTAGCCAAGCTAGTTGATCACGATCTCGTCAATCTGCAAACCAACACACCAGTGACAGCCGTGTCATCCGAGAACACGGTGACCACGTCGCGCGGCAGCATCAGAGCCGGCAAGGTCATCTTCGCCACCAATGGCCACACCGGCGGTCTGCTCGCCCAGTACGTCGATGCCATCGTCCCTTACAAAGGTACGGCGTGTCATATCAAGCCTAAAACAGCCGTAGCCCCCCACCTCTCCCAGACATACAACATTCATTACCCTCACTTCGGTCCCAACGAAGTCGACTATCTCAATCCCCGTCCCGATGGTGGCATCGTTGTCGGCGGCGCGAAATGGACCTTCGAGCACCGTCGCTCGGCTTGGTACAATAACTGGGACGACTCAACCTTGCTGCCCCCCGCCAAATCCGCTCATTTTGACGGACTCATGCAGAGAAACTTCAGAGGATGGGAGCATAGCGGCGCGGAGGTGGACCATGTGTGGACGGGCGTGCAGGCTGCGACGCCAGACCAGATGCCGCATATTGGAGAGGTGCCGGGCAGCGGTGGAACGCGGTATGTGCTCGCTGGGTACAACGGCGGTGGTATGTCTCTGATCTATTTGTGTGCCAAGGCGGTCGCGGAGATGGTTGGCAAGGATTTGACTTTCGAGGAGACAGGGTTATTGAGGTCGTTCAAGACCAGTAGTGAGAGGTTGGCTTCGAGACCATGATCTCATACGATCGATGGTGTGCTGAGGCCAATCGATGTGAGACCTGGCTGTATTCATCCTGTCGTCAACCTATCGCTCGGTCCCAGCTGATCAGTCAAATCCGTGACTGTGCCAGACGATCAACCGGTTTGTTGGTTGATGATGTTGAATGCTACCGAATGCTACCGAATGCTTAGTGATGCGGTGTGACTGTTCCGATCAGCGGTTGATCATGTATCGACAGAGTGCCGGATCAGAATTCACGAGGGGATGTTCAACCAGATATTAGTTGGTTGACTGACAGGATCGATAGTCGGGTCGTTCCTAAGGAGATCCGAGTCAGTAGAGTGCCTATGCTCTCCAATCGTGTTCACCTCCGTTCTCTCGGCGTCCGTCCAGTGCTGCACCACGTTCCCACCGTCCGAGAATTTCACGCTGTTGATAGACATTGCTATATCGTCCGCACTTCGGCCAAGCGTTGAGAAACCGAGACTAGCGAGGCCATGGTAAGACAGCACAAAAGCTGGCTCGATCAAGACCCGTGACATGCCCTGCAAAGACTTCGCAACCCAACAAGACCATACTCGACGTCGTAAAAAGCACACCCTAATACCATGAGATCATCCATCCTCGGCCTTGCCCTGCTCGTCCCCGCCGCCTTGGGCCAAGGTGGGCCTGACATGGGCAATTGGAAATGCGGACAGACTCCACCGGCAGGATGGGGTGTACGTCTCTTGCCTTGGATGATACGAGACGGCCTTTACTAATGTCTGTGCAGACAGAAGGGAACTGCGGCGAGATTCCTGCGGGTATCTGCAGAGACCCGATCAATTGCAAGCTGATTGTTCGTTGGTCCCTTTTCATATACCATATGATCTTTTCACTTACCAATACAGTGCGCCGGGCAAAGTTACAAGGGTGCTTGGGCGTAAGCGGAATCCTCTGATTCTTCCGTGCTGTCGGCAAGTAATGACTGACGTCTGCTGTGAGGGTAGGAACGAACAGGGCAAGTGCGATTGCTGGTGCAACTATTAAGACTAGTCATTCATCCATACCCACAAGCCCCTGACTAGGCTGGTAGCAGGATATGCAAGCCATAGTTGCCATCCTCAGTCATGTAGCTACGATCCTCTTTGAGCCTCGCTGCATCCCAGAGGGTGCTCCGTTGCGCAGCATCATATTTGTGACTATGCACCACGAAGATCTTCTCGCCTTTTTCCAGCCGTGTTCCCTCGAATTCCACGTCGTTACAGGGCACGAGATGCTGCGTATGCCTTCCCTGCTCGGCGTCCCACTCCCCGACTACCGTCCAATGTCGTCGATCAAAAGCCTTGTAGCCGAGCTGACTGTTGGTGTGATCAAGGACATTCAGGATGAAGCGTTCGTTCGCCCCGTCGATATCATTGTACGCTCGCCAGACCCTTTCCTGGTCCTTACAAGCATCGAGACCGATGATAACCTGGGCATCTCTCATTTCATCGACCGAAT
Source organism: Teratosphaeria destructans (assembly GCA_010367425.1). Taxonomy (NCBI): domain Eukaryota; kingdom Fungi; phylum Ascomycota; class Dothideomycetes; order Mycosphaerellales; family Teratosphaeriaceae; genus Teratosphaeria; species Teratosphaeria destructans. Next base: position 367,284 of record WBMN01000013.1, read on the forward strand.
CACCTTCTGTCGGGCTGTCCCGCGGACCTTCCAGAACAACAGACCATTTTGTCCAAAAGTGAGCTGCTTCTGCACGCGTGAAGGAGCCAATTGTCGACCCCAAGGACAGAACAACGCGCGGCTTGTGCACGTTAGCAGGACTATCCAGCCATGCCAGCCCATCCTCGTAAGTCCCTAGTAAGCCGTTGCAGCGAACGTGCTGGAAATTGCTGGGCCCGAGGTCCTTCAGGGTTCTTTCCAGTTCATTTCGATCCAGATCCAAGGCATAGTAGTCAACATGCTTGCTAGCAGCATCGATGGCCTTGAGTAAGATATTGGTCTTGCGGAGAGAGCCACTGCCCAGCTCAAGCAGGATGGAGCCAGATTTGATGTTCTTTGCAATCTCATGTTTGTGTCTCTCGAGTAGACTGATCTCAGTATTGGTTAGATAGTACTCCGGAGCATATGTGAGATCTTCGAAGTGTTTGAGACCTCGCTCATCCCAGAGTAGGAGAGATGGAAAAGAGCGAAGGCCGTCATGCTTCGGCTTTGACAGCCCTGCTCTGATCTCGGCACTCAGATCGAGCAGCTGTTGGTTGCCGCGAATGCTGGTGATTTTGACGTCCTGGGCATGGCGTTCTCCATCTCGCTTGGCAGATGAATGCTTCCCGGGTCTTTGCATGCCATTTGGCCTGGCCACAGGAACCTGATCTATGGAGAGCGTCATGACGTCGGCGGAGTGCTGCACCGTGGGGTATTTGAGGCTGTTGGATGACATGACAAGACTAGACGTTCTGCATGTTCGATATCATGTCAAGACACCATGGTGAGTAGGAACTGGATCAGACGGCATTATGTGAGTCCAAAACGCATGACCATGTCCTGACATAGACATGACCCGCGCTGTGGGTTATACGTGTAGTAGTCAATGGATCCGACCCGCATGATCTGTTCCGGTACCTGCATGTGGTTGACCAACACAAAGGGGTCCTGCAATCTGCGTCATGATGATTTGGTGCCTCCCGAGCGCTGGTCTGGACACCCCAGTCTGGACAGCGCAGGTGACATTTGCGTTGATGTGTCCCCTGGAGAGTTCACGCACGCTTCAGGTGGCTACATGTACCTTATGGTCGATTGCGTGTCCAATGTAGATTACTTACTAAGCGACATGCACCGTCACATGAACGCCACTATCTACTCAGGAATTACAATATGATGCCTGCCTCCTGCAAGAATCTCACATCATGCCTGTGACAGTGACACTCGGACACGTGCATTGGTGAAGTCACTTGACCTCACAACTCGCTCATCCGGCGGCTGTGCATGATAAACATCGGCTCATATCGACCTCTCGGATATCCGACGGCGACATGACAAAGAGAAGACGATCGCGGCCGCGTGACCTCGGTCTGATCGGCACTTTTCGTCGAACTGGGTGCAGGCGAAGCGGCAACATGGTCGTCTGATAGCTTTGTGCTGAGACGCACTTCTGCCAGAAGCTAGGAGATTCCCCATCCAGCATGCCGCTTTCGCAAGCGGCTTGTGAGTCGTGTGTCGACCTCCTGATCATAGGTATGTATGCTCAAGCCTCCAAGGCTCTGAAGTGGAACTGACCTCCATGTCTTGCAGGCGCTGGACCGTCGGGCTTGATGCTGGCTGCATGGGCATCTCAATTCAACATCTCGACTCTTATAGTCGACAAGAGTCCAGACAGAGTCCAGACAGGTCATGCAGATGGCTTACATTCAAGAACGCTAGAGATTCTTGACAGCTTCGGTCTTGGTGCTCAAATCTTCAAGAACTGTTACCATGTCAACGAAATTTGCTCATGGAATCCGGACCCAGCAAAGCCAAGCACAATTCAGCGTACGCAGATGGTCGACGCACAGCCGCGACGTCTTTCGCGGTATTCCCAGATCAGCCTGAGTCAGGGCGCAATCGAGCATGTATTGTTGGGCTACCTCAAGGACAACGCCAGAGTACAGGTCAAGCGCGGTTGCGTGCCGGAATGTTTGAGCGTCGAAGACGACGACCAAACAGACTATCCGACTCGCACTGCCATCCGCAGGTCCGTCGACGATGACGCAGCGTCTTTCAACGGCCGCGAGAACGACAATGCCGAAACCGTCAGGGCCAAGTACGTAGTAGGATGTGATGGCGCGCATAGCTGGGTAAGGCGTCAGGTTGACATTCCCATGGAGGGGGAGAATCACAATACGCATTTCGGCGTGATGGACGTTGTGCCATTGACCAACTTTCCAGATATTCGCAAGTCCTGTGTCATACACTCTAGCACTGGTAGTGTCATGACTGTACCACGCGAGAACCGACTTGTCCGCCTGTACGTCCAGATGGGCGAAACGGCGACAGACGAGAAGTTCGATCGCTCGTCTGTCACCGCGGAGAAGATTCTCGCGAAAGCCCGAGAGGCATTTCACCCCTATACGTTGGACTTTCGGATCTGCGACTGGCAATCAGTCTATACTGTCGGACAGCGATTGGCACCTTCATTTAGCTTCCGAGACCGAGTCTTCCTATGTGGCGACGCAGTGCACACTCACACCCCAATGATGGGGCAAGGCATGAACGTCAGCATGCAAGACGCATACAATCTGGGATGGAAGCTCGGTAGTGTCCTCACAGGCATCGCGAGCCCTGAGATTCTGCATACGTACCATCGGGAGCGCAGGAGCGTGGCGAAACGACTCATTGAACTTGACAGAGAAATGGCTGATTTCTATTGTCGAGGCCCAAGTCCGAACTCACAAGAGTATCGGCGGTACCGCGAGAAGTTTTCAGAATTCCTGAGCGGAGTCTCGATCACTTACGGACCGAATGCGCTGGTGGCTGCAGGCGATAGCAAATCCGTCGATGTTGCCGTCTTGACTGGAGCAGTGTGTGGTCAGCCAGAGCTAGCAAGATCCATTCAGCTCGGTCGCCGGCTCCCGTCATACAAAGTCGTGTGTCAAGCTGAAGCCAATGTCGTGCAGCTGGCATCAATGCTGCCGAGTGACGGAAAGTGGCGGCTGTTGGTCTTCGCAGGCGACTTTGCCATGAAGTCACAGTACGATGCGGTTCAAGATCTTGGTGGCAGGCTACAGGGATTTCAAAACGCACATACTGTGCCGGGAGGAGACCAAGGATTGGTGATCGAGGTCTTGCTGCTTCATGCCGGAACCCGCGAAGACGTCGACCTGCTCAACTTACATGCCGTCTATCATCCATGGGATGACCGGCTTGGCTGGGACTATTGGAAGGTGTTCTCGGATGATGTTTCGAGTTTCGAGCCTGCAATTTCTGCGTACGAGAGCTATGGTGTTGATGCGAAGACGGGCTGTGTTGTGCTTTTGAGGCCTGACAGCCATGTTAGCTATATTGGTCCCATCGGGCGGGCTGCTGCGGACATGACGAGGTTTCTTGAAAGCGTCTTCGTGGGCGAAGGAGCTCGATGATGCATTCAAACTCTTGCACTCGTCTATGCTGTGACAATTTCTCTGCGTTGGTTAGAATTTGCCAATGGGTTATCCAGGCCGAAGGGGCGAGTGGTGACTAGGCACAGGCATGGGACATTTCAGGAAACGAAGCTTACGAGGGAAGCTGCCCGCTTCAAGGTCATGAGTCTTTCTCGGCATCCTATTCCAGAACCCACGGCTTCAAAGCATGCAGTCCCGCAACCTATCAGACCGTATCACGCCTCACGCCCTCTTGCCCATTTGCTTCAGCGCGCGGACCCTTGTCCCTCCTTGCTGCGCTCCAGCCAGTCCTCTGCCATTGCCGTGAGCACACCTGGCTTCTTGGCTGCTTCTAGCTGCTCTGATCCGCATTCACAAGACTACCGTACTCCAGCGATGGGCAGATTGCGCCCCTCACACCTCTCCGTGTCATTGCCGCATCGAACGAGATTCTTGCCAAGGCACATTCGGGATGGCAGAGCTTGAGATCTGCAATCATGGACGACGCGTGACTGGCAACGACCTTCTCATCTTGAGCCTGCGACTTCTTGCCGACCGGGGCGAGCGTCAACGTGCAACGGTGGTCCAGTGGCCCAACCGTACACTCCACCGTCATCATCGACGAGCCGGTCTTCATTCATTGTTCCGACAGCTCATCGAGCGCCTCTGTGGCAATGACGAGGCCGCCTGGCTTGTTAGGACACTCATACTGAGTCCAGCGTCCGCTCGCGGTCTCGACATGCTGTACTTCTCCTTTCAAATCGCAGTATTGGTGATACGCGGCTCTGGTTGGGTACGCCTGCTGTTCGAATATAACTACGAGACCACGTTTGGACAAGTAGAAACTATCAGCACGCTGATGAGTGCCCTCGCGTGTCACGATAGCATCCACTTGCCTGGAGTGCGCCAAGGCTGTGGCCTCCTGCACCGTTGCCGGTGTAGTATTCTGAGGCAGATCAAGAGCAATCACGCCGTGAGCACTGCCTCTATACTGGAGGACTGCTGTAGGTTGCAAGAGTACAGGAGGTTGGCAGAGAGCCGTCGAAAACCCAATTTTCGGATGAGTGGCTTATGTGATAAGCGGGTTGAGCAGAGGCAAAAGAACAATTGTACCGCAGCGGGCATTTCTCCCCACGTGGTCTCCCATCGCAGCACCACTCCACCGATTCACAGTTTAAGTACAAGAGAGTGGGCGGCTGAAAGCGCGCCTACAACCACCCCGCGGCCCTTTCAGGTGATGTTGACTCAATCTCCCAGCGCACCACTGCGGCTTATCCTGACATGTTCTCCCATACTTGGTTTGTTGCCTCCACCCTGTCCTTTCGTGTAATCTTGTCTTCCTACTTGTTCATCCGGAGAGTATATATCGTATAAGGTTCCAGGGGAAACTCGAACGACACGCCGTTCTGATCACGGGGACCTAGCTCAAACGTGTGAACGCATCTGTTTATGTACCCCCTGTTTGTACCACTTGGGTTCCTAATTATGGAGATGCGCCTAGAGTCGTATCCGAGATTCCGGACAAAAACTACGGCTGTGGGTAATGGCGCAGCGCCATTTTGGTATCGGAAAGCTTGAAATTCAAGCGTTCCGCTTCCGATGACTCCTGTCCACCGTTGAAACGGCGCAATGGCCGTAAAGTACGTGTCCACCTCCATTGAGTTAAGATCCGGGCTGAGCTGAGTGTCTAGAAGAGTCATCCCTGGATGAGGCATCCAAATGGGTAAGCCTTAATCGTGTCAGTACAGAGATCGCAGCAGTACAGGAACCAGACTTCCTACCTTGACCACTACCACTACCACCACCACCACCACCACCACCACTACCACCACTACCACCAGCAGAAGTTGCCCAGCCAAGTTTATCTAGGCAATATTTGGCTAGTTCCTTGGCGCTTGTCCTTGCCTCCAACTGGCTAAATTCTTCTAGCTGTTCCTTCTCGACTAAGGCTTCCCGTACTTGGAGATTAGGAACATCCTCAGTCGGATTTGTTGGGACAGAACAAGCGAATCGTAATAGCAAGAGACCTCCAAGGATAGAAGTGAGGCGCATCATGAATATGAAAAACTTGGGTAACTTCAGGATGCGAGATCTTGATGTGTTAATGGAGAGATTCGGAGGTGCGATGACTACTCATCTTCTTAAAGAGATCCGACTGAGCCCCCCTGGTACACTCTACCTCTGTACTGTCGGCACATTGTCGAGAGCATCTTCGACGTCACCACGATTAGCTCCAGGCTGTAGCCTCCGATTTAGGAACAAGACATACGGGTAGTGCCTTTGAGGCAGGCGATCAGTTGCACTTCGCAATTGTACTCGTTGTTCGATCAATCGCCCAATATGCAGCGTGAAGCTGCGTACGTACGTGCGGAACATTTCATCTAACCTTTCTACGACGTCTCTATTCGACAGGGTTACTGCAAATTAACCCGTATGTCCGTCAGTCAAGTCGTTGAGACTCCGATTCTTTCCCCGAGTACTCATGCAACAGGTCGGGCCGAGCGAATAATACACTCGCACTTGCCATTCGGTGGTCAATATATGTGCGACGGTCAGAGACAGCGATTGATCACTCGTTCTAGGCAATATCAATCTTACGACACTAAGAGGCAGAGATCGGTCAGAACAACCCCAAGTGTTCAGACTTCGGGCCGGGAGCTTTGCACTCGATTCGATCAAGCGGTCATACGACGTTTCTTGCCTAGGATACTCATGCAACAAGTCGGGCCGAGCACATAATACACTCGCACTTGTTGTTCAACACTCAGTTGCTTTGCGAGGGTTAGGGATAGCAATTGATTACTCGTTCCGACGTATGATCATACGACGCTGAGCGACAGAGATCGATCAAGAGCAACCCACAGTGTGTGTAGAGCCGGAGCTTTGCACTCGTATTCGCAATTTGATCGATCGATTGATGCCCGTAAGAGGACATGTTTATCGCAGCTTGTCTCGTAAGAGGACATGTTAAGAGGAGAGCGGCCGGCAGCAGTACATTCGCTTGCATTACATATACAATAGACCGAATCCCTCTAAGCCCGCCGGCCGTTGATAGCGACTTTATCCCGCACCAAGCCGATTCTGCTTCCTAGCCGCCTTCACAGGACTCAGCGATAATAGCAATAAAATGCGTCTTCACATCGTCCTGATGTTTTTGTAAGCGCTGACCCTTTGGCATATACGGCTTCTCGACTAATATTCCATAGCTTCTGCGCCGCAATGGCTGACAAGCACAAGCTATGTGCTTGTACAAGGGGTGGAAAGGATGCCGAGATCAACGAGGCGGTTACGAAGCTAGTCGCAGAAAAAAGCAATAATCATCTCACATATTGTTAGTCGCTAGAGATTGTGACCCGTCAGTTCATTGCTGATTCTCTTTGCAGCTACACATGGTTGGTGCAGGGAGGATGGTGAGACGTATAGCACTTCTACATATGGATGCTAGCCCTGCTAACAACATTGAATTCTTTTCCGCTAGGCGCCCCACGTAACGGCTATTATCTTTTCGCGGTCACCGAGTGGTATGAAGATGGCTGGGTCGGCGGCAATGAAATGCACTACCAATGCGTCGAGAGATTTACAGCTGGTGGATCAATCTGCTTCACTCCGAAGAACCACAATTACGATGACACGACTCTCCGTGACCTTAGCAGAGACCCTTGCGGAGAAGATCGGTATTCCTAGCTGCCCCTCGCTGGCCGCTGGCGTCGCGCAGCTACTTCTATGGCACGTAATAAAGAATGTCGGCGTTACGTCTGGATCTTGGGAAGCTCTACGAATAGAAACAAAGGGCTGTTAGTACAACGAGCCACTTGAGGATTGCTACAAGCCTCACACGGCTCTTCTATCATGATCGGGAATGTTCTTTTCAGGTATGACGAACTCTGTGAGGGTCGCCTTCGTCGTCGCATCTCTACAAATAAAGCTAGGTAGATCATCATGAGATTCGCAGGGTCACTAGCAATTGTCGTTGTCGAACGAAAGGCAGTATGCGCTGCACGTGGTCACGACATGCACACGCACTGCTCAAAAGCACCACATATTGCAAAGGCTCAAGTGACAACAAGCTTGACAGTACATGTACCTCCGTACCCAGCACAGATGTCGCAATACTGTGCGTCCCTGCGGTTCCCGGTCATGCTATCAGCCAAGTCACCCCAATGACCTCGGTCTTGTCGTGATTGACCGCTTGGTCGATGTGACAAGCCTTTCGACGAGCCGACCAACCACGAAATGATATCAACTAACCAGCTGTATTTTCCGATTTTGGTTTGGTTGGCCGGTACGGTCGGTGACTTTGATTCTGAGAGAATTGTTGTGGAGGCAGTTGTCGCCCAAGTCTTACCTGAACCCTAGCCATAAAGCTTCGACCTCAACGTCCGAGGGCAGCGAGGAGTTTGCGGAGCGTCAGCAGTCGCGAGTTTTCCTAGTCAATGCATTTCGAAGTCATAGCTCTTGATCTAGGCTGTCGACTATCGACCACCAACCACCGATTTGAGGTCTTCACTCAGCCGTCAACCGACTAGCAACCATGACGCTCTCGAAGCGGCCAACCGTGCGAGATCTTCAACAGGCCAACCATCAACAACGGATGTTGTCAACCACGTTGTAAGTTAGCCGACAGAATGACTGGCGGCTCTCAACACGGTCTTCATCTTCAAGGTACCACGAAGCAGAGCTACTGAAGCAATTCGTCAGTTTTTGAAAACTCCTCCGACCGTATCTATCATGAATTATGCTCAGCATTATTGGAGACAGCCGCTAAGGGGACGGCGTTGCGCCTCGACCTGCGAGATCCGTTCTCGGACGGCGGACGTGATCTTTCACGACGTCGTGAAGAGGATTGTCTTCCATGACGAGTTCGCTGACCAGGAGCTGCTTCTCCGGATGCCGGTGTATGGGTGTACAGCTCGTTGTCATCCTCCTGTTACGTGTTGTTGTGACCAGCGGTCAAGGACACGGCGGCGATCTTTATCCCACGGCCATGTGGCCGCGCCGTCTTCCGCAGCGGGTGCGCCGATAGAAAGCTGCTTCTTCAAACGTTGGTAAAGACCTATAAAAGCCCTCGTCATCTAATCTTGATGAGCTTGGACTCTCTGTTGCGTAAGGCCTGTTCAGCCGAAATCCATAGCATAGCAAACGTCAGCTGTTGTGTAGCAGGAGCTCCAGTGTCCAGATAGTAGCTATTCGACCTGCACTGGCATTTCCACTCACGTTCTACATCATTTTGTTCCAGCTCGGGCAGTAAGCGGTCATCGATGTCGCGCTTTCCCATTAGTGAGTGCTATTGCCTCGGATCCACCAATGCACTCCTCTTGACCCACATTTAGACGCCAATGCACACGAATGTAGGTGATGGGCTCACGATCAGGAGTACTATCATAAGCATCATGCCGAGGACTTGTAGTTCCTTTATCCGCCTGAAGCCGTATGAGCGCTTCTGTGCTCGCTGACCCAGTCCCTCCTGCCTCATTTGAGCTAGGCCTCTGCTAACATAGCTGCCTGGTACGCAGTGGTGAAGCGGTTGTGGATCCATGCCAATGCCCTGAAAACCTCTGAGACCATGGCTGAATGGCCTGACTTCCACAATGTTGCTAAGGTATGTCTATCTATCGGGTCCAAGCTCTGGACAAGGGACACTCTGAAAGACTGGCGGCACAGCGCCGGATTTTACGTTGCAAGATGAAGCGCCCACAGGCTTTGGTATGCGAAGCTCTTGGTTCGGCCCGCGAGCAGGCTCTGCGGACACAGATGTCAAGGAATTGGGGTCTGGCCGCACAGGGTTGCTGTTTGCCACGGGCCACGGCACGGCCGGTAGTAGCCTGTCTGTCTTGTCCGCGCTTGGGGTCTGCTACTTCGCGAGCGATTATTGATGCACCAGACCACGACGGCGCTGTGGATGCCTGAGCATTTTGCCTCCACGGGCCACTGATATTGCTCCGCTGATTCCTGGATACGGATCAGCGACTCCTCCGATATACTGATGCTGTTGAGTTGATTGTTACCATGCGCCATTCCTGTTGCGGTCTGTAGGTACCCTGCTTGAATCTCCAGAAGTAATATTTCTTTTTTCTTTCTTTTCTTTGCGCCTTTCTGTACGTCCGTTCCCATGCTATAGAGCATTGGAATCGTTGAGTAGGTATATGAGGAGGCGATCAGCTGGCCTTGAGCACAATTCTTGATTGGGCTGCGTGAGCTCACTGTTTATCTTCTGCAGTGCAGCTTGCTTTCCTTCGAGACCGCCCTGGTTGTTCACCTTTATAATTCGTGTCGCTGGCACCGTTGGCGTCTGGCGTCTTGTATTAGCGCGACTGCCAAGAGCTGTGAGAGAGCCATTGGCATTTTCTTCATCAGTTAGAGGTAGTTTACCTGCAAAAATCACAAGACGCATTACGCTGATCACTTCTGGTGTGACAATGCATCTCTATTGCGGTCCCGCTTCAGCCAGTGTGAGCCTCAGAGTTATGACTGTCACAGCAATGCGCTCCGCAGTGGCCTTGCGTGATGTCCTCGTGGGAGAGAATGTCCTTGAGAAAGACCAGCCCAGGTCTGATCGGTAAGCGACATCGCGGCTACACCAGGAAACTGATATTCAAAAGGGCGCCGTAGAGCATTCATATTGAGTGCCCTCATCCTGTCACAAGCTTGCGCAGTCCATTCGCGAATCTTGGGGTGGTTTCTGCCGAGTTCCCATGACACTCATGTCACGAAACATTGGCGTCGAGGAAGTCGGCGACTTCCTTCAGTAATTTTGCTATGTCGGCCAGTGTGATTTGCGGATGATGACTGTAGTCTGTATCTGATGAGCGACGAGCGTTGGACTTGCCTCTTCATTTTTCCACAAAGAAGACTGCACGTTTTGGCCAGACTGCTCCGTCGACCCAACCGGCTCCGCTGATGGACTAGAGTTACATCGTAGAATCTACCTCCTCGGTCAGTGTCACTGATGGATCAAGGACGGTCGATTCGGGTTGAGGCACCTTGATGAGCCAACAACGAACTGAACCGCATTGCATCAGAAGAGTCCGCACCTGGCTGGCTTGCTTCTTCTCGCGCAAGAACATGCGCCAGGGAAAGGAGTGGTGTCTGATGTCTAGGCGAGGAGAACGCAGGACCAAACGCACCGTTCGTCCTTGCGGTGCGCTGTGTTACCCTACAGCAGCTGCATCCCTCCGAGGAACCTGATATATGTGAAGAGCCCAGCGGCACTAGCCAGTGGGACACATGCATAGCCATAGTTCCATGTTGACTCCGATCAGTCAAGATAGATGCTACGAGTGATGACCTCTACGACAATGCGATGACCCGACGAGCCAAGGCCGACACCCAGAGATGCTTTTGCTCGACTGTCCCGACCGCTTCCATCCAGTCACGTCAGTAGAGCGCTTGGAAGATGCGCTTATCTCTGGGAGCATACGAATCTGGACGCAATCCGCTTGTCGCCGCCTGCTCTGTGCGTACTACAACTGATGGCCTTGGACTTTGACAATGGGCTACGATCTGAAGCCTGACTGCAAATCACAACAAAGGCAGAAAAGGGCTTTGGCAAAAGTCGTCCCGAGTGGACGCCTGCAAGTCTTACAGGCACAGGAAGGCCTTCCGCGTCTCACGCAATTCGCTCAGCGACGCAGGCAGTCTTGTCACAGCGAGAATCACGCGAGTTCAACGAGGTCAGATCGTCAGATGAATGCCGAGTCGTAGGCCGGTCTCGCCGGCAAGTCGGTGGACTCCTCGCGATCGGGTCACAGGGTCACGCACATGGCGGCCAGCACTCGGCCAGACTATTCACAGATTTCCAACGGCGGGAATTGACCGGCAGTCCAGGAGTGAGACAAAAGAGTCAGCGATCTATTGCGAGCATCGAGTTTCGGACATTCTAGGGATGCACGTGAAGCGGTCGCATGCACACGCCGATGTCCCGCTGCATACCTTGTTTTTTTTTTGGTGGTAAGGGGCGATCTGGCGGCAACGGGTTGAACATTATTGCTTGGTGTCGGAACGGAACGCGCAGGTGGTCGGGCGTGTACGGTGTGGTGTGTCGGAAACTTTGACGTTTGTCGCGATTCTGTGTCGGCGTTCTCGAAGCTGAACCCCTTCTCGAGGTTCATGTCGCGTGCCTTTTTTTTTCCGCCATTCGTCCCTCAGATCTGACATGTCGTGTTTGATCTTGGGAGATGATGGCACAGATTCATTCTCTCTCCGCTGCAGATCATCGCGAACGCAATCCTCGCAGCACGTCGCGCCCTTGCACGCTTCCTCCCGATGGCCCCTTGTTGTGACCGTCCCTTGTTATTAGGTAGCATGATGACCGTGCCATGGGCAGGTGACTGCTCCAAGAACATGGACGGGCTGATGACACATGGAAACACGTCAGATGCATGACGGGATCCCATGAAAAGTGGCTTTCTCCATCTGGGGGATACCTCCTAGTCTATTTGTGTCGGGACTTGCTGCAGATCTTCAACCACGTCGCTGTCGCCGTCAACATCACGCATCTCAAGACACCCGTACAGAGCTCACTCCACGATGACTTGACGATACAGCCACCTCTTACTTCTTATACTACTACGGCCTACGTACCAAGGTCCTCATGTACTGCATGCTTCGAAGCATTCTTGTCGTGGCGGTGTCAAGTCTCGCAGTATCTGCGGTGGAATGGAAAGCTAGCCTAGAACCTGGGATCTCTTATCTTTGCCCGCACACCCTGCACACCAATGACAGCTCCTAAAGAGCCTGCCAAGGTATGCACCTGCGAGGAAGCCTAGTAAACGGCATTTGGTCTCGTCTGCGTTCCTTCTGCATCGAAGGCCGGCTCCAGGCTTGATCTGCCACATGGAATTCGCCAATGCTTCGCGATGCACTGTGTCCGCATGGTGTACTAGCCGCGCATCACGCATCCTAGCAAAGTTTTGGGCGGGAATGGTCGAAGGCCGGTCCGCTCGAGGCGACGGCAGCAGGGGCCAGGATGGTGAGGTTGGCTCTCAAATGTCTTGCCTCGTAGGAGTCGTAGCCATCGATACGGCGTATCCGGTGATTTCGGCTGATGTCCTTAGTATCCTGCTGTTTCACCTTACCGGTGTCTAGCATCCAACACCATATGCGACTGCGGCGTGCTAGTCCGAATAAGACGACGGGCCGATAACATATTCAAGCAACAAGCGGCAAGGTCTTGTTCTCGAAGGGCTGAGGTCTTGATAGGTTGCTCGTCGGCTTGGGTGCCCGGTCCACAGTCGTCAAGGTGGCACGGTTGGTCCTTGTGCGAGCAGACTCTTTATAGTCACCTCACTTCCTCGCACTTCCGACCAGATGTCCTCCATCCTCTTCCGCAGTCGAGGTCTGCGGCTAGCTTCTCTCACAGCCCTCGGCAGCTGCTCATAAGCCTGCAACTGCCACATCCCCAGAACCTCCTTCTCGGTATCCTGCTTCAACGAAGGCGGACGACAACAGCATGGCGGACCTCGAGAAGAACGTCCATCAGGTTGGTGTCAGCGACGCGCATTCAAGCCACGATGGCGAGAAGGATTTGGCCATCGGTGAGGCCGCCGACCTCTACGGCGACGTTCAGACTGCACAGGGCAAGTCGAAACCATTCTCAAGCGCAATGCACGCTCTGACATGTAACAGAGATGGGCTACGTCCACCGCGGTCTGAAGTCCCGGCACATCCAGTTCATTGCTCTGGGTGGTACCATCGGTACAGGTCTCTTCTTGGGTATCGGTTCTGCCTTCGTCAAAGCTGGCCCTCTCTCCGTCCTCCTCGGCTACACCTTCACTGGTATTGCCATATTTGCCATGATGCAGTGTTTGGGCGAGATGGCTACCTGGCTTCCTCTCACAGGAGCTGTACCACAGTACTGTGCAAGATACGTCGATCCGGCTATGGGTTTCGCCGTCGGTTGGAACAACTGGATATCTTCCTCGCTGACCCTCTGCGCTGAGATTTCAGCTGCCGCCATCGTCATCTCATTCTGGAACGACACGATCAACCAGGCTGTCTGGATCACGCTCATCCTGGTCCTGATCGTCGCCTTGAACATCTTCGCGGTCAGCATCTACGGTGAGGCCGAGTTCATCTTTGCTTCGGTCAAGATCATCACGATCGTTGGCTTGCTTCTACTTGCCCTCATCATCGATCTGGGCGGCTCGAAGCAGGGTAGACTCGGCTTCAGGTACTGGAGAGACCCATACGCCGCGATGAAGGAGTATGTTGGCACTGGCGACACCGGCCGCTTCGCAGGTCTCTTCTCTACCCTCGTCAACGCCGCTTTCTCATACGGTGGTGTGGAAATGGTCGCAGTGGCCGCCGGTGAGGCTGAAAACCCGCGCAAGAACATCCCCAAGGCCGTCCGCCGTGTCTTCTGGCGTATCTTGTTCTTCTACGTCCTCGGCTCCTTGGCAATCGGCGTCACGGTCCCCGCCAACGACGACAGACTCCTGAACGGTGGTGCGGGCGCCGGCAGGTCGCCATGGGTCATTGCTATCCGCCGTGCTGGCATCTCAGGCCTTCCGTCCGTCATCAACGCAGTCATCTTGACCTCCGCGTCATCTTCTGGAAACGCATTCCTGTACACCGGCTCGCGTTACATGTTCGCCCTCGCGCAGAATGGGCAAGCCCCGAAGATCCTTCTGAAGTGCTCCAAGAGCGGTGTGCCGTACTGGTGCGTCCTGATCACTGCCTCCATCGGTCTCCTCACCTACATGACCGTATCAGAGGGCGCCAACAAGGTGTTCGAATGGTTCCAGACCCTGACCACCATCACATCGCTCATGACCTGGATTTCCATCCTCGTTGCCTACCTGTACTTCAAGAGAGCTTTGGAGGCCCAGAACGTCAACCGCGACCGCGACCTGATCTTCAAGTCCAAGTTCCAGCCGTACACCGCATACTTCGCTCTCGCATACTTCCTCATCATCGTCGTCTTCAACGGCTGGAAGGTCTTCACCAAGGGCCACTGGGACGCTCAGGGCTTCGTGACCGCGTACATTGTCGTGGCAATCTACGCCGCGTTTTACCTGTTCTGGAAGATCACCAAAAGGACCAAGATGGTCAAGCCGGCGGAAGCAGATATCTGGACTGGCAAGGCGGCGCTGGACGCCCTCGTGTGGAAGGAGGACATCCCCAAGAACTTGATCGAGAAGATCTGGTACTGGATCGCGTAAGAGCACTGCTTGTAACGCTTGAGCATCATGGACACGAGGTAGAATGATTCGAAGGGGTTCGCAAAAGGCCACTGAATGAAAAAATGATCGATACCTCTTCTACTCTCTTTTGCTCGAATCTGTAGCTGTCCGCCGTATTAGCTGATTGCTTTGCCTTTAGGTCCGTAATGTCGAACCCAGCTTCACCGTATATATATCGATCTTTAATCGAACAAGCTTGAGCGGGCCAACCAAGGAGCGTAGACTCCGCCCGACTCAAAGAGGTCAAACGGTTCATAGCTATCTCATTAGGGACCATCACATCAACGAGGGTTATCTAGGTCGATATGTTCCATGTCCATCTTCCCTGGACACACTGTCCGAGCCTTTCAATCTAGTCTACATCGACGCTCGCTCACTCATACTTGACAGGACCCCATCGGTCCCAAAAATGACGCACCTGTCGAACTTGCTGCACGTAACCACTCTGACTGCCTGCGCCGGATCCGGCAGCACCGCTCAACGCGCGATAACATACTTCTACGACTGCGAAGCACCGCCTGACGTGGCGGGAGCCGAACCGGAAGAGGAAGAAGAGCCAGTAGCGGTGTTCTGGCCCAGAGTGCGCTGGATAGCACCGAATTGAGGAGAAGAGCCAGTGCCCTGGTCGAAGATGGCGTAGACGTTGCGCAAGAAGACGTCGCCGAGGATGTCAAAGCCTTGGGTGCCGACGGACTGGATACCGCCGTAGTAGGTGCCGTCGCCGAGGTCCTCGAACTTGATGGTCTCTGGGTCGAGGGAGAAGAGCGTGTCGCCCACGGAGAACTCGATGGTGGGGATGGTGGCATCGGTGGGGAAGACGTAGCCCTGCTGCTGAGAGGACATCGTGGCGCCCGGGATCTGGGCGTAGATGGCGGCCAAGGTGGTGTCATCGGTCAAGAGGAGAGTGGTGCCGGTGTCGGCGATGGCCTTGGTGTTGCCCTTCTGGACAGCCTGGCCGTTGACTGAGCAGTTGGGAGAGTCGAACATCCAGAAGCCTTGGCTGCTGTCGACTGGAGCGTAGGCGGGCGTCATGCCGTTCGCCGCAGTCTGGTCAATGTAACCGAAGGTGTAGAAGGAGTTGTCGGTGGACTCGCCCAGCCAAGCAGTAAAGAGGCGCTGCTCGTTCGGATACTCGGTGGCCAAGTTGTCGGTAGGAGTCTTGGCCTGAGTTGGCGTGACGGTGTTGATCGTGTCGAATGCCAGACCCAGGAGACCATCACCAGGACCTTGAGCAAATTGAGTGCTTAGGGTGTTGGCCAGCTCAATGACCTGGTTCTTGATCTCGAAGCCGCCGAGATCCAAAACGTCGGTACCAGTGGTACCAGATGCAGTGGACCCGTCGCCGTAAGAGATTTGCCAGGTGTCCGACGTCTTCTTGAACGTCGACGACTTGCTGGGGTCGAAGATGGTGTGGCTGCTACCGGCCTGGCTCAAAGTCGAGGACGGTAACTCCGTGCTGAAGACCCAAAGATCGGCCGATCCAGTGTCAAAGTCAAGGTTCAGGTTCTGTGCTGGAGTGCCGATGCCAACGGAGGCCAGATATTCGGCTTGGCTCTCAACGTCCTGAGCCGGCACATCGCCTGTCTGGCCAGTGGAGGCGTCCTTCTTCTGGAGGACCTTTTGAGACACGTGGGCCTTGCCGCCGACTTTGGCACCAAACTTCTTGAGGATGGCTGGCTGGCCCTTCTGCTCGACATGGGAGACGCCGAGGTATGGACCATCAACCGTCGGCATGATGTGCCCTGGAAGGTGAATTCAGCCTCTGCAAGCTTGCCTTTGTGGAGGAGTGGAATATGCTTACACTTCTTCAGGGCATGGACGTATGACTTCAAGCCATTGCGCTTGTAGTTCGCGTTCCTGGTAAGTGTGCCTCTAGCGACACCCTTCAAGCTGCCGGACATGATTCTGGATGCCGTGTTCACGGTATTGATAGTTCAGGTTCTAACAGGGTTGCAGGATGACTATTCAATGCGGATGAGGGTGGTTTGTGAGGTAGAAAGAGAGTTGTAGGTCGAAATGGAATCCGAACTATATGTACGACTTACCACTGATCAAGGATCGAGACTACAAGCAGCCATGTCGGCTGATCGTATCAGCCAGTTGGCTGTGGCAGCAGGCATCTCAAACAAACCAATACGTCATTCGCGTGTGTTCCATCATGTTTACCAGCGCCTGCCTCGATCGTGCGAGCGCCTGTTTGCACAGGACGGCCGGAAGGGGCGCTACGATGCACTGGCTCCGGGCCATGATTGCGTGTTGTGATGCTGATTCGCGTGATCCTGCAGCTTGCGATAGGTGCAGCGATAGGCAGTTCAGAGCTGCGTGCAGGTCCAGCCCGCTACTATGGAGCCAGTGGATCAGCAGCTGTGAGTCCCTGGCGATGGTGCTTTGTCGGCGTCGCATCAAGACAGGCACACGACACTGGTGGCGTGGGTATATGGTTCATCTTATGATAGTGGCCACGCGGATCTCGTTCGTATGGTCGTCGGTTGTGTGGTTGAACAAAGCCGGTCTCGCCCATGACTGCTCGTTGCGCCTGAGGGGTTCATGCTCGGTGGTCGGCCTTTGTCTTGGCCTGGATTTTGGTGGCTGGCCAGATGACGTCCGACTTCACGCGATGCTGCCTTCTGAAACTTTGGAGCGGTGGTATGGTGTGGTGATCTGCCCGCCCAGAGATGATTGTGGTGTCAATGGAGGTCGTCAACTACATGTAGGTTGCACAGGACGGGAGAATCAAGCTTTGCTGGGAGGATTCAAAGTGCTGATGATGATGCTCAGCCGCTGCTGTGCGACAGAAGCGCGCGCTGCAACGGTGAGGGTGCCGCGGGAGGGAACGACCTCAGAGTGGAAACAAGAGGCTTCATTGATCTGGACTCTAACAGCTGATAAGATGTCTCATCCTTTTGTAGAGGGAGTCTGTCATTCTTCCTCTGTCGATCGAGTGCGTTGTAGATAAGTATGTGGCAGTTTGGCCGACGGTCGCTCCACGATTCGGCGGACGAGCTGCCGGTGGACTTTGCTCCTAAGGCTGGCGTGAAGCACGAGCCCGCGCTCACATATACACGACAGTACAAGCAAAACAAGACATCAGCTCCGGACAATTGAAAATCTGGAGGTAGGACATCTTCCATCCATCGTGGTGGAGCTGACACTACCATCTCTAAACTCGCAATTGGTCTTTACCAACCATAAGAAATAGCAAAGGAAAAAAACATTGCAACGAAATAATATTGGTTACTTTTGAATGACAAGAGAGGGATTCGAACCTAGCAATGGAGTCAATATGCAGTACTGTGCATTATTATCGGGATACACATACCCTCGCGGATTGCTCCATGAGAATGCTCCGCCTCTAGGAGGCGTAAGAAGATTGTTCTTCTTGAGTCACACGCCCTAGTCGATTATTAGACCCATGAATTGAGGGTGCGAATTTGGGCAAACATACATAACCACTCGCTAAAGTATTGTTAGTTATTGATTGATTGATCGATCGATCGATGGCTGATTACACTTACGCCATCTTGCCTCACAGTCTCAGCGTTTGCAGCTGATTGGTTGGTCGAACAATCGAGGATTGAATCCTATATTCTGTTGTGAGTCTCTGGTCGGGGAGGCAACATTTACGAAAGACTTATTGCACATTGGCGCGTTGCAATGTGCAGTAGATTCCCGCGCCTCATCAATCTCTGAAACGCTATTGAGCTACCCCCCTGGGAGGTACTCCATGTACGCTTGAGAAGACTATGATGGCATGGGCATACATACACAGAGATATGTGGCTCTCAATCCATGGGCTTTATCACACGTATCTGGCCAGTCCCTCCCCCTCCGCCTACTAGCAGCAAATTGCATGAAGTCACCAACGGCAGCAGCCGGCCTCCGGTTTCATGAGATGGCGACTGGATTCGAGAATCCGCCCGTCCGTCATCGGCGGGCGGGAAACGACAGAGCGCACACCATGCTCACCAAGCAGATCTCCTCATCGACCAGCATATCGATCGACCTTGGTGGACCGAGGAGACTCCTCTGATCCGAGGATCACTAGGAGGTAATAACAAGAAGGAAGAAAACAATCGCCGCGTTACCTCATAGACTGGCTGTCGCAATTGACTTTTCCTGAACAGCATCTGGACCAACTGCTGTTTTTGCGATCTCCTATTGAGCGCGTGCCCTCTTGCGAGTCTTCGACAGCCACATTGAGGAAAATCGGTGCTACTACGCTACAATTCATTCGCCATCGCAGAGCGCTTTCAATCGGCAACAGCCAAATAATTATTGGTTCTCTGCTCATTCGACAAAGACGACACAATCGACCGTCAACGACCGGCCTCACAAACAAGTGAGACACCGCGAAAGATTGACTACGGCTGGGCTTGCAACGTTGAGGCCAGACGTCCGTCTCCCACGTCGCAAGCCTGCGTCTGGACATCATCAGATCCCCAAACCCTTTACGATGCCTCCATCCCCGAAGACGACGATGCCGGCAACCATACCCACGCCCGAAGACTACGATGTCTCCTCTACCAATGGGTTTCTGTCGGCGACTCCACCGCTAGAATCACTTCCACAATTTTATCAGCCATGGGAGTACATAGTCAAGAACTTGCAAGGCCTGATCTTGAGCAAGAGATTGCATGAAGTGGTCGATCGCCTTCCGATCCTGGCCATGAACAAGCTTCAGGATGAAGCCGAGTGGAAGCGCGCATACAGTGTGCTTGCGTTCATTGCGCATGCCTATATTTGGGGCGGCGAGAAACCTATGGAATGGGTCCCCCCGCCTGTCACTGTTCCGTTCTTACAGACTTGCAAGCATCTCGAGCTTCCACCTGTGGCAACATATGCAGGCCTGGTATTATGGAATTGGAAGCCGATATTCAGTAGCGAGAGTATTGACACGTTGGCGAATCTGGACATGATTGATACCTTCACCGGAAGCCTGGACGAGAAATGGTTTTACCTCATCTCTGTTGCCATCGAAGCACGTGGAGCTGGCATTATCCCGCTCATGCTCCACGCAATGCAGGCTGCGAAGCGCGACGACCGAGCGACTGTGACCGACTGCCTTCGCTCCTTTGCCGAAAGGCTGGACGAGCTTGGCGCAATGCTGCTCAGGATGTACGATAACTGCGATCCGCATGTATTCTACCACCGTCTCCGACCATTCTTAGCTGGAAGCAAGAACATGGCAGACGCCGGCTTGCCCAACGGTGTGGTCTTCGATGATGGTGGACCGATCAACAAACAGCGATACGTGCAGTTCTCGGGCGGTAGTAATGCTCAGAGCAGTTTGATACAGTTCTTCGACGTAGCGCTCAGTGTGCAACACCGTCCGACAGGAGAGAAAGCGCCCACAGAAGCTGAATTGGAGGCCAACAAGAAGAAAGCACCGCAGGAGAATTTCATTCATGAGATGCGACGCTACATGCCCGGACCTCATGCCCGCTTCCTTGCCGACGTTGAGAAAGTCGCCAATATCCGTGCCTTTGTCGAGCAGAATAGATGGGATCGGTCACTCGCGATAGCGTTCGATGCTTGTCTCGCGATGCTCAGCGCGTTCCGGGACAAGCACATTCAGATCGTGAGTCGATACATCATCGTCAAATCGCGCGAAGCCAAAGCCGCCAAACCCCAGCCTAAAAAGCCGAATGGGATGGAGCTGCCAGCGAGGCCAAAAAGCGCTGCAGGAACCAGAGCGGAACCAGAAAAGGCCAGGAAGGATCTGCGCGGGACCGGCGGAACATCCTTGATCCCGTTCTTGAGGCAGGCCAGGGATGAGACGGGCGAGCCAGCTGTCGATGCTTGGGCTAAACGGGTAATTGGAAGGACTGGGCGGAATGAGAAGAGCAGGCGGCCCAGCAAAATCGAGGTGCAGGGCCTTGCCACCTTATGGACGGTGGATGATAGCGAGGGCGGTCTTTGCCTTGTGTAAATTACACGATTGATGAGTGACGAGATGCGAACGTGACCGCGCAGCGACAGATGGACCTTCTACAGTAGGTCGATAGTCCTCGAAGGGCAAATAAAAGCAAGTGTTACAACGAAGTCTTCAACAGCCAATCTGAAAGCAATGAGTTGTATAGCACTGTCAATCCAACGATGTAGAGCCATAATGCCAGGTCATGGACCTGTGGGACTCTTTCTGTTGAGAGGAGATCGGGCGGCTCTGTGACGCCAGCCAGACGTGCTCATGGTGTGCCCTTGTCCGAAGCCTTGGACAGGCAGATACGCATATGTGGTATGGTCAGACGGCAAGCCCAGACACGACTCCAAAATCACAGTAGTGGCCGCACGATCGCGGGGTCACCAGCTACCACCAGGGTTGCGGACAATCGTCTTCTTCATTTTTCAAGCCCAGGTGTCAGGACGGCAAGTGACCGCCGAGCATGGTGCAAGCTGTTAGAGTGTTCAATGAGCTTGAGGCGGCTGCAATTTCCCGTTCGAACGTGCTGGGGTTCGGGTCGGTCATGGTAATAAAGGCTTGCTACCACGCACACTAGCATCATATCTGGGATGTAGTACGTCATCTGCAATCTCATCAATCCCAGGCTCTGGTACACCTATCCTGTCGTCGAAGATCCCCTCCAACCCCACTTTCAAGCCCTCGCCCCAGCAAGCGGCGGCCTGCTCTGAAACCACCTCTCAAACCACGCGACGGCCTGATCCTCAGCCCTTTTGCCCCTCTCCGCCTCCTCCCTGTCCTCTTCATCCGCCCTGACCGCAAAGCCATGGTGCGCACCATGATACATCACAAACTCATGCTCCACCCCTTGATCCTTGGTCTTGGCCGTCTTAGCCGCCAGAATAGTCTTCGTCATCTCAGCCTGCGCAGGACTCATCTGCGCATCGTGCTCACTAGCCGCGACGGAATACGGGAGCACGATCAATTCCAGATCACCCGGGTAGGTGAGCATAGAAGGGTGCGCCACGAAGCCGGCGTCAACCAGACGTTTACCGTCATCTGTGCGAGTCTGATCCCAGCATAGCTGAGTCACCCATTGGCCGCCCCAACAGAATCCTGCAGTGCCAATGGGCAGGTTGGCGCCTTCATGCACTCTCACTGCCTTGAAAAAGTCAAATACTCTAGGCCCACAGACTGCACGACGGGTGCCCCATAGGAACCAGGGGACGTAGCGCATGAGGTAGAAGAAGTGGCCGATTTTGTAGAGGTTATTCCAGAGGCCTGGGGCGGACATGGCTTTGAAGCTGATGAGGACCTCGGGGGGGAGGCAGATGCCTGGATACACGAACGGTCAGCGAGGTTGGGGTGAAGAGGATGGATTGTGTTGATACCGTTCATGAAGTCTGGCAAGTAAACGGTAGAGTTGGTGCGCTTGGCATATTCGTCTGCCAAGATCTTGTTGTTGGGCAGGGCGATTCCGAAGGCGTCAGGGATGATTACGATGATGCCTTTGGGGTTGCCGTTTGGTGCTTCGGCGACGTATGTTTCCAAGCCATGAACTTGTTTGGTTGTGCCGGTGGGCGTGCCTGTGTGGAGCGAGCCTGTCGCGCAGCACTGTTTGATGGACATTTTGAGGAGGGTGAATTACATGTATGCCACTAATGGATCGACGAAGAGTGAGGAGGCTCGCCATCGACTTCACGAGTTGACGACTGCCTTCAGCTGCACTTGGGACATACCGGAGCTACCGCTTAAGACCGACGGCGGCTGACGAGTGAGACACTGTGAGATTGATTAGCTTGGCTACCTGTACCTTATCTGACTACAACATACTTGAGGACCGGAACGTTTCTCTCCCGGCCCTCCCTTGTAATTAATGGAGAATTATAAGTAAATTGTAAGAGTTCCGTAGATGCATCGTGCGGTAACGAAGAAAGACATTCGTTTGCAAAATGTACCTGGTAAGCGACGGACTTCCAGGGCGGCTCGTAACTATATGCTTACCTACTATTGTACCTGGAGCGCAAATCTGTGACGTACTTCCAGAAGCTGCAAACAGTGTACTCCATAGTATGTCTGTACAATTGCTAATAACACGCGCGGCTTCCCTAGAGAGACGGTAATGTGGTGCTGTCTTCCGAAGCATAGGTAGGTAGAAGCTGGATCTGAAGCAGATCAGGGGTGTCGATATTGGCAACACTTGCGATTTTCATAACACCGGCAGCAGGCGGAGCCGAGCACCAAGCACAATCTGAATAAGTTTACATCGGAATGTTGCGAGAGACCTACGGTAAAGGGAGATCTATTAAGGCGCAGTACGGATGGTTCGTACCTTACCTTACCTCTATGTACATATAGACAACTGTAGCATGGCTAAGAAAACATTTGCAGTCCGGCACTGTCTACATAGATAGAGGTAGGACTACAATCTCTCCCTCGAAGAAGATCTCTCGCCCTCCAACCCTTCCATATTGCAAATAGAAACGAAGCTTGGAACAGTAACTAATAATAAAATCAAACAACATGAAGCCCGCTGCTCTAACGCTTCTCGCATTTGCGATGCTCATTATGCCGTACCAGTGGTATTAAGATCGTACATAGCACCACCGACAAGAAAGACTTTGACATTAACACGCTGATAGTTCTGCCGACAAATTGCGATGCGCAGCCTTCGACGTTAGCAAGAGACAGCAAAATTATCTACTTGGCGACTATTTCACGTTCAGCCTATGCCAGAACATTGATGGCCATCCGTCCGGACCTCCTAATGGACATTATTGCTGCGACACGCAGGGCGCCTCTTTGAAGGGCTTCAAACAAGCATGTACCGGGCATTGTTTTACGGGAAAGAAGGAAGTCAGATGCGTGGTTACCAGCCACGCATGTTAAGGGAAAAGGAATGAGCACCGTGCTACATCTGCCTTCAGGAAGAGAGCGGAGTTCATGTTATTTGGAACCAAAGTTATGCGCGATGATAAAGGGACATAGGCTCTCATCATCTCGTATAGGTCATTGGCTCTGCCTCGATGGCATGAACGCATCATCTGTATCTGCACGATCATTGAGGGCATGTGCTCTCTCAACTTCATTGACGTCTGGCGTCGGGAAGTCGTTGGCAGGAAAAGGGAGTAGTCATTTCTTTCCACGTACCAAACAGCTCACTCGCCATAAAATGGCATCGACCGCTCTGATAGCCAGTTATGGACGTGAACCGCACGTGCCACCAATGCAGCCATGATCAAAATGCGCTGGTGAGGTGATTATGCATTTTGTGCATTAATGAGCAAAGATGGTATAGATCACACTCCTTCATCTCGGCTATCGTGTGCGCATAAGCCTGCCTAGCTTTCAACACATCCACACCATCCCGTCGTACATCAACCTCACCTCCTCTTTCCAAGAATCGTCGCATTGCATCCATCTAGACCTTCCGCATGTCTACCACACAACGGATGCAGTCACCAGCCTTCATATCGCTAAAAGCCTGGTTGATACCCGACAGATTCTGGCGATGCGTGATGAACTCGTCGACCTTGAGCTTGCCGTCCATGTAATCCTGGACCAAGCCGGGGAGCTGAGAGCGGCCCTTGACACCGCCAAATGCACAGCCGGTCCATTTGCGGCCGGTCACCAATTGGAAGGCTACGGCAGACATCAGCAAGGTACTCTACGACTGGAACATGAGAAGGATAGTGAGCTTACGTCTAGTTGAAATCTCCTGCCCAGCAGCCGCAACACCAATAATGATGCTCTGTCCCCAGCCCTTGTGGCAAGCCTCCAACGCCGACCTCATGACGTGCACGTTACCGGTGCAGTCAAAAGTGTAGTCGCACCCACCATCAGTCATATCCACCAATCGGCTCTGGATCGTTTCACCCTCCTTCAGATCCTTGGCTGGGTTCACAAAATCGGTAGCACCAAACTTCTTCGACCATTCCTTCTTGCTGTCATTGACATCCACGACAATGATCTTGGCTGCGCCGTTCTTCACTGCACCCTGAATGACGCTCAGACCGACACATCCGGCACCGAAGACTGCAACATTGGCGCCCTTCTCGATACCGCCGTTGCCAGCTGTGATGACTGCTGCGCCGTAGCCGGTGGTGATACCGCAGCCCAGCAAACAGGTTCGGTCCATTGGGGCTTTGTCAGTGATGGCCACGACGGAGATGTCGGCCACGACTGTGTATTGGGAGAAGGTCGAGCAGCCCATGAAATGCAGGAGGTCCTTGCCTTTGCACTTGAGGCGAGAGGTGCCATCCGGCATAACACCTTTGCCTTGAGTGGCACGGATCTTGCCACAAAGGTTCGTCTTGCCAGATTTGCAGAACTTGCACTCTTTGCATTCGGGGGTGCTGGGTGCCATTCAAGTCAGCAGTCAGTCCTTACACGAGCCAGCACAGTCGGCTAATGGGCCTTGTCGTGGTGGCGCGGCGCTATGAGATGCACGTACTAGAGCGCAACAACATTGTCACCCTTCTTCACATTCGTGACGCCCTCGCCGACACTCTCAACAATACCCGCACCCTCATGTCCAAGCACGATTGGAAAAGCGCCTTCTGGATCCTTCCCCGACAGGGTGTACGCATCGGTATGACAGACACCAGTGTAATAGATCTGGATTCTGACCTCGTGAGCCTTCGGAGGGGCGACTTCAATGTCCTCGATACTCAAATCCTTAGCTGCTTCCCAAGCCACAGCAGCCTTGCATGTAATAGTCTTGCCTTCTGTTGACATTTTGACCCTCGAACGTTTTGCTGATCTGTTCTTGATGTTTTGCTCTTGCTACCAGGATATTCTTATGCGAGGTGAAGCGGGTGGATGCGGACAGAAACACGAATGTAAAGAGGAGAAGCCGATGCAAAGGAAATGACTGCTAGGTAGGTACTTGCCCTGTGATGCTACACCCCAACTTCCTGCTGACGATGATGTCGGCAGAGGGAAATCCAATAGTGGGGTTGCTGCCCCTCCATCAAAAGCAGGCAAGTCCAGGCACTGCGCTCAATCGCTCAACCGGAGGGCGGCTCTATTGCGGCTCGAGGAAACACTTGCCGTATATGGCGACCGAATGCTTGGTGGCAGAAGGATATCAGCACCACTACAACTGTCCAAGTCAGAGAAAGCAAGATGGAAGTCAGCAGTGTTAATGAGCTAGCAGGCCACCAAGGAGGTCTCGTCGAAGCCGTATATGGGAAGAGAGCAACGCAACCATCAAGGTGATATTCGAGCTGTCATGTGTGACCATGCCTGTCATGCAATCATTGTTCGGCTGGAGTAACGCGCCTAGCGACGAGGCCCAGGAGGAAGGTAGGCCCCGCTGAGCTCCATTGTCTGCCAGTTTGGATCACAGTGGGCGAATGCGAATGAGGTGCCACGGACGGCAAAGCGCACGAATGGACATCGTTGGACCAGAAGCGGTGTCGACTGTCCTTATCTTGACTGTTTTCAAGCCAGGATCCCAATCCAGTGCAAACCCTCATCTCGTACATACACTTCTACCTGCTCTCACGCAAAACGCCTGCTGAAGAGATATACAAAGTACATGCAAGACATCACCTCTTCATCATAGCAGGCCCACCAACTACGGCATCAAGCGAGCTGCACTAGCTGGCTGTCCGCCAAATGTCTCCATTCGCCTGTCGCAACCACCTCCTATAAGACTTTTTTGATGTTGACCGGCGCATTGGTGTCCCTCGTCTTGTCCGCGCGGTTTGTTGTCTTTCGTGCTGGTGCATCTAGCATGAAGCGTCTGCAGCTCGAGAGTTCATGAGCAGTGCGACAATGAGACCGTAAAGACCTGCGAATACATATGTCAGCCATATTATCCATGTGGCCCTTGCAGTCATGCGGTCTTTTTCCTCTCTCTTGATGACTCACCCAACACTTCCGCGAAAATGAGGATCAAGATCATGCCGACGAACAATCTCGGCTGCTGTGCAGTACCCCTCACACCAGCATCACCAACGATACCAATGGCAAAGCCGGCAGCTAAACCGGCGAGACCGACAGAGAGCCCGGCACCAAGCTGGATGAAGTTGGAGAAAAGGGTGGTGTTCTGGCCCAGCTGGTTGGAGATCAGGACGGAGACGACAAGACCGTAGATGGCAATGATACCCGCCATGATGACGGGAATGATGTCTGGATATCATTGAGAGTCAGCTGAATGGTGGACTAATTTGGGTGGATGGAAGTAGATCAACGCACTCTTGACAATCAAATCAGGTCGGAGGACACCCATAGCAGAGATACCGACACCGGCCTTTGCGGTACCGTAGGCGGCGCCGAAACAGGTGAAGACGATGGCGGACATGCAGCCCATCGCTCCGAAGAACGGCTGTATATCCTTATCAGCATGATGTCCTCGTCTATAGTCTGCCTTTCCATTTCCAAATTTGCTGCCCAGTTCTGTATGATAATGTGTTCATGTCATTTAGACGGTATCTGCGACTGCAAAAGCTCGTGCGAAGCGCTCACGACGTTTTCCGAGCAGCGCAATCCGGGAGGCGTTTGGATAGCACTTACGGCGTACACGGGGCTACGGTCATCGCAAATCAGCATGAATTCTTTACATATGTACCGGACACAATATTCTTAAGCCTTCCACGGCGCACAGTATCTCTCCTGCGCCTTTGACGTAGTGTGCGCCGGCCGGGGGGGCAACAGGGCCAAGCAAAAACTCACCAGTTATCCGAAGACATCGTGGCTGAATGAGACCCGTTGGATGTCAAATATTGTCTTCCGGTGCTGTGAGTGATGCTCGGGATGGCTCCGACGATGACGGCGGGGGCGAAGAGGGTGTGGTGTTGTTGAGGTCGATAGAGGCGATGTCCTGCCAGCTTCCTCCCTCGCAGGCGTCACGCAGAGAAGCTCGGACACCACACGGCTGTACCCGCCGCACCCGGACAAACTTACAGCTCCGGCGCAAAGCCGCTAGAATTTCTGAACAGCCTGGAGGATGCGACAATCTTGATTTGGACATTGATACGACAACCAGGCCGTGAACCCAACACCACCCGGGCGAGCCTCACCATCTCACACACCATCTACCAACCACCATAAACCTCCTTCAACACCCGAAATGGCCACTGAATCCGCCGCTTGGCCCATCGCCGACCAGGCCTTGACCCAGGAAATCCTCGACCTGGTCCAGCAAGCCTCGCACTACCGCCAGCTGAAGAAGGGCGCCAACGAGGCCACCAAGACCCTCAACAGAGGCATCAGCGAGATTGTCATACTCGCTGCCGACACCGCGCCGCTCGCTATTCTGCTGCACTTGCCGCTGTTGTGCGAGGACAAGAACACGCCTTATGGTATGAACCACCTCAGAATGTTGCGAACGGCCCAAGGTGCATGCGCTGACTGGTGGGATGCGCAGTCTACGTCCCCAGCAAGATGGCTCTAGGCCGCGCTTGTGGTGTTAGCAGGGCGGTGATTAGCTGCTCCATTACCACCAACGAGGCGTCCGATTTAATGGGACAGATTCGCGCGCTCAAGGACAAGGTGGAGAGGTTGATGATCTAAGCTTGTCATGATTGAGAGGATTGGGGGAGTGTTGGCCTGCGGCTTCCAGTTGACTCTGTGAGGCTGCATCGGAGGAGAGAGAAGAGATGGGCGAAAGTGAACAGCGGAATTAATGTGCTGCTCGCCAGATGGAAGAGATCGGATAGTCAGCGTTCTGCGTAGAGCGAAAAAGACGCAGCGATGCGCGGGCTTGAATACCATCAGAATTTGTAGGCAAACCTGGAAAGCATGTGTCGCTTTCGCAACATGATGCGCACATCTCAGGAACGGCCAGACTGCGCGATCAGGCTGACACTGGTACTCTCTCGCGTATCGCTACGACGACCCGCGGGCAGGCCGGCAGTTTGACAGTATGCAGTCAGGCTCTGTGCGTAGATCAAAACATAGACCGAATCTGTCTGCTTGCGTACGCATTATTCTGTGGATACGTAGGGTGATTGAACCTACCAGAAAGCGGCACGGAAGCAAAATTACGAGAGTCTCATATTGGTTGAATCGAGTTCCCATCCCTGTCCACTCAACATAATGAACATTAAGGAAGCCTCAGTATGTCTCGGTCAAGATAGGTGGCTCAAAGAGTACAGGAGCAATCAAGCAGCAAGCTCACGGCACACCACTACTATGCGCGGCTATCTCATTATTCATAGAGGTATCTACACATCTCTCACTGACCCATCCACATGGGCTTTGGTTTGCACCCCTGCATCATCAACCCCGCCGAACCTCCCGGACATGGCTGATTAGTGCCAACGTCTTCGCTCACGGTCCTTAGGTACCGCTTGGGGGAAGCCGGAATGTTGGCAAATCCTGATCAACCCGACGTCCTCCTGATCGCGATCCGGCTGTAACCCGTATCCTTGACGCCTCTGATATGGGACATGACCGCCTTGATAATCGAGCCTTGTAAGGACGGCTGCATCAACCGTGCAGCGTGGAGCAACTGTTGAACTCGTCGACTTCGACTGGTCTGAGAATCTCCACTTTTGAGTGTCCCACCTTTGCCGCAAGCCTGTAGCGCCAGACGCAGCCCCTAATGTGTGTTCGATCATGCCGCCGGAGGCCTGGCGCATGCGATCAAGGTGCCCAGAATATGTTGTCGCTCGTGCAAATAACAACGAATCGTCGAGGCAACTGCTCTGCAGATCAAGTCGTGCGCCTTACAAGGCTTGAATCACGGTTATGCCTTTGACTGTATGCACGGAATCACATCCCGTGGTCTTGTACCCATTTGAGCATGCGATCGTCCAGCAGGAATTTGACCACAACCGCCAACCCGACGACGAGGAGGAGGAGGAGGAGGAGGAGGAAGACAACCTTGACCAAGAGCTGGAGTATGGTACGAGAATCGCTTTCTCCGCCACCGAAATTCGACATGATCAGTGTCTTGATCAGATCATCGGCACCCTTTTCTGGAAAGTCCATCGCAACAATGCCGTACCTCCGCCTGCCCGTATGCTGCTCAAGGTAGCCGCGGATACGTGGATTCATGCCTTCTTCCCAGTGAAAAGCCCACCAGCCTCCAATAGCGACCTCGCGGGGCGGTAGCTGATAGTAAAGATTGAACTCATACGCGCTCGTGAAGTTGATGTACCAATGACCTTTGTCTGGATCAGCAGCAGCTCGGTTGAGCAACTCGGCCACATCACCCCCTTTCGTGGCAATGAGATTGGGTAAAGACTCCGGGTCCGGAAAGCTGTAATGATCTTGAATGGTAAGCAGCACCTGGTGCCTTCCATAGATCGTGAACGGTCTGCTAGGATTATCTTGCCACCTCGTCACATCGATCCCATACGCATGCAGGCTAGGCCCTTCAAAACGTCTCAATAGCTGTATTTTGCCTCTCAGCTCAGCCAGGGTAGGTGTCGTATTAGCAGTGCGCCAGCGCGCTGAGTTTTTCGACAGGCATTTCCAGATGGCCTGTGCGAAGTGGACTGTGGATCGCTCCGGCTTTCTATCTTGCTTGATTTGCACGATCAGTGCTTCCGACTCGTGTTCGGAAAGCCATGCGCATAAGGTGTCCAGCACCGATGTAAGGGTGAGGCCTAAGAAGGCAGAGCCGTGGACCATCTCGAGGATCTCGTCGCGGAGGCCACAGCGGAGGTCGAAGTAGCGAATGCCGGCATTGAGCTGGGTGGCAATGTCCATATTCTGGGTCTGCACGAAGGGCCATGAGTAGGTATATGCTGCACTGTCATGTGTTCCCGGAATTGTCACGTTGGAAATGAGAGTATCCTCTGCGAGCTTGGCCATCCAGTCAATGCCTTCATAGGACTTTCTGCCGCGCTCATATCTGCCGCCACCAAGCGTACCGTGACCTCTCTCGCGTTGATCCAGTACGCCAGTGTACTCGCCGTTCTGGCGAAGGCGTTCCCGCCCCCAGATGCCTCGGGCGAGCATGACTGCGAGCCTTTCTGCAGATCAAGCAAATGGATATGGAATCGATGAGCCGCGACCTAATGCTATGAAACGCCAGACTCCATCCTATGCTCGGATTGCTCTCCATATACGTTCGCTCAGACGGATGATCGCATGTTTTCATGAAAGCATGTGACCAGGTAGAGAGGGTCTCGCCGGAAGAGCTTGGACCAGCACCCGCTTCAGAAGACGCCATTTCCTTCAGGACGGAACGCTGTCTACTTTTAACATTGCCGATTACGCGTTGCTGACATTATTGGATGCCAGTAGCACCACCAGTCTGCCCGCTTCCAGCCGTGCATCATATCTCGTCCGGAAACTCAGGTATTGAAGGCGGCTGCGCAAAGGCAGGCCAGACGCCGAGATGTCACGTTCTGGGCCTGTCAATCGTCGCTCCACGAAAACAGAATACATTGAAACGGTAGGTGGTAGTTAGCCTGGACAGTTCCTCTTATGCCTCATGCTGTTTAGTCCTTGTTGACGTCGAGCGTCGATGCTCGAACGCCCCATGATGGCTGTACTCTCACGCTCTCCCATGCTTGAGCAGGTCGACGAAATTATCTAATGGGTAAGTAGGACACAGGCAACAAGATCTCACGACGATCACACATCGAAGGCAAGCAGAACATCATGCTCGGTGGGAGATCCGTGGTGATGGCAGGAGTGACATTGAGAGGTGATCTCTTCCGGCGACCAGACAGACCAGCAGAAGGTGAAAAGGAAGGCCCTTCGACCGCAATCACAGTTGGCAGGTTCGTATGCTTCTGTCTAGACTGCGAGCGCAATGCTGATACAAGTCCAGAGCGAGCATCATATCTACAAACTGCACCATCCGGCCACCTATGCGACTCAGTAGAGGACAGATGACTTTCTATCCCATGCGGATCAGCGACAACGTCTTCATCGGAGCCGGCACACATGTCTCCAGCTTATCCATCTCATCACACGTCCACATAGGCGCCAATTGTGTACTCATGCCTTTCTGCGTCATCAAGGAGCAGTGTAAGATTCTGCCAAATACTGTGGTACCGCCGCACATGATCATACCGCCAGGATCTCTGGTTGCGGGGAGGCCGGCGAGAATCATCGGCGAAGTCCCGGAAGGTTGGGGTCAGGGCGGAGGTGGCGATGAGGAATTTGTGAAGGGTGGTGATCTAAGGCCGCTTGTGAAGAGTATTAGGTGAAAATGGCGAGCTACCCAAGCAAAGTTCACGCATGATTGGCGATGACATGGCCCACTGCGCTCGACAGGCCGCGCACTACCTCCTAACAATGCAAGCAATGACTGTTGTCATAATTCGAGCTTTGACTGCCTGTGTGGACACCGAAAGCACTTTGGCTTGTAGATCGCAGGTGGCCCTCCCTCGTGGCACACGAGAGTGCCCGACATACACTAAGTCGTTTTTTAAGATCATCAAGTCAGAAGACAGAGGCCAGCGCGGCGAGCCGTGCGGCGTAGGGACCTCAAACATGCATTACTCACGGCCAGATCTGTCGACTCACCTATGCAGTGAAGATCTAATGAATGAGCTATGTTGGAAGGGGCCATTCCGTTGCCGTGTGGTGTGACTCGCTGTTGCGAGCAAATGCGAGGTCGTGATAGGTGTCGTTGTACCCAGGTAGTATTGGCTTCATGCAATGGTCTTATGACCGTGAAGACGTCTTTCAAACCCTACCTGGTAGGTACATATTCACACAACTCGCGTACAAGATGAAGGCGAAACTCGGGGTGAACTTTGATGCAGGTACAACGCGATGTGCAAAGTGAAAACCTGCTATGCTCTCAGAACGAAGTGTTCGATATATTGAATCATGCAAGTCATTCTGTGCGAGAAACAATGGTCCGTGGCGTCTGCGTATTGTCCACTTCCTCCTGCAGCCGTCCCGGATCTCCAACGGACGTATAGACGCAGGTGCGATTGGCAGCAGCAATTGCCTGTTCCTGAAATTGGATGCATTGGGGCAGCGGTCGGTTCCGTGGATGATTGCCTAAGCGAGATGTGGGTCTTCTTCCGTCTTCCAGGTTTGCTGGAATAATATCATCACACACTCCTCAATCTGGATGATCTACCACGAGCAGGATAGCACGCTAGTCCAGAAGTTCACAGTGACCGGTACGACCGTTGGCCGTGCGAGGCGTTTCTCGATTCCGGCAACCTCAGCCTCAGACTTCGAGATCGGAGCTAGACAGAGCTTAATTGCCGCCTTTCGTAGATTTTGAAGTGGGGTCTCAAGGATCTGGTATGCTTAGGTAGCATGCTA
Source organism: Teratosphaeria destructans (assembly GCA_010367425.1). Classification (NCBI taxonomy): domain Eukaryota; kingdom Fungi; phylum Ascomycota; class Dothideomycetes; order Mycosphaerellales; family Teratosphaeriaceae; genus Teratosphaeria; species Teratosphaeria destructans. Next base: position 399,992 of record WBMN01000013.1, read on the forward strand.
AACGGCAACCAGCACGAATGTTCAGTCGCGTGTCGTCCAGTAGTATGCACAAAGCTGGTCTTATTACGGCCAATCATGAGGATATGCCTCTTGGCCTAATATATTGTCGCTCTTGTCTTCAAGGATTGAAAGCCCGGTGGGGTATCCAATCGCCCAAAGGGGTCGACATATCGGAAGCTCTTTCCTGACCGAGACTAATCGCAGATGCATCTAGCATTATGAGTCTCAATGCAAGATGGACAGATCCGCTTCCTTTTAATTCGTGAACTAGTCTCAGGCGAGCACGGCCGCGAGAACGTTCGTGACCCCTGGGACAATGAATTATGAAGGGAGGTGGCCCTGACTCAGGAGTCAGGCTTGCCGGTGTCTGCTCGAAGCACGGACAGTCGGGTGGCTTCATGCTGTCGCATATCGGCTCCAAGCATGCTACAGTAGTATTGGCGTTGACGCCGTTTTCCAAACAGGAGACGTTGTAGCAGGCCATTGCTGCAGCTGTCCTCTGGCGTTGAGATTCACGCGTACCGGTTCTGTGCTCAGACGCACAGACTGGTCTTCGATCAGATTCTGCCGGATCCTTGGTGTCTTCTGTAGGCGCGTTGACATGGTTCGGATGCGCGTTGACATGGTTCGGATGGAAGCGCGGCAGTTCTCGAACCCGAAGTACAAGAATGAGATGCTATGGGGTACGTAGAGTATTGCCAAGGTTGAATAAGTTTGCGTGATGAGGTCTTTCACGGAAGCTGCGGCAGGGCGTAGACGTACCTCTTTGCAGTCAATCCCAGCCCTGCAGGTTGAAGCCGTGATGAGGCAGGACACAGCTTCTACCAACCAATGAAAACTGGCCGATCCGATGGCTAGCACTGCTTCGTCCAATTGGAGGAACTTCTTTGGCAAATCGAAGGTCCATTTTTCCACGCTCCTGGGACTTCTCTGGTGCCGAAAGTAATCACCGTGAAATACATATTGCTCGTAACATCTGACGCCGCCGCAGCACTAGTCGTTCACTGCCACGCTGAGTCTTGGGGCACCTTGGAGCTCTGGTCTCAGGACGCACTGCCCGTGCAGCAGCCACCAGGAAGGTCCTATTGGAGTGGATTGTAGCATCTCGATCCGTACCATGGGACATGAACGGCCTCGTGTCGCAGGGTGAACAATTTCACCAGGCGTGACAGCGGCTACTCGCGTAGCCATGTGCCTTGTCAACGGCTTTTTCAACCACTCATGTAAAAGCGGGATTCCTGGCAAGGCGTCCAATTCTGGTCAGGAGGGTCGCCTTAGAATGCCTGATCCAGAAGCCACCGGCCCACCGCAATCCGCTTATCGCATCACAGAGATGTACCGACCGACACATCCATGCTTGCCATGGTCAGGGCTGCAGCTCAAGTGGTCTTTTCGAGTATCTTGGGCATGAATCGATGAGGATCGCCGGATCTTTGTACCCCCAGGATCATGCCTGACAGGCGGGAAGTATTGCTTGAGCTGGTACAGCCACCAAGCCAATGGGAACGCTTATCTACAAGGCTGCGTAGCCAGCAAGGCGTTTGCCGAGCTCGCGAGAGTTCACCGCGATCGTGTGTGGAACGATCGGCGCGAATCTGTGGCCTGCCGCCTGCGGTTTGTTGTGCCTTGTCAATTCGGGCACGCTAGGGTTTCCGATGCTGCTTGAAGCTTGGCACGACGACGATAGAGCTGAGGATCTGGACATGGTGACAGCGCAGTAGGCACTAATTTATGCTGGGACTCGCAAAGAACCGCTAGCAGTCCATTGCAACAGTATCGACATATTAGTACGGAGGACCTTGGCGCAAAATCCTTTGCGCTACGGACGCAACCGAGCAGGTATCCTTCTGTTAGTTCTGTAGGCTGACCGCAGCCCACTTGACTCGGAGACCCTGGTTTGTCTGCGAGAGTTGCTGCCGGCGGGCTCCGTAGTGGCACAACCTGGACGACCTGAAGAACTGCCGGCTCGAATCAGATCGGCCTTCGGGCAGTAACGATCAAATTGTGTCTAGATAGAGGTATGTAGAAGACCATGAGACTGCGAGACCCCCGTCGAACCCCAGGCGACATAAGATCGAGTGGTCTGCACGGTCACGCTGTTGTACTACTACGGAGCAGTCGCAGGCTTGCAGCAGCAGCCGGTGGCCCAAGTGGTGTGTGGAGTCGAAGGTCTGAGCGTCAAATCGATCAGATCTACGTGAGATTTATCGGCTTTCAGCGCCTTGCAGGCTCGTGGCGCCGCCGTATTTCCCTCGTGTCCCGTTCCCCCTCGCCTCTGATCTCTCGAAAGCCATCTTGCTGACTACACACAGTCTGGCTCTGGTCTTCGCTCCGACGTGCCAGAATCACCTCCGACGTGCACCTATGAGGTTGACCCAGTATCACCCCGCCTAAATCTGGATCCAGCGACGGCGTAATCGCTGGCTCGGCGCGGAGTGGATTTGTTCCTTCGAGACGCTGTCTGGTCCCAGACCCAAAGGTACCTGACGGCGAACACAGCTTTAGCCCGCGAAAATACACCCTCCATTACCTACGCCGTCTTTCGGGTCTGTCACCTTGGTCGCCTCCACCGAAATCTGCCTAGTCCGTCCGCTACACCGCATACATTCTTGAGACCGAAGAAGCCGCATCTTCGGCTTGCCGATACGGAGTGCGGTTAGACCTCCCGAGACTCGAGATATCTCGAGCAACCCGCTTCCTCCCAGGAACACAATCGTTGCCAATTGATTGTCCTGAGCGGCCATGATGGATGTCGAAAACCGGCGGTACGTTGACTTGAACTTTCGTTGTCATAGTATTGCTGGGACCGCCAAGCGTATGACGATGACGAAGACAACGCTGACCAAAGAAACAGTCCTCAGCTACCCGCTCTCAGCTATCTCGATGTGGACAAGGTCAATCGAGAAGAAGAGGCTGCATACCAAAAACGAAACTCTGGCGCTGCAAATACTCTGCCGCCCGTGACGGCAGCGAGTCCCACCTACCCACCGTATCCATCAGTCCCACCTCCACCCTATAGCCAACCGACTCCCTCGTCCTTCCATTCCAACGCATGGGGTAGCGCGCAAACAGGCGTCCAGACGCCACCTGAGTCACGACGAACAAGCGGGGAGAATCAGGATGCCAAACAAACCACGCGCCAATCGTTACCATCAATATCGGAAGCGCTAGGGGTGGATAGCCAAACATATCCGACGGCCACACCTGCGCCGCCAGCCCACACAGCATCCGCACATGCTCACCAACTGCCAGCGCCATCAGTCGCTCCACGATCGCCAGCATCTGCCACGAAGCGATCCTTTACTATGGAGCCGCCGCCGCCTCAGACCTACCAACCTTTTCAGCATGCCCGGCCAGAGCCACATCCTCATACATATCCCCCACAGGAGGCTCAAAGAGCTCCTTACGGACCTGAAAGACCGCCTTCGCACCTGCCGGGTTCAGAGTCGGCAGCCAGGCCAACACAGCCCGCCCCGACATATCCATACCCACCTACTGCAACTGGTGGCTATGACCATCCGCCTCCTCATCCGGCCGGCTCAATGCCACCCCCCAGCAGTGTTCCGTACGGCTACATTCCGTACCCTGCTCGGTATTCCCAGCCCACGCCACAAGTCAGCGGATCATCTGGCCCTATCTACCAACCCTCTGCACATTACCCGGCCACGCCAGCCCCTGGCTGGAAGGCCGAAGTTGCCCGGTACGGGCCTGACGACGCTACCGATTCACGAGATTACAGCACATCTGTCAAGCGTCACCTCGACATGTACGATCTAGAAGGATCGTTGAACGAGGTTCGTGAATATGAGCAAACCCATCGAGCGCATGTACTGACTCTGGACAGATTGCTCAATCTAGTGGCATTCTGTTGGACTTCTCTCGCAGGTATGGTGACAGGCTTCATCAGTCAGCACGTAGTGGTCCATCGCTAGCTACACTACCCGGTCTCGTGGAAGTCGAGGACATGATCAACAAGTCTCGAGTCCAACTAGAGTCTTTGGAGAAGATTCGTGCTGTTGTGCTTGAACAACAGGCTGCCTACGAACAATCGATCGTGGACCAGAGGCAAGCCCATAAAGGAAACCCGGAGATTCCGCCAACACTGGCTCAGACCCAAGAGGATGAGGCCAAGGCGGACATGTCGTCACAAGACAATAAGAAGCGACGTGGGCGCGCAGCGCCTCCGGGACGCTGCCACAGTTGCAATCGTGCTGAGACTCCTGAGTGGCGACGCGGTCCAGATGGGGCTAGGACTTTATGCAACGCATGCGGCCTTCACTATGCGAAGCTCACGAGAAAGCAGCAAGGAGCCAACAAAACAAGCAACCCTGGCAGTTCTAACTTGCGACCGAAGGAGAACTGAATACACATGATTTCGCTGTTCAGCATCTGTGCGACTCGTCACCGTGGATCTCACATGTTCCCGGATAAATTGGGCTTTTTTGGGAGCTTTCCAAGCCTGTCATGAACAGCATTTTCAGCGCCAATTGCTCTTGCTTCTTTTGAGATACCCGCCTTGTTAGAGGTCAGTGGTTCGGGGCAATTTCTCCAAACGGCTTTCCAAACGAAGTTCACGATGGCACGGCGGCGTTATAAGACGTCTTACGAATTTGTAAACGACCTGCGTTTATATTGTACATTGCGACGGCGCTGGCTTGAAATTGGACTTTTAGGTCCATCGGGATTCACGTATTTGCGCATTGCGGGTCAAAATCGCATGGCTTTCAGGTCTGCGTTACTGGTGTGAGCGTTCTGCGCCGAAACACAAGACTGCTTTGAGGCAGCAGCGTGTATGCATGGGCTGGAGTTTTGACATCTTTGTGATGTTGTAGCCGGTGACGGGTTGGGTGCTTGTAGAATGTATGCTGGGCTTTCTAGCCGATTGCTTCATGTCCGAATTCATAAGGTGGTGCTCCGAAAGGCTTGTCTGCCATTGTACATAATAGGCCTCGAGCCAAGTCTTGACACGTCAGCGGCGCAGCGAGGCACAACATCAAGATCGCCTGTCCGACGTACCCGATCAGCAAAGCTCGCAGATTGTGCGACCATGACCTAGCAACACTGGAGATCTCGGGCATCTCACAAATTCAGTCACACCAGTCATGCATTGCACAGGACTCACAGTCTTGCTGACAGGTCAGTCGCACTTGGTTCGTGGAACGAGGCGTGCATTCAGCTGATCACCGCAGGAAGGGTGGGATGTTGGTTGGCCATCCGGAAAGGCAAGATGCATACTCGTCGCCTTGTGAACACACCTCATGCGGATGACCCTGTAGGACACCACGCAGTAGGAGCAGATTCTTCTGCATCTGCTATGCCGCATGAAAGGCTGGTAGCAATTGCTACACAGCTGGCGTAGTTGGGAGTTCGCAGCGGCTATGACAGACGTCAATCAATTCACCGGTGAACCTTGGCCAACATTTGGTGTTGCACAGCATGGCATATGCTCGAACACGCAGACATGATAAGATCCGCTTCGATGCGATCGTTGATCGATTTATAGTTGACCCATGGCTCCGGGTCCGGGACTGGCTGTATTCGGCGATATTTAGCGATATCTTAGGGTCGCTTCGAACCGCATCCCTGTGTTATCTCATAAAACCAGCTGGCTCCACTCAATGATTCATCAGCGTGACATGGTCGAAAAGCTGGAAGGCTGCTCAAATTGCATTGTCCGACTGCTTGTCTTCTGCTTATTCAATGTACAGTCGAGTGTGATTCAGACCCATGGTCAAAGCCTCTCCGTACATTATACCATGAACAAAACAATGCCCCATGGACACGTGGCCGGCACTTCCCCCTTCTGCGTGGGTGGAGCGAAGGACAACAGGAGCGGGACAACTTCCGAGAACGAATACTTCATCCCCGATTCTACTGGCTTCCGGGCATAGGCCTATGTATCCCTTGCTCGTGACGAAGAGTCTGCGCTCCACTACGGCGATGATATGCGACGTCATTGCTTCATTCAACCCGATAACTGCATCTGCGCCAAACTCCACGAAGTCCCGTGCGGTCTCACTGACGAAATCTTGCAGGTCTTTGATATCGGCAGCCGTCACAATTCTCGGCTCCTCCTTGTCGTAGTAACGGTCCGCAAACATGGTCCTCCAGAAGGCATCCTGGCGGGTTCCGCCGGCTGGGTATGGTCGCGATGCGACGTCTTCGGGATGAATCAGGTCCTGCCAATCTCTCAGGAGGTCAAGGCGGTCTGAGAATTGCTTGACGCCAGTATAGATTGAGCTGGTCCAAATTATGTGGTCAAAATGCATTCCAGTGACTTCAAGGTCGACCTGCGGAAACCCTGGGAAGCCTTCCGCCGCATTATACGCAAACGACCACTGGAAACGTTCGATGCGATACAATGCTGGGCTATTTGGTTTGAGCGACCAGTCAGGCACCCAAGAAGGCAGCCCTTCCTTTTCGTGTCTCGGCTCTAAGCACAGTAGCACCACCCAGCCTTGCGTGAAGATCAAGTCCCTGGCAAAGCGGTAGTAGAGGTCTTGCACCGAGATGTCGTAATCTGGCACGACCGGAGTAGGCTGGGAATCGTTTTGCAGGCCCAAAAATATATCTTATCGATTTCGTAAGAAGACTTTTTCCAGCTGAAATGTAGCAATGAATCAATCAGGTGCTGGCCTCTCTCGAGCTTCTCTCTGGAGATGGCGAGATCCACAATTGCGATCCACCATGCGGTAGACGTGGCTGGAGTCACGGCCTCCGAGACCATAGATGCATTCGGTACAGCAGGTTCGCATATGGCGGCTCAGCTTTACCCATGCCCGAGAGGCGATTTTCCAGGAGATAGTCTGTGATCCAAGCATGAGCACGGCACTTCGAGCTAGCACGATTTCTTGAACAGTCCACGCATGCTCAAACCAGGATATATTGAACCATTTCATCCAGCGGGCAAGCGTTTGTGACCATGTCCAGCGACTATCTGCACCACGCCCGGACGCAGATGGACAGCGACTTGACCTGCAATTGTCGCGGAATGGCAGGCCGGGGAAATGTGCGTCTTCTGCTAGCTTCGTCATAGCGTCATGGATATCTGGTTCCTCTCGACCTTCGTGATCCTTACGAGACACTGTATCACCAAGCCATACTAAGACATTTTCAGCGTGGGCGTAAATCTCTCCCATCAAGGCAACCTGCTCCTTCTTCTCGTCATGATTCTCTTGATCAATGCACAACGTGTCTACCCAAAGGTGTAAGGCTGCTGATGAGCCCCGAAGCCTGAGCAACAGTGCAACGAGACTGGTTGGTGCTGGAACACTCTTCCCATCCAGTTGTATTGTCTCCTGGTCATCTAGATCCCCCCAGATGTAGGAAATGCACTGGTACACTGGTCGCTGAGACAGATTGACGGAGCGGAGCAAGCAGGTCAAGGGGTCGTGCCTGTTGCCGTTCAGTATCGAGCCCAACTTAATGACTTTGCGACGATCATCAGAATTTCCCTGATGCCTCGTAACGACGTCTTCGCCCGGCCGGTGCGAGTCAATGCGATGAACTTGCAGCGTTGGTGCAAATATATCTGGATTTCTATTGTTGTCCGTTCCCAAAGGTGCTTTCCAGGTACTAGCGCCAAAAAGATCGCCAGAGGGAGATGTGATGGTACATATACGTTGTCATGAGAGCAGGAATCCTGGCAATGGTACACAGGCCTAGTCATACGTCTACCGGATACTTGCAGCAGTGGTGCTACACGAGCAGGTCGCTCTGTACATCATCTTCTTTGCGCTTGTCGAACCCTCCGTGTGACCCTGGACATGCTTCTCGAGTGACTTGACTTGTGTTAGCAGTGCGGCGTTGATCTCATGTTATGGAGAGTCACAATATGATGATGCTATCGATCAGAGTTCCTGACCTGAATGGCGAATGCTCCTCGGATGGCACAAATGCTGAGATCAATGGATCTTTTTGAATCATTAGGCTGTCGCCATCTCACGCTCGTAAACTTAGCCTACTTTACCAATAGGTCGATACACGAACAGCTTGATACCAAAGGCTTGCTCCTCAATGCACTTAGGTGAATCGACAAGAGAACAACGGGTCCCAAGTCAAGGGTCAAGTGGCTCGGTCTCAGGTTCGGAAGGAGCGCAAGTGATAGCAGACATGCTCCTATGCTTGACCCATCGCTTTCTGACAAGCGGATTCGAAGCGAAGATGTTTCAATGCTAGGCAAAAGCTTGCCCTAGAATCTTGGAAACATGTGCCACGAAATGGCATACTCACATCCTGCCGTCCTTGATGCATCGTGAATGGTAAGCATCAGCTCGAGCTTTCCAGGATGATCAAGCAAAGGTAAGGACCAGGAGAAAGAAGTCTCCTGCTCATATGTCGTCGCAGGTCCGTCGATGGTAGTCCCCAAAAAGTGCAGAGTCATGTCTGCAGCAGGTAAGAAGCCCGGAGGTGACGGGAACAGAAGGTACAAGAAACCGTCATCACTTATCACAGAGGAAGAAGCCAAACAGAAGCAATTGCTGCCACAAGGAGGGCATCGCCAGGTCTTCGAGTACCCAGCGTGAGAGGCAAATCTGGCACCAGTCCTCCGACTGACCCTTACGACTATGTTCCAGGTCAAGGCCCTCCGTCTATGCCCCACCAAGGTAACACCCTGAGTGCTCTTTGCTTCTATACCCTGACAATGACAGAGAACAGACAACAGACAGGCATCGACGGCGCCGCCCAGTCCGAACCGAGCCGGAGGACAAGCCGCGTCAACTAGCCGGGCCACTGAAGCGCGTGCCAACAATGTGAGTCGTTCCCCTGCATCGGCGAATAGCATCGGTCCCGATAACATTGGAGCTGTCGCGGCTCAGGCTTCGAGGCCTCGGCCTCCCACAAGAGGTGAGGGAAGATTGCAGGTTCCAGAGCATCCACAAGACCAGCAAGAGCGCGCTAGACAGGATGACGAGCGTACAGCGGACAGTAGTAGTCCCAGGAGCTGAGACGCAAAATCAGCTGGAGAGCAGAGCAGGAAGGACGCCAGATAGAGACGAGGTGAAAGGTAGGTAGTTGAGTGTCCCTTTCAGCCCCTTCAGGTTTCTCCTGGGGGATGTTCGCGCCCCTGCATGCAAAGCCGGAGTGACTGTGCTCGGATCTGTCGATCTCGTATCGTGCTCCATCATTTTCTCGATCAGATCAAGTGAAGTGCTTGAGTCTTTCATATGAGATGGCCGCAAATACAAGATCTGAAGATAGAGATTGTTCGTGGTTCTTCAAGCGACGTATAAGGGCTCGTCCACGAGCTCTCATCCTCTGTATCCCAAAGTCATTGAGGATGTCTGAACAGCACAGTCAGAGTAGGGATACATACGGATGGATTCCGGGGAGGAAATCGATAATCAACATGACTATTCGGTGTAGTACTGGATATTCCGGAGTTGTGTTGGTTTCAATTGGCCTTTTGGGGGAGGCCCCACATGCTAATGTGCGCGCCCAAGTTTCTCTTCAGGTCGAGGCCTTAGGTGCGGACGCAGGAAGCGAGTTTGGTCAGGCAAGCGATGCGGTAATCCAGCAGGAAGGTGCTGAACTGCAGAGTCGTGCGCGGGACCAAAGTCGAAAGCAGGATGCGCAGCGTACTGCTCGTAGGTTGAATGCGCGCAATTCCCAGTAGCTATTGATCAGAGGCAAGATGCACTTAGGGTGGAATGCTTCTTTGCCTGAGCTGTGGATGAGAGTATTTCATGCAGTGATACACCTTGCACACGTCCTTCCTCCTGCCTCTCATTTCTTTGCGGCGTTTGGCTTTGATGCACCGGCTCGTTCCTGCAAGCTCTGTCATGAACAAGGCGTCTTAAGTCTTAAGTTGGCAAGAGCCGACACAAGTCTTGTACGCACATCTGGAGGGTATTGGGCTGAGCCCAAGCTGTGACTGTCTTTGCAATCCTTGGCCTCTGTGTGATGAATTCAGCAAGGGCAAGAGATCCGCTCAGCATGTCGATGTCATTGCTGCCCAAGAAGCGGTAGCACGACGAGAGAACTGCATGGCGCCGCCACCCGCGACCGTTATAGCGAGAGTCAGGCTGAGGAGACATAAACTTTCCTGTTGTTGTAATCCGGCAGCCCGGCGGTTGAGCATACGTGCCTTCCCAGCGCCTTGCTCGATCGTCGGAATTGCGTAAGGACGGCAGTGAGAAGCTGGCCTGAATCCTCGTACAGTCATCCAGGGATCGCCACCAGTGCTTGAGCCGACGGTCTCGGTGTGCCCAAGTTCAAAGCCAGTACTGCTGACGTTTAGAGACAAGAATTCCATGTGAACGACTTGGACCTTGCTTTCCGCATGAGCCTTGAGTGGAGAATCTTGTATCTGAGTGCCGTAAGAACCAACAATCAATCAGCACCATGAGCAGCACAGTCGAGGTGGGCCTCTTGCTGCTTTGCACCCAACCGGCCAAGATGAACGCCTGTCTGACTCCCACTAGTAGCTCCACCGCCCACTGGGATGGGATGCGATCGACGCTTGCCAAGCCCGTGCAGGATCTTCTGCAAAGTGAGGAGAGCGTCCTGAATCGGCGCTGGGAGCCTCAGCATATGGTGTTGGTATCACGACATAGTGATATGCAAGACAGCGTGTTGCCTGGAGAGCAAATCGCACAATGATGAGGTGCAACACGCCAGGGCCCGCCAATTGCCTTGTGTATTCTTTGCAGGTCTCTTCCTGCAAAGACAATGCGCGGTCAAGCTGCGTTTCGTCGGGTGGTCTCAGCGTTATGCGTACCTCCTAAGGAACGGTCCTCCAGCATTTGATGAAGACATCATGAAATTGATTAATATCAGCTCCGGCTTGGCGGTCAAGCCCAACGATTCCAATCAAAACCTGCGTCCTGCTTTCACTCTGTAATCAACCTCTTATTAAGTACATCACAAACCAGCCATGCCCTCGTCAGACTACACCAACGCAGTCGGCGGCGGCCTAAAGCTCAAAGGCGCCAAAGACGCCGGCGTGAAGAAGAAAAAGAAAAAAGACAAGACCACCAAACCAATCCCAAGTGATCCCGAGAAAACCAAAGACCCGTCAGATGCCGATACGCAAGTGGACGCTACCGCCGTGCAAAAGGCTCTGGCAGACGAGGAGGAGAAAGACGGTACCGCGCTTTCGAACGAGAGGGAGAGCGAAGTGAAGCAGTACGGCAAGACGGAGGCGCAGCGCAGACATGAGGAGAGGAGGCGGAAGAGGGTATGCACAGCTTCTGACGTACGGATTTGTTGCTCCATGGCAGCCATGCTGACATGTGGTGTGTGTTTAGCTCGACGAGCGCCTGCGGAAAGAAGGCGTCAAGACGCATAAGGAGCGAGTGGAGGAGCTGAACAAGTACCTCTCGGGCCTCAGCGAACACCATGACATGCCGCGCATTGGTCCTGGTTAATGCGTGCGTGAATTCATTGTGGTACAATCATGTTGCCGTATCTGCCTCGATATCCATGATCTAGCGAGGCGTTTCAAGGGAACTATCGGGTGTCCTGGCAGAGCATGATACATTCTATTTATTATGCACAGTGCGCTTGTACGATATGTACAGCAAACGAAAGAAAGGCGCGCGGGCGCCATCAGCACAGCGAAGTACGTCCTCATCCCAAAAACCATTCTTGGTCGACCAGCCATCTCACCTCGATAGTCACTCCCGCTTTACACATTACCGTGCCTTCCAAGCCTTACTGGTTATCCGAATCAGAATTCACCCACGCTGGCCACTCTCGCACGCGGCGCTTACTCGACCCGTTCACTCACAGGAGATTCATCAGATTGACCTCCGTAGGTGCACATTCGACCTTGTAACTCTCCCGACGCCTCTCTTTGTTCATCAGGCCTGGGCTCTCAGTGGTGATCGCCTTCGGTCCAGCACCAGTAGTAGTAGAAGACGAGACAAGCTCGTTACGATTGCCGAAATCCTAGTCCGACCGCACGCTATACGTCCTGTCCACCACAATGTCGCCGTTCTTAAGCTCGTGCGTCTGGACAGGGCCGTGGTGCGCGGCGCCGTATCTATAGCCATGCTCGCTACGTCCGCGCTGATTTGGCCGATTCGTGCCGGACGAGGAAGCGCGACCGACAGGCAGACCCAGCTCCACGTCATCGTCTGAGATACGATCGTGATGGTTGGAGGCAGAGTACTTGTCATCGTCGATCTGAGCTGGTGAGCCGATCAGCGTGTCAGAGGTCGTCGCTGTGCCATTTCTCTGAGCGTTGCGATCGCCGCTAGAGCCATATGTGTTATTGGAAACACCGACAGGAATCTGACGGCCCTGGTTGTTGCTGCGTACAAGACGGGCCTTGTCTGTCTGCACTGATGCCCACATGCCAGACAGTGGCAGGAATACAGCCACGACGGTTGGGACCATGCTTTGCAATTGCGAGCCCCAGAGCGTGTAGGTCGCGAGTATCGCAAAAATGAGCGGCACAATCAATGTCTGACAGCCCATTACGAAGATGACCTGCATGGGCCCAAACTGCTTCATGTTAAGCTTGTGGCGGATGTGTATTGCCCATGCCAGCTTTACGACGAAGACGGCACTGAAGAATGCAATGGTGCAAATCTGGATGATGTTGTTGTGAATGGCAATGCGACTCAGATGCCGCTGTTGCGCCTCGGTCACGCTGTTGATTCCGAGAATCATGTTGTGGATGTTGAAGACGGCCAGATAGAGGCTGCAGACTTGTCAGCTGATTCACCTGCAGGTACTGCTAGAGACAGCAGCTTACCGATAGCCGAGCGATACCAACGCCACCAACAAACAAGCTGCCATGATGGCCAACTTATAAGTCCTCCTCAACGTCACGCAGACAATGTGGACCTGCAATCCGAGAGCTGCATAGAGCGCGATGTCGATGACCCAGTTCATAACTTCGGCCGTTGCTGCCAGGCTCTGCGCATTCTTCAAACCCTGAGTCTCTGGGTAGTAGTAGAGTTGCCAGTTGTAGTAGTTGTAGAACATGGAATGGAGCTGGACGGAGGTGACGACGTCTCTCACGAGCACCAGCACCAAAGCAATCGTGTTGAGGATGAAGATAAGGCTGCACCGCTTCTCGCGGCTCGTCATGAGCAGAAGCACGATGAGCAAGAGCCCTGCCATTCCGATCTGGACACCAAAGATAATACCTGTGGTGCCTAGGAGGTGGTTGAGCTGCAGCAGAGAAGCCATGGAGGCTGCAATTGGGGTCTTGCCATCGGGCAGGGTCAGGCTGAAGGTTTGGGTGTAGGGGTCGAAGGTGCTGTTGGCAATGTACGCTGAGTCGTCGGCCATAGTGCCGGCGGTGGACTGCGATGCCTTGGTGCTGTCAACAAGTTGATGGTAGCCAGAGCAGGAACGAGGGTTGTTTTGTCCGTCGAATAAGTCGACTGCTTGTGACTGTCGCAGCCCAAGTGGTAGTGTTCGGCGGTCGCTTGAAGGAGGCGCTTGAATTCGGAGATGCGGTCTGCTTGGATGGGCGTGGAAGATGGAAGATGTATTGGACAGACGACAGCTCGTAAGTTTTATCGGACGTCCGACGGCCACAATCGTAATGCTGGCGGATTGTGCTCAAGAGCTGCGATGCCTGCTATCAGGACCCCAGCCAAGGCAAGAGATTGGAAACGATCGATTGTTGCTGTGGGTCCGTACACCCAGCTGCAAGGAGTGGCCAGTGAGGCGCCGGGGGTGAATGTGCGAACAATATCAGCGAGGGAGAGATTGTTCGATGGGAAGGAGCGAGGTGAATTTGTGGAAGAGGAGACAGGAGGTGAAGTTGAGGGCGGGCGCCTTCGCATCAAGTCAGCTGTGGGAGGCGCACTGGCAGCGTGGAGGTCGCGACTGCTGGATTCGTAAGTGGACGCGGAAGTCGAGGAAAGAGCGACATAAGCCAAACGCAGCATCTCACCGCGCTCTCGCTCACGACCAATGGCGAGTGCATCTCTTCAACTACGGTACGAAGGCCGGCGTTGGGAGAAGCGACATGCGTGAGGTTCTGGCTGCCGGTCTTAGGCTTGGTATTGTTCTCTGCACAGACCCGGCTGCCTCGTGGCGTCGGCTTGGCTCACACAATGCCTCTGGCTGTGCTGCAGACGAGACCTCCTCATCGCGTGATGGGTCGTGCCATATCAAATCATCACCATCTTCACGCCGATGATGCATATCGTGGGAGAATGGATGTACACAATCATGTTTGCTTCAACGCGGGATGAGCCGTACTCTAGCGTGTCTCAACCTCTATCCAACCGCGTTTTGGGCAGGAAGAGCATTTGGCCGCGCAGTCATGGGAACACTCTTGTCTTGCTTTCCTGCGAGCCGGCGACACGATTCACTACCCTGACTCGTACTCATCACTGAAAATGCATCTGGGGATCAAACACTCGCACGCTATGCGCGCACCAGAAGTACCGAATATGTGCGCACCGGAGGCCTCAAATCGTCTCGAAAAATTGGAGCCAGATCTTTCGCCCCAAGTCGATGGACAGCATGCTGGCAGCAGAAATTACGCGGAGAACATTGCTGGTGCATCTGCCCAGGTGCAAGCTGAATCCTCAGCCAACGACGCACATGGTCAGCAACCCGATGATGACGATGCAACAAAGAGTGAAGATGAGAGTGACTCCGACTTGGTGGTCCCGCCTTCTCCATGTGCATCATGGATCAACAAGCATCACACTCCCCCAACTGGTCTGACGGTCCTTGAAACTCCTGGACGCCATGCGAGGCCTGACTCCAGAGGTGGCCAAGAGATTCCTTTCTCGACCGCTCCAGAGCAGTCAGACGGCGAGGTCATGGTGCGCACGAGCAGCCAATCTGCTGCGTTCGAGTCGCGAAACAGCCCTTCTACCGGCAGAAGCGAGGGTCTGGACTCGCAAAGTGTCCACGGCCCTGAAACGCAGAAGTCTGGCGTCATGCTGATCAATCAAGTCAACGACATGGACAGTTCAGAGGGAGGCTCTCAGTCGACTTTCTCAGCCGCAAAGACTACAAAGACCTCGCAGGTGACCTACGGCACAGCGTGGAAACGAGGAAAGAAGGTTCGACCTGTGACCAAGGAAGAACATCCTCGACACCTGGACCAGACTGTTGCCTTTGACCAGAGCATCGAAATCCCATTGACGTCGGATGCACGAGACGAGCACGCCACTGCCGCCGAGTCTGCAAAGCGCAGCATGCGCGACAGTCAATGCACAGCTAGTGGCCGCTGCGAAGCAGCTTCCGAGAGGTCTCCCGTGCCGCAGAAGCGAAGTTATGAGCATGTAGATATTGACGGCGCGCAAACAGAAATGCCACACAAGCGCGCCCGACAGCTCCTCGCTGTGAGCGTGCGAAGCGACGACGTTGACACTCAAGGCTACGAAAGGCATGCTGAAGAGGATGTCATTCAAGTCTCGCAACCAAGAAAGCATAGAGCTCTACCGCCTCGCTTTTCTGGCAGATCGAAAGAACCCGTTCGCGAAAATACTGCTAGCACAGGAGACGAGATCATCGTGGCCCCCTCGCTTGCGAAGAAGGCCAAGGCACGAAGGTTCGCAAAGGCCACAGAGCAGAGGAAAGGCAAAGGAGACCGCCAACCTCTGCCATCGCAGGGAATCATCCGGCGTAGCGGGACACCGGCCTCGTCAATACTCACGGACGGCGTTCAGTCACCAAAACTACTGCTGAGCAGCACTTCACTCTCCGAAAAGAAGAACACAACTGTGCTGAATTGGCTTAGACGTCAGAATATGAAGATAGCTACCGAAGTGCCTGGCAAACGATCTCATTTCTTCTGTCTGGTAGCCCATGATCGATTGCCTAGAACTGCTAAGGTCTTACGTTCCCTTGCTCTTGGAAAGCTCGTGGTCAGTGAACAGTGGGCATTCAGGTCCTTTGCGGAGAAGAAATTGCTCAGGCCGGAGGATTTTGTGTATGACGCGTTGCAAGATCGCAACGCTCCAGACGAGGGCGTGTTCAAAGGAAAGACACTTTTCTTCACAAAAGCGCTTCAGCAGGAATATGGCGATGGTTGGGACGATGTGCAGACCCTCATAGACGAGGCAGGTCCCGCTTCGGCCAGTACTGGTTCGTCATCCGATGCCAGCCAAGCTGCACAGTGTGAAGGTACAATTCTACTCGGGAGCCGTGGTGATGATCCTGACGCGGCAAAGCTTAGCCACGAATATGGGCACAGAGTGTACAGTAAGGACCTTCTGACGACTGCCATACTTCGCGGCAAGCTGGACACAGACAGCGACGAGTTTCTCTTGACGCCCGCCAAGCCGAAGAAGGCAGACACGAGAAAGCGATGAGATGTGGTTGAGAGCACGTCGTACGACAGTATGGCTTCGAAATGGCTTTTACGGTTTCGTAGCGTCCCAGCAAGGCGTTATTTGTGCAGGAGCATGCTCGAAGGTCGCCCAAGCTGCTAGGGCTGATGACCCGATACGACGGGATGATAGGCGGAGGATGCTCACGTCACGGCATCGGTAGATATGCAAAGGCATCGCTGAATCATGTTGTACATGTAAGGTATATATACTGCTAGTATCTATGGCATGTCGAGGGCCGTCCGGGGCGGTCAAGGGTTGCGTACATGTCCAGTGAGCTGAGTCCTCAGAGACGCACGAGTCACCCACAAGCCATCAACACTGCGTGTGACGCCGAACACCGCTCTCTGGAACCCCCAGTGGTATGCAGAGACACCCGCACGTTACACAGAATCCAAGAATCTCAGCGTTTCTTAGTTCGGCGGTCCAGGTAACAAGAATTCAGTACGTACCGCTTCCTTCGATGCTCCAGGTTAGTAGGGTACCACAGCCCGGGGACGTACGGTACCGTACACAGGCCCTGCAGCTACTGCTCGACCGCGAACTCCGCTACCGAATGCTTGGACCGACCTCTTGTGTAACGGTGAATAGGTAGGCGATCTACGCAAGAGCTCCAGAGACGACGCCGCCCTCTAGACTTGACGTTCTGTTGATGAAACAGCCACGGGGGTTGCCAAGAGCGACTGCAGTTGTGTGGTCAGGATCATAGTCATCATACCTGGTTGTTATCTACATGTAGCTCCATCATTGAAAGTGTGAAGGAGAGAGGATGGGAAGAGATCTTTGTGTACCGCGTCGGATGTCGCATGAGAGCGAGTCTTGCCTCCCGCGTGATCTCAAAAGTTCCTCTCTCAATTTGGACTCGACGCCTTTCTGCGTCTTGGTATCTTGCTCTTAAATATTTGTCAGAAATTCGTGTGGTCCCAGATGCTTTCAACAACCGATTTCCAGAGCGCCGTCTATGCATGACGCCTGATATCCCCAGTGACTCATCTCAAGTGGTTAGTATGATGTTGATGCCAAGTGCTTCGGACATTAGTCCACGATGGCCGTGCCGTTCAGCTTCTCCTGTGTCACATCCAGCTCTTTCTGAAGCATTTTCTTCTGCTCGCGCTCGATGCCGTGGAGCACGGCCTCCAAGACGTGGTCGGCAGTGTACTTCGGTGTGAATTTCGGCTCGGTGCCGTCCTGGTAGACGCCTGTCCGGACCAGGATCGAGTACCAGGTGTTCTCAGACTCTTTGTTGAATTCGTTGGTCCCACGGATATCGGATTCCGGGGTATCTCCGACGAAGTACACGGTGTCTGGCGGCGAATCAATGCCGTGAGTGTCTTTCCGCCATCTCTGCAAAAGGCGGGTTGCGAACTGGAAAGTGCCGATCTGTGGCTTCCCGAAGGCCGTGGTGTTGAGCTCTTTCCCAGTGACGGCTTTGTACATGGCCTCCAGTGACAAACGTAGGGCACCCATACCAAGACGGGTCAGATCGTGAGAAGCAGACCAGATGACATCGTTATGCGAGAAGAAGACTGGTGGGCCCTCGTCGAACGTCTCAGATCGAGTGCCAAGAATTCCTCCCTTGGACATGAGCAAATCGAGGATAATTTGCTGGTCACCAGCCCAGTCCCTGCTGTCCGCAAACACAAAGATTGCCTCGATCTTCGTCTTGGAGAAGTCACGAGTCCGGGAGTTGTTGTACTCCTCTTCGGTCAGTTTGCGGAAAGGTGTGGTGTCTGGGTTGTACTTGATGATGTCTCCAGGCGTCACAACGTCTTTGAAGCCATAACCCTCGGCAACTTGTCTGCACTTCTCGCCTTCGCCACCAATAACCAAGACAGTGTGGTACTTGTTGGCCATTTCCCGCATCGGGGTGTGTCCACAAATGAATTGGCCAGGAGATACTTCGATCTCCAATTGTTGGCTCAGCTGGATGCAACGCTCTTGCTCTGTCTTACCGCCGCCATTCGTGACGAAGATGTATGGACTGATTCAATGCATTAGCCATGACATCGCCACCGACCGGTCCGATTGTAACCTTACATTTTGATGCCATATGAGTTCTGACCGTTTAAGACTTTCATGGCCTCCACTGCCTCTGGGATGGGCCGTCCGCCGCGAATCAGAACTCCATCTATGTCGAACGCAAACGCATATTTGTCGGTCACCGAAGTGACAGGAGGAGTTTCTGGAGCCATCGTAGGCGACGAGAACTCTTCCAACTCATGTCTGGCCATCTCCATCGCTGCTGCCACTTCGTGGGCGTCGCTGGGCTCCATGAGATGTTGTGGGGGCACGACCACCGTCGGCCCCTTAGCGTTCAACTCTTCCCTGGTGGCATCTTGGGAACTGAGCCGGCGGATTCGAGGACGTTGCGGTGGAAGAACCGTAGTCTCCGCCATTGTTGCGGTGCTGATTGTATGCTTTGGTGCTGTACGTGATCAGTCGCTCTGTTAGGCAGGAGCGCAACTGAGAGAGTAGAAAGAGAGAGTGGGAGAGAGGAGGAGCGCGGACAGAGATGAGCTAAGAGTAAACGACACCGAGGGAGCCCCGGCGGAGGACCCAAGGGCACTGCTGGAGAAGTGTGTGGGTTTAGCTGGAAGTAAAATGGATCCGAATGCAACGGTACCCGCGCGTGAAGCGCGGGACCAGCGCAAATACATCCCTCGGAAGCGGCCATACATCCACCTCCCGTCTGGTAGCTTTACGGCTTCAACCATGTGCATTGGCTGTGTTCGACTGAACATGCCAGATTTCAAAACGCAGAGCGCGATAGAGCACACCAGATGCCCCTCGTTGCCCCACCATGCTAGTATCTGCCGCTGGATTTCGCGCACGGTCAGTCGGAGGTACGAGCTTAACCAAGCCTAGTCCCAGTATCGACTCGCGAGGCTCGAAGGCGCGACGAGTGTTGGAGGGTTCGTCGTTCCCTACAGCACTGTGAGCGTGATATCGTGCTGGGGTGTGGTGAGGGCAGGCCTGTAATGCGAGCCGTGAAATATGATCCAGCGCGAGGTGTGATTTGCTACGGGGTCCGAAATCGCCCTAGGACGCAAGAGACCCTGCTAGATTTTGCGTCATCCGCCGAATATTGTCTGACTGGTAAGGTTCAGCGAGGTTTGTCATGGCCGCGATTCTACATGTAGTGCTGAAGACTGCCCGATTGTACAGCAGGACGTGTAGCCATACTTGTCTATTCTTCGCCAAGAAGTATTGTTAATATGGTGCCGTGCTTGCCGAAGCGACGCCTCGATATAGTGCTTTTCTTGCGTGCTTTTGAGTATCGCGATTGTTGCCCTGGAAAGCCCGACCGGCGGAGGGCCTGTATCTGGTTGTCAGTGTGAGCCTGCAGCAGGTTACAAACACCGCCCCCAGCTCGCAGCTGCGGGTGGCGCCATCTTCGATTCTCCCTCACGTGGCAGCGAATCACGGCGGGTGCAGCATGTGAAAAGCCAAGAGAACGCCACCCGAATGCCGCTGAGCTCCCAGCGTTGGAAACTTGATGAGGGGATGGAGACTGCACGCTCACCGCCAATGCGTGAATGTGCGATAGAAGCCATTGGCCGTGCCTAGGAGAGAGAAGACACTCATAGCGAGCGTCGCAATACAGACCTGCGGTGCAGGTCAATCATGCAGATTGGGGGTGTGTCCGATAATGCGGCCCCGGACGCCTCCTGCAGCATGTGACGGTCAGGTATCGTCACAGAGCCTGAAGAGTTTGGCTGTTCAACCACCGCATCTATGGGACCACGGCGATTACTGCATGCATGCAGTACCTTGGACTTCTCATTACTCAACCTTCTGCTGCGATAGGCTGAATGCTCACAAGAACGAGTCGTGATCGCGCACCGCCGTCACCCGGATGCAGCACACCACCACAAGTCCTGATGAGATAGAGTTGCCGACGAGATGTGGCCAGGAGGTTCCTGCATGGTGGTGTGCTGTACAATCAATGCCGCGAATGCTGCACAGCCAACAAGGTAGTCCTAACCGTAAGGTGTAAGCTTGCGGGCAAGCCTTTTCGCCGGGACCTGTAGGCTCTGCCCCGATTGTCGATTCTCACGGGGTCTTACTCGCCATTCCACCCGATAAAGTACATGCAATGCTCCATCATAATGTTCGGGAATGGCGCGACATTCGCCTGTAGCATACAGGAAGTGCTCTGAAGAAACATGCCCGGATTCGCGTCTGATCCTCCATCAATAGGGGACATGGCAACATCATGCCGAGGGTGCCGATCGATGTAATTGCTTTGAAGATGCGTCTACGGATTACATACCTGAGGTACCTTATAGGGATGTTACAGGCAGGCGAGGACTTACCTAGGCAGGCGCGTTCAACGTGCGCCTGCCTGCCTGCCTCCCGTCAAAGGTCAAACATCAACTTCTTGACGATCTTGAACCCACCCACAGCGCATTCGTGTCGTTGATGAGGCACCACGTCGCGTGAATATTGGGCTTCACATCAATCTGTGACTCGGCTGCAGACTTCAACGCCCTCAAACGTGAGCAGATCTAAATGCGGAGGACTTTGCCCTGCCTGCCAAGGTGATGGAGCATACCTACCTACAGATAATCTTGGCCATGCTGACTCACGCTACGCGAGCATAGAGACAATGGATTGGACAGGCGGTGCAAGACGTCGGTTTGCTGCTGGCAAGAACAATGCTACGCTACAGAAGCAGAAAGCCCATTTTGCTAAAGCCCGAGCGACGCTGCACAATTCTTCGAGATCGCAGCGCAATTTTCAGCCTGACTACAGCAGCGTCACAAGCCGCCACAGGAACGCGTTGGCGAATGGCCGGCGGCATGACAGACCTCATGTACGCAGCCGACCCAGTGAACAGGCGGCGTCGAAGCACTCCCGCACCAGACCCTCTCGTGTGGAAGCTTCATCACCTGGCGTCGCGCACTCAGAGGCGTCTTCCCCTTGTACAGGGCCACCATACTCCGGCAGCACTGGTGACGGCGAGTCATTTGTGCCTCCAGCACGACGAGATGCTATACCACAGCCTCTCATCGACGAAGAGCTGTTACGCGCCAACAAGCAACGCCTGCTTGCTCGTACCGACTGGCTTGGGTTGTCCAAGAAACGCCCTGCGCCAGCTATACGTTTTCCATCAGCGAGCGACAGAGACCAGGTCGGGAAGCGCCGGAAGATCAGGAAGTCTCACCATCGTTCTAAGGCAGCAGGTCCACGCGCGCGCACGCCACTCTTCGAAGAGCACATACCGAACGGGAATGCTTACATGAGTGGTGGGTTGCCAGCGCAAGATTTTGACATCAGGATTGGTACCGAGGCCCTGGCGACCCAGACTGCTCCATCACAGCATTCGCAACCTTCGAGGCATACCAGCATGCGCCAGCCCTCGACCGAGCTTGGACCACTGTCTGAGGAGCCGATGCTACTTGGCGACGACGGTGATAGCTGTGACTTGGGAGGGGCTCTGACTGAGCCAGCCCCGAGTGTGCGAGCCACGATGAATGATGTATCGCATTTGACAGAACAATATCACTTCACCCCTTTCCACGATCCGGGGGCTGTTCGTCTGTCTTACCACTCGCACATGGTCGCCGACATCGATATCGCTCGCGTTGACTCGATCTCGTCAACTGCTCTGCAAGATCAAGACCATGTGAATGTCGATCACTCGATCGAGCCGAGTCATGCTGCAAGCAACGTTCATGGCAATGGCATAGACATTGATGACCAGCTGCAGCCACTCGGGAACTATTCAAGAGAGCATACAGCCAAAGAATATGCGATCCGTTCACCACGAGATGTCACCTTTGATAGAGCTTCTTCTCATCTTGAATTTTCTTCGGAAATGGTCGCCCCAGCGACTGATCACGCGCATGAGGAGAACCTCTGGCGTACGACCGTGGGCGTGCAGCACGAGCTTTCCAGTCACGCTTCTGTGGCTGCACTCAAGTCATCCAGCATGCATCAGACGAATTCCGAGAGTGACAATCGTGCTGCTGCTGCCGTTGAGAGGGCACGGATAGATCAAGCTTTGCCTTTACCATCTACGCCAAAAGGCCGTGGCACCCAGGTGACATGTAGCATCGTTGGGGCAGAAGATACACTCGACTCGGTCACCGACTCTTCACTTCCAGCATCTCTGAAGCTGTACGATCGACTAGCAAGGCTACCAGCACATGCGACAAAGACCAAGACATGGGAAGCCGATGAGACAAATGCGTTGTGGAGAGACTTCTGTCGTGTGAATGACTACGATAGCGAGTCATCTGAGCAGCCTGCAAGTTCCGAAGGTAGTGATCCAGAAGCAGTCCGCTTGGCCACTGATACATCTGCAATTGAAGGTAGCATTAGTGGTCTTGACACATCTGTGAAGGCTACAGCTAGCAAGGCTGGGTCTGGTCGATTCTCGTCCGATTTGCGCTCGCAAGCTTTGGAGGAACCTGAGAACGACGAGCTTGAAGATAACAGGCGTAGCACGAGCCACCATCGAGCGAGGCCAGCAATGCCGGACCATCGGTGGTCCAAAGTCCAAGCTGCTGCACAACCTTTCGGGCGTAGACGAACAGCGAATCTCCAGAGGATCGACGATACCACAGATCTTCCCACAAGAAGCATGAACAACACACTTGAAAGGAGCAAGCTCAAGAGAAGAAACGTCTACGTCCATGACATAGCAACGGACTCGACGGTATGCTCCTGAGAATTTCGATCCGAGATACTTCGCTGCCAGTGCAAGGTTCGGAGGATTGCGAGGACGGTACGATCAAAATTGCGTTGGACGTCCGCGATGCTCATCGGACTAGCTGTCTGTGCTCCTTAGCTGGTACACTTCTGTTGAAAGATCTCATACAAGCCAATGGAGAGGCTCGGCGTACGTAGCTCGCAGAAGCATTGTCTGGCTCTATTGAACATAGGCGTTCCTGGTTCTCGCTTCCGCCTGTCTCAAGCACTCAGCCGTCATATCTGCATTTCTTGGGACGAGTTTGACCTTGAAGTCTCTCGGTATCGCAACCAGAGCACTCTTAAATTGATTATAATCAACGTAGTCGGTGTTGGGTGGCTCGGCTTCACTCGCCACAATCTTGAAGCTGCAAATCAGACGCGCTAGAGCCGTGTACAGCAGCCTGCTGGCGATAAACTGTCCAGAACAGGCTCTTGCGCCGGCACCAAAGGACATATGCTGCAGGCCACTTGCTGGAACTTCTGTTGGTGGCGAAATGCTGGACAGCCAACGCTCTGGATTGAAGGTGCCAGCGTCAGGACCAAAGTGCTCGATCTCATGATTTGCAGCTTGAGCATTGATGAGGATCATGGTGCCTTTGGGTATGATTGCACCGTCCCAAGGAATATCCGAGTATGCTTTCCTCGGCAGGGACATGGATGAGACGGTGTAGTACCTCCCGGCTTCTTTGACGATGGCATTCAAGTACGGCACATCTTCAGTTGCGACCGACTCTGACCAAGCGTCCTCGACGTTCGGATAGTGGCGTTTGATGTCCTCGAATGCACGTTCCTGGATGACCTGACCCATAGGAGTGGAAAGTGAGCCGATGCAGCTGGTCAGTGTCCCAGGAATGGTCTCGAAGCCCCCAGACACCAGCGATAGGCAGATCGACGAGACCTCGACGCCGCTGAGCTTCGTTTCTTCGTCCTTGAGGATGGCTGCCGATACGCATGGCTTATCGGTGCCCTTGGCGATCATGTCTCTGACTCTGGCCAGAAGCTCATTGAGATACTTGTCACGGCGATCGCGGAGGCTCTTGCCACGGGCTGTCTTTTCGTTGTTTGGAAGGTAGCGAAGGATCGGAATGTAGTCTCTGCGAATGACATGAGCCAACGGGTTAGCTATTCATGTCCAAGGTTGCAATCGGAGATTCTCTTGCTTACTGGTAGTTCTCCGATGCAGAGCGCAACAGCGAGATGGCGCTTCCCACTTCAAGGACCTCACGCAGCATCTCATCCCACACGCTATCGATCACGCATCAGCATTGGAAGAGCCGAGCTTCTGCTCATGTCGTACCTATCCATGCGAATGCCGTAGCACAGGGTCAAAGTGGTGTTGAGAGCATATCTCTGCAGATACGGTCGGATGTTGAGATGTCCTTCACCACCTTCACTGTCTCGGACGAGATCACGCACAACCGAGTAGGTCTCCAAGTCGAACATGGGGTGGTACGTCTTGATCATTAGCCGACCTAGCGTTTGACCAGCTCCCTTGCGCTTGTTCTGCGAGACGTCAGCATCGACGTCCTGCCTTTCAAAGTCGGTCTCGAGTTGACGCTTACCTTACAGCTTTCATCCCAAGGTGAAGATCCGATGGTGAAACCTTGAGTGGATGATATGACACCGTGGAAGGTGTATCTACAAGCAAGCGATTTTCAGTCCTCATGCCGTCATATCACGGTTGCAGAGTCAACGTACAGCTTTGGCCTGTCGATTACAGCAGACTGGTTGCCAAGAAGCATTCGTTTGGAATCCACGAAGCTGTTCACCACAATCGCCCTTGTGTTACCAAGCCGGACCTGAAATATAGACTTCTTGTACTGCCGCCACCATTTCTGTAGCTGGCTTCAGTACATGCGTCAATGCAACAGCATGGTGCCTTCTCACCTCACAGACGGTGGCATGATCATCGCCAAGCTCAAGTAGATGTCCAACTATTGGCAGAGCTCCTGGTATTTCGAAGATGCCTTTGATCCTTGGGATGTCGGTTGCTGTGGTAATCTGAGGTCGATCAGTTAGGAAAGTGCCAACATTGACATATAGAGCTGACCATGTAGATGCCATAGAGCAGGACAATAGCAAGCGCTGAGCCGAGCAACCAGACGCTGGCGGTGTCAACGCTCCATGGAAGTTGTGCACGTCCCATCCTGTTGGATGAGGTGATGGCAACTACTATGACCGCAAAGCAGTTCGCGTCACGCGTCAGTTCACTGTATACATAGCTTCTAATAGCTCATGAACAGACGAGTGTCGGCTCGGAAAAGGTGGAGAAGCTGCCTATCAGCTTGACCTAAGCATACGCCTATCTCTGAGGACGCAGCTACATGCCGCTTTGGATGGTTCGTGAACACTGCGTCTAGGACCTTACGATTATCACTATCAATCATGATACCATGTCAACCAGTAAAGCTCCGATCGCAGTCCGTGATGAAGTTGCTGGCTTTGCGTCGAAAGCTGGCACACTGGCGGGTCCATTCGCGACTTCAGGAGCTGCCCGAACGCTTTTCCAGGATCATAGCTCTCGACGCTGAAAGGTGTAACGAGCGAAGCATGGCGGCCAGTGGTGTCCTGGTCAATCTCAAGCCAATATGGCGGCTGGCACGGACGCGGCCTTGCAGAGAAGCGAGAAGGTCACGATAAAGCTGTCGACTTGGCGAGGGGCAGCTTAGCGCAGTGTCTGGCTGCATGACGACGCTTTCGTTGGTGTGCGTCGCAGATGGGCATTTCCGTCTCACCACGCCGATGAGGATCAACCTGGAATGAAACGGAACAGCTACTGGCTTGGTTTCAATGCGGCTACGCCGGCGACCCACCGTAAATGAGGTTGTCTTGCGGCTCTCATCCGATCAGCGGACGGGAAGCACAGCTAAGGGATGTTCCCGGCACCAGCAGGTCCGCTTAGTCGTCAGCGCCCTCTCATTGGCTCTAAGATCTTCCATCTCTTCCCCAGTTACAACCTCAGGCAACAACCCCGCGCCTGAATGAGAGAGTTGACGATCTCTTCATTAGCTCCAGGACTGACGTTGCCAGCCTAAGTCTACAACTTCCGTGAGCACAAAGATGACTGCAGTCCATCGCCCACGCTGCTTCCTCGAGGTCTCGCATGCGCAGGAGCCTCTCGGTCGCATGACCGTCGAGCTCTTTGCCGACAAGACACCGAAAACGTGCGAGAAGTAGGTGAGTCCGCACACCTCCCTCAAGCAGAGCAAGGCTGACAACAGGCAACCAGCTTTCGACAGCTATGCACTGGCGAACACAGGGGCTTGACGTACGCTCAAGCCCCCTTCCACAGAGTCATCGATCAATTCATGATCCAAGGCGGCGATATTGCAAATGGCGATGGAACCGGGACCGCAAGCATATACGATGGAGAATTCGGGGACGAGAACCTCAAGTGGAGGAATTTGGATGCTGCTGGTCTGGTCTGCTCAGCTAATAGAGGAAAGGACACGAATGGAAGCCAGTAAGTGCTTGTCGTGGTGCGCGAATTCTTGGTCTGGTAGGCTTGGCTAGGCACCTAGGCTTGGCCAGTGACGCACGGCTGACGGAAGGCGTTACACAGATTCTTCATTACGCTGGAGCCTTGCGAGCATTTGAACGGCAAGCACACCGTCTTCGGCAGACTTGTCTCTGGCGAGGATGTGGTACGTAAGATTGCCGCTGTGGATGTGGACAAGAATGACCGCCCGATCGAGCCCGTCCTGATCTCAAGGTGCGGCGAGCTGGAGAAAAGGAAAAAGGCTGCTTCTCAGCCTCATACGGTACTCAAGGAGCCTGCAATGAGTTCCGACAGAGGGCGGAAGAGAAGCAATAATTCAGACGATGACATTAAAGACAGCCCTGAACCCGCTAAGGCGCGACAGGCTAGGAGACAGAGCGACAATGTAGTCGATGAAGGCTTGCGTGGGAGGCCGAGGCAGCGGACCAGATCGCGTTCACCATCAAAAGCAATGTCTACACCTAGCGAAGAAATGAGCTACGAGCAGCAATCGCCAGTCGAAAAACACAAGCGGAAGCGGTCGCCGTCACCAAGCAGGCCCACCGATCGTCAAGACGGCGGGGAGCGTAGACGGCGCAGTCTGCCGAACCAATATCATGAGGGTGAGAAGCGGTATCGACCTGGTCCGCGGCGGGACGATCATCAGCATCGACATCGTCAGAACGAGCACGGCGACAGTCACCAGGGCCGACGCGAAGACGGACGTGGCGATCGATATCGGCCACGAGACCGACACCGTGATGATGGTAGGCTTGGTGGTGGAGGCGGCCGACTCGGAGGCGCGTATGATGAGGCCGAACCGCCTGTCAAGTTCAAGGGACGTGGCGTGATGAAGTATAGAGAGCCTGGACGGCTGTAACGCAGGTTCATGCGAGGGTCCGGCGCCCTCGAGCGCTGTGCTGCTACTGAAAGTGTATCGAAGAGACATGTAGTGCTGAGCGCTTGCACGCGAAGGTCCAGAGCTGCTCAAACCTTCTACATCCAAAGAGGCCTGAGGCCCAGAGAAGTAGGCGATATCGTCGTCGACAGCACCCCCGTGTTGGACGCAAGTGTCGAGTGCTGTCATTATCGCGACTGTCTTATGACATGTTAAGAGCTCAGTCGTTTATTAGCCTGAGGAGTCAGGACAATCACGCGAGCTCCACCTCCATGTGGATCAGCCGCGCATCGCACCGCGGGGTTAGAGTGCGGGACCGCCCAGACAGCCGGGATGCTTGGATCCTCTTTCACCAACTTTGTGTCCCCATTTCTGTCAGCAGAGTTGCGGACGTGCAGGCTGACTTTCGATAGTCAGAAGTATACAAGTACTCGCGGAAGAAATGTTGCACCCACCATTTATGATGAGGGGATGCATACTTCGGACATGGAACCGCCGTGCAACCGCTGAAAATTACATAGACACCATGTGCCCAGACTGTGTCAGGCAAGGAACCCAACCATACTTTCTTCACGCTTCATAAGGTAGCTATTCACAATGAGGTCGCATCCATTCTTAGCATCTCTAGCATCCCTATCACGAGCACTAGCCCACCCACCCACCACCTGGCCCCACGACAACCCATCACCATACTACCCGTTCCCAGCATCCTCAAAATGGAACCTCAAGACCTTTACATCCCTCGTCGTCTTCGGCGACAGCTACACTGACGACAACCGCCTCAACTACTTCAGCACGCACAACGGCTCTGCGCCACCCGTCGGCTGGGTCGACCCGGTCAACTACGCCGCAGCCGACGGCGGCAGGACGTGGGTGGAGTACGTGAAGCAATACACCGGTATCAATCTGTACAATTACGCCGTTTCTGGCGCCGTGTGCTCGAACGACATCACGCCGCGCCTGTATGCGGGGATCAATGCGCCATTCCCGGCTGTGCAGCAGTATGAGGTTCCTGCGTATCTGGCTGATAGCAAATATACCGTCAATGGATCAGATTTCATCATCCAGCCGCCGGAGGAAACGGTTTATGCGATCTGGATCGGGACGAACGACCTGGGCGTCGGGGCTTTCCTTCAGGACGCGCAGGTCAAGGGCACGAATCTGACGACTTATGTTTCGTGCGTGTACGATCAGCTCTCCAGAGTCTATGACAACGGCGGCCGGTATTTCGTCATCTTGAATAATGCCCCGTTGCAGCTGGCGCCGATGTATGCGGCGCCACCTTATACAGCGGAGCCCTGTGGGTATTGGCCGGATGATCATGGGAATTACACGGCGATCAGCGAGAAGATGCTGGAGCAAGTGGTGACAACGAATGCGCTATTTGATTATAGGACGCCGTTTGAGGTGGAGGTTGCAAGGAGGTATCCTGGGGCGAGCTTTGCGGTCTATGATGTCAATGCTTTGGTGAGTGCCTATTGATGAAGGTGTTGCTGTGAGACATCAATGCTTACGGTGCTTAGTTCACCGACATCTATTACAACCCGAGCGAGTATCTGAATGGTACCGCGCCTCTGAACACGACTGGATACATTCATCACTGCAATCTGCAACGAGCTGATTGCACGACACTGCCGGATCCGGACAGCTATATGTGGTATGATGAGCTGCATCCCAGCGAGCAGACGGAGCGCCTTGTCGCGCAGAATTTCGTCGATTTGGTGAAGGGCTCCAGCAAGTATGCCACTTATTGGAGTAGCTGAGAAGTATCTCTAGGAATTCGATCAAGGTAGACAGGCCAGTTATAGAACAGTGCAGCGTCGGTGATACGAGCGGTTGCGTACCCGCATTGCACTGTCACCGGTGCTGTGTCGTGTTCGTGCTACAGCGGGAACAATAGTCACTCGCGCTTCAATTTTCCGTGGCTCCGTGGCGTGACTGACATGCTTCTATGCTGTGCCATCTTCTTTCAAGTCACACGCAGGTCTTGAGCCGGGACATGAGGCTGCAAGTCATAGCACACAAAGCTGACAATGACAAGCCACTGTGAGTTTCTGCTCGTGCCGTATGCCAATATTAGCTGATGGTAGGCCTGAAACACTAGCTCTGTTCGACTCTGGATGCATGCGACTCGAAACACAGCTCTCACTGCCCAGCAGTTTGTCCTGCGTGAAGCAGTCGATGCGACTGCCTGCTCAAGTGCTCTTCTCTGGAGCTTATACGCGGAGCGCTTGTTGTCATGACATAACCATTAGTGCAATGAAAGCACAACCTGAGAACCGTCGTAGCATGGCCTTGCGTGTCGCGGAGCTGTTCGTGCAGCTCTCGCATCAATTGTTCGCGTGAAGGTCTGCCTGCCACCAAGGATCGAGGAGCAAAAGCAAAAGCGGGCGCAGTTCCGCAGGTGGTCAGCATTTTGACGAGAGCTGAAGCGAATGGTCTTGGTGCAGGACCTGCAGGTATGCTCAGCCCCAGGTCTCCAACGGGCCAGGACGCTAAGCATGTGCAAGCATCGTGGAAGCACACGCGCGCCGGCACTCAAGTCCGTGGCTGTACGATAGGTGGAATCTTTTTGGAGGACTGAGCGTGCTCCCATGCTGGACAAAGGGTGGTAGGGCGGCGTGAAGTGTTGTGTGTGCCATTGGTGCGAGTGGGGCTGGCAGCGGGCCGCTTGCCCGCCCGCTACCCCTGGGGCAAAGCTCACTTCAGCTCCCAGTCTTGACACCAACGTTCTACGTAGATAGAAGCTGAGAAGGTAGTATGCACGCTCGGGCTTTCCGCATTGTCTTGTCGAACCCTCTCTCCATGATTTAAAAGGCTGTCGAATGCTAAGGCTACGGCTGCAGAACTTGCAACTATGACGACTCTGCATTCTGTGCATGTGGAAAAGGTGTGGGTTGACCAACTTCAGCCGCATAGCCACCACACTCCATCTTTGCATTTCTTGAGAGACGTCACTTCTGGGGGCTGCTGGCTCGCGCACGACATTCAAAAGCAAGGCATGTCCATCTCTCGTCTTTCTCCTTATCCATACGATTAAAGCCTCTGTTGGCGACGAAGCAGGGCTATCTGATATCGCCGCGCATACTAATTCTGCCCGTTACTGACGCCAAGCTTCCGCCGTTGGTTCGTCTTCGTTCAGCCTTGCAGGTGGCACCTATTATAGTTGTGCATCAGCGATTACCTTTCAGCATCTTCTCTCCCCAAAAGCGACCCGGCCCACTCTCCGAAGCAGACCGCGATCATGGCAGGCATTCGCTATGGAGATGACACGGTGTTTACCGGCGCGTGGGCACCAGAAGATGAGCAACAAACCTACGAGCCGCGTCTCGACTTAGACCTCTCTCAGTACCGGCAGGCACCCGTCGATGATCTGTCGAATGCCTTTGGGCAGAAAGAAAGTCGGTACTCCAAGGTGCTTGATGATGGTATCGTGGACCCCGACACATATCTTGACGTCCTGTCTGAAGTTACAAGCCATGGACCCCGAATGAATGCCACCTTCCAGGCGCCACAAGCGGCGACTGGCCTCGAGATCGATACAGTCAACCTGTGGACGCAGACTTTGCCTTCCGTGGGTCATAAGATGGCGACCCAGGCTGATTTTTATGCCCATCAGGTCGGGGCTCAGCGGCCAGGAGAACATCCTCCGGCTCGTAGAAGCCATAGCGAAACGCAGGCATGGAGCAGCATGACCAGTATCCCGGGTGTGCCAGGCTATCATCCGCCAGCGCTGGTCTCCTATACTAGCGCGCCGGCAATGTCATCCTTTCCAAATTCACCACTTCCACCAGTGCCTAAGCTTGGCATTGTCCGAAAGGCGACAGAGACCTGCTACTCCACTAATACTAGGCCCGATCGTCAAGAGAAGAAGTCTCGTGGTCAGCCTTTCTGCCATTCAGCCCCTGGCTCTCCTGTGATTTATCCTTTCATTGATCCTGGACTATCTGCGGACACCAACTTTCAGCTGGGCAATACCCATCCTGCGGCTGGCGTGGAGGCATGGAGTGAGGCTCTGAGGCCTGTAGGCCATCGAGGACGACGCGCCCTATCAATCAATACTCAAGTCCACAATAGCATACACTTGGAGGTGCCAAAAGTGTCCCGACAGCCGTCTCTGGCAACGACCTCGCCAACGTCAGACTCGTCGGTCCGGAGCTTTCGGAGCTCGCGACGCACTGCAATTGAGATGCGCTCTTCTCCGGCTTTTTACAGGTGCCAAGAGTGTCATGCGGGATTCGAGGAAAAGCAGGATCTACGGCATCATAAGCGCAAGCACACTACTCCTGAGAATAAGCCGCACGGATGTGATCAGTGCCCTCAGCGATTCTTGCATCCAAAGGATCTGCGCCGGCACTTGAGGGTCCATCAGCCTGCGAGCTTCTTTTGTCCGTTTGAGGGCTGCAGATATGCCGAAAGAGGATTCAAGCGCGAGGACCATCTGAAACGACATCTGGAGAAGACCAAAGGTCATCAACGCATGGACCCGGACTCTGTATAATATTGCTTTCCTAGGGACTTCCCTGTCTTGAATTTCTACACAACTCGAAAGAATGATTGTCATTTACTCTTGATAGCGTTCAAGCGGATGGCATGCAAAAACAAGAAAGTTCGGTGCTTGGACTTATCTCACTCCATGGCATGATTGATGCAATGTAATTCTGTAGGAACCGAGTGCGGGCGCAGTGCACCGGTCACAGATTCGTGTCTGGGTGTCGCGTCTGGTTTTCTTTCCAGCCTTTGCGCTGGAAGCACGCAATCTTATTTGGACATTCCATTCCGTACAATGGTGCACCTATGGATGTCGGATTCTTGGTTCCGGTGGCTCGCATCATACACATCAATTAGTCTTTCGGTGCTCACAGGAAGAGCAAGGTTGATCAGATCGCGTCGAACGTATTGCCCATTCTGCCGAAGAAGTTGGCGGACCACATCGTTGCGCCCTGGATTGTGCCTCGGAGCCACCAGTCTCGCAGCATTGCCAGTCCCTCCGACCCTGACGAATATGAGAACAAGCTGCTCCGTTGTATGTCTACGTCTTCATCACGTCTGCTATGGGTGTAGTACGGTGCATTGCTGCATGGCTCACTTTTTCCTCTCAGACTCCTCTCGATCCCTCGTCGTGCCGAGTTCAGATTTGTATGGCCAACATGTCAACATGCAATCCAGCTGGACTCGGCAATGGCCAAACTCCACTTTCTTGACCGACAGCCTCCCTATTGCTACCGAGTGCCATGTGCTCCAGGCTTCAAACCTTCGCTACACAGCCCTTGCCTAACGGCTGTTCGCTGTTCGCTGGGGACAGGATTGTCAAAGAAGCACTAGTACTATCGCCTGCATATCGATCGCGGGCCGCCGACCAAAACTGTGTCTCAAGGCGTCTGCACTTCCATACAGTCCCTCGGATCTGCGTGACGGACGTCATCGTTGCCAGCAATGTCTGTACCGACGTCCTGATAGTGGCTTCCATACCTGGATAGTTGCTAAGGCCAGTACAGGGCGGACTGACATCAGTATTAGCATGCCCACATATAGAACAGTAAGCACGAACGGAGCCACGTGCGGCCTGCTGATCAGTCGTTGCCTTGTGCAATAAGTGGCGTCAGCTTCCTAT
Source organism: Teratosphaeria destructans (assembly GCA_010367425.1). Lineage (NCBI taxonomy): Eukaryota > Fungi > Ascomycota > Dothideomycetes > Mycosphaerellales > Teratosphaeriaceae > Teratosphaeria > Teratosphaeria destructans. Next base: position 432,940 of record WBMN01000013.1, read on the forward strand.
GCCCAAAGGATGTGAGGCGTCACTAGGGTACCCAATGGCATCGCGCTGCTCAGGCTTTTAGAGCGACACTCCTTACGGCTTGATCCAGAGTGATGTTGCTGTGCTTTTTTCGGCATGCTACTTTGATACTCCGAAGTTCTCGAGATGATATCACTCCGGCCGTCATATGTTGCGGCATGGCAGGTATGAAAGGGAAACATCCATTAGGCGTGGGTCTGGAGGCTCAGAGTCACCCTTCTTGCAACGTCCTTGACTCTGTCTTGAAGGCCATAGCAGCCACGCATGACAGCTATCAGAGCGATCCTGAAGCATTAGGATTTGCTTTGGAGCATGACGACGACGTAGCTTGGGTCTAACAAATACCAGACGACTTGTGTTTCCGACGACCTGGCGCTCATGTTCGGCATTTGACCTTTATCTTGCTAGTCGGTACTCCAGCTATCTACTGGAAGCGTAACGTGCTTGGGCGCTGAGAGCAGCCTCTAATATGGTCCGGAAGCAGAAGGATGTCAAGCTCTGGCATGCACGTCCTGAAAAAGGCTGTTGCTCCACGCTAGGAGATTACTCTTCCAATGTCTCATTTCTACCTTCGCAACACCCCCAATGCCGACTTCACTTCATCTCTCTTGCCCTCATATTGTGTGCGATGCGCTCTCATATTGTGTCATCAGACTACAGTGAACTTTTAATGCGCCTCAGATGCATATGGACGACATGTCCGCCAAGTGTCGAGGCCGCACGCTAGATGGTACGCAGGTAGCAGGCGGACATCACAGGTTGCCAATCTCAAGATTCTCAGGTGCTCCCATTACTCCCATTCCAACTACCGTTCATTCTTGCTCACAAGCTCGTCGTCGGCGTTTTCTCATCTCTATGTTTTCATTATTAGTGCGGCTTGTGGGTTACTGCTATCTATCACCCTGGCCGTGGTCGTCTGCCCGGCTAGGCAATGGCTTTAAGCTTCAATGGCACTTGTGGTAGTATCGAGCATGGCAAGGATTCCGCAGAGGATGAAGACAATTCATGGATCGATGCTTATAATCATGAGCTCGACAAGGTATTATACGCCAAACGCTCCAAGTTTGTCAGCGCTGACTCCGAGCGCCAGGACAAGTCGCAATCAAGCAGAGCGTCCACTGAGCCTGTTCAGTCGACTTGCAGCCTGCACCCGCAGCCTGACAACCACATACCAATAGGGCGCAATTGCAATGGGTTGATCTCCTTTGTAGGCGGTCATCTTGAAGAGCAGGCTGTACACGACCCGGCACCGAGGACCGAGGATCTTTTCCCATCAGTCGGGACATCAAACCAGGAGGTGGGAGCTCCCCCCCTGGACTCCTCTGTCAATTGGATCAACACGCGCTCAAGTAGAATCTGCCCGCCAACGTGCCAGTACATCAGGGTCAGGGCAGGGCTTAGGAAATGGACCATATGCTTGCAAGGTCCCGGCATGTGCTGGGAAGCGTTGGTACACCCATGGAGATCTGAAGTACGTCGATCGAGGTACCTGAACCATAGATGGGAGTATCAATTTGCTAAATCGCATTTACAGCAAGCACATGAGATATCATATGCCCAAGGCTCAACGACCATTAGGCTGCAATGAGTCGAAAGACTGTAGTGAAAGATTCTGGTTCAAAAAGGATCTGGAGAAACACATCGATAGCGTGCATCGTAAGATCCGCTTCTATTGCACTGTACGCGGGTGCGGAAAGCACTACAATAGGCACGATGCTCGGGTCCGCCACATGACTAGGAAACACCAAGAAGCGACGATACCAGAGAGGACTGACCCAGCAGTGCCGCCTACATCGCCACCACAGCAATCTCGCGAGATACCACGAGTGCCGCATATGTTGTTGAGTCCAGGTGGATATGGTAGTTTAGCACACGGACCGTGGCCTGCCTGTCTTTCCACGCCATCCAGCTCCGTTGGCTCGCCAGTCTCGCCTCGGACTTCATCCAGCCAGTCCAGCCACAGCTTTCTCAATCCTCGTTCAAGGTCGAGATCACAGTCTACCGCACCTACTTCACTATCGTTAAGTTTCAAGAACGAAAAGCCAAGCTATGCGACTATGGCTAGTTTGCCGGCTCACGATTCGTGCGACTTTTCGAAGCCTTGTCGCTCCGGGATGCTAAGACATCACCGTCTCCATGCGACTTCACCGTCACCGAGCCAACGTGGGCCAAGTAAGGAACCCGAAAGACCTTCGACAGATAAATGGCACGACCACCTGGCACCTAAGCAGTTGAAAGCCAGAGGGAGCGACGAGACCCGCCTGCCACAGCGCCCAGCTGGCAGGAAATAAGGCTTGCCGCCTCCGACTCATGTCAAATTCCCGTTCGTGCGGCAAAAGGCATGGTCAGATATCTTCGCATGCAAAATCACTACCTACATTCGAGCACGCTGCCCCATTGCCCCTGACTCGAATTATTACGGTAAATAAGCATCGACCACGATCGCCGGCGTGCCTCGTCTTCACGAGATTCCGAAGATACATTGCTCTATACGCATACAACCAACACAGAACACTGCCTGGCCAGTAGCCAGGGATCAAAAGTTGTTTGGACAAAATGACCTAACGACTGTATACCTGATTGATCACTTTTCAACGATGAAACATTATGACAGACCGAACCGCACAGGATAGCACTATGAATTGGATATGATGATGTGCGTACAAGGCGTTCCTGTATCTCATTGGCTAACTGGAAGGATTGGTATATTAACACATGATGAGCGCGATGGTGCCACGCAATTTCTGGAATGAGAAAAACCAATTGTTTCTGATCGTCGATGTACCCAAGCATCTTATATCCAGAGGCTCTACCACGTTCCGATGGTGTCCTTCTCACGTCCGAGCAGCGCCAACACGGAAGTTGGCCAGAACGGAGCAGTAAAATTGATGATATATGAATAGTCGCAGTGGCGCCGGGACGCAAGTATATGGGCAAGGTTAGCAAAGCATGTCCGGTAGTATTTAGTAAGGAAGCTGATGAGATGGATCACTGCATACTAATAAGCCACGACATCTTCATAATTCGTTGCCGTAACGCCTCTCGTATCGATCACTCAAGTCAGCCTTCATCCTATCTTTGCCAGCGCCATCAACATGCTCCTTGGCCGCAAACACCGTTGAAACGAAACAGGTGCGCCACATTCTTGCATTTGCACTGCGACGGAAATAGCGTCGTGTGAATGTTGCTACATTCCTATGCTCTTGACGTTAAGGTTTACACGCATGGAGTACCAGATCGAACCCAAGCCCTTTACACTATTAACGAACCTCAACATCAACGGCAAACCAGAAACTTCACATCGCATTAGCTCTCCTTAGCCATAATCTCCGTGATCACGCTCGATCAAGGGCTGCGAACTCCCCACTTCCGCCTTCACGTCTCCACCAGGCAAAAAGAAACCCGACGTTCCAAACAAGCGACCACTTTGGATTCTCATGGAGCACTTGCGAAGGGTACAGAAACCTTAGACTCTTCTACTAGGCTAGGTTTGCTAGTAAGGCAGCAGTGGCGCTCATTGGCGCTTGCTAGAAGACATGGCTTTGGAGTATGGTATATGTAGTGCAGGTGATTTGGAGGCATATGGGCCCCCGGGACAAGCCGAGATATAGGAGGGGACGTTCCTTCCTTTTCTGATGGGTTTGGTCTGCAAGCACTGGTATTGTATTGTTACGTCAGACTGGAAGTCACAAAGGGGTCGAAAGCATCGGGACGTTCATCGGGCTTTGATCGAGAGGCGTGCTGTCCACTTACCGACAATCTGCGGCCAACCTTCAAGGATGCTACCAGAACTGCTCCAGCACTTTACGAAGCAAAGCCATGCTCAAAGGCATTTCAAACTCTTCAGCAGAGCTCTTGTCAAGAAACATACGTTGGACTACCGAGTACCATCATACTATGGCTTGAATGGCAGCAAGCCCCGGTCACGGTACTTGCACCGCCTAACGAAGGCTAAAGACGTACATCAGAGGCGTCGGCTAGAACAAAAACCTCTCAATCGCCTATAGTACCCGGCGTCAGTACTGCGAGACAGGTCTACTCGAGGCAATATCGGAATCAAGGTGGCCCGCCACTTGGCAGTCCAAGAGGCGGCCTTGGGCCCACGAACGACGGACTGCCGTAAGCACATTATGAACTCGAGCCAACCGATCTGGCTCCGGATCTGCAACACATCTGAGGTGTAGCGTATTGCATGGCTCATTGACCAATCCAAGCTGGAGAACCTGGATCTAGAGTGTTTATGAATCCCGGAAAAGCGCGAATACGAAGGATCCACTTGGACGCAGTCGGGCCTTCAGCCATTATATCAAAGCTGCAAGCCAGTCGGGCCGTTAGCCATTATATAATAGCTGCAAGCCGAGCCTTTGCTCTAAAGCTACATTGCTTTCTCTCACTAACACTAACAAAGCCACGACAAGAATCTCGTCTCCGCCAAAACCTGGCCTAGCCCCATAGCCAACCTCGACGAACTACTCGACTAACGAAGCCCGTTATCCAGCAATATTCCCAGCCATGCACGCCCTCCACTCCCTACTCCTCGCCATAACGGCACTCCTAGCCTCCACCGCTTTCGCAGCTGATCTACCGCCGAGGGAAAAGTGAGCCGGAAGCCCACCACCGGCCTCACGACCACGCACTAACGACCGTCGTAGAGTCTGCTCGCTCCACGCTGACAACGACCCCTGCTCATGGCACGAGGGATCGGTAAGTTGATGTCCCTTATTGGGGCAACGTTGTTGATCTGACGAGATGTTTCGCGGTTTGTAGAGGAGGATCGATGGGCGGTGCATTAATGAGGTTTGCACTCCGAATTAGTGCAAGAGGACGGTTGAGTTTTATCTTGGGATGTTCAATGTTCAAGGCATGGCCTGCCCGTTCATAGGTAGCACTTGTTGTGTAAAGCGCCATATGCTATGTCAGGGCTACAAACCTCCCGGCCGTCTGCCACGGGAGACGATGTCGCTGAGGAGCAGTGGCCGTTGAACACCATTTGCATGTGAGCGTACATGAGAAGAGACTCTGCTCAAAACATCCGAGGAGCGATCGACTTGCACGCCTCCAACAATTAAACCACCAGTTGACTATACCCATCAGGGCGCCCTTGTTCCCCAATGCCTTCACCTGACCACTGCGACCATTCCTCCACGGCTTGAGTATTGGGACGAAACCATATCGCTCTCCTCAACGGTCTTTCAAGCGCGGTTAGCACTAATCACAGACACAGACCTCGGCCACGTAGCGTTCGACTTACGACAGCACAGCTTTCGTTGAGCCCAGCAGTACATTCCACAATACGGGATGGGCTCTGCGACAGGGTTCGCCATGGCCATGGCCATGGGCATGGCCGCGGGTACGGGTTTCGCCGTCGCGGTGTTGATTGAGCTTGCGATGAGAGTGATCAGGAGAGTGGAGAAGTGCATGTCGATGGGTTTGCGTGTGGGTTGTGAGGCGTGGTGGCGTTTATACTCTTGTCAGATTTGAGGGTGGATATGTGGTATGAGGTCGAGTCGCGTGAAGTCGTATACCTACTGTGTCAAGTGTAAGAAGAGCAATATGAGGATAGACGCGGGGAAGAGGCTCTTAATATTGCATAAACTCATTGCATTGGTTGTCAAGCAGAGAGCAGCACGTCCGAAGCCCTCACGGAGGGTTGTGACCTTCCAAGCCCCGAGCTAGACTTGGAGTGAGACTTGGCCATGACTCCCATTAGACATCCTATCATTCTGTCACGTCTGTTGTCTGGGAATTATTGTGTCCTACATCACCTCCGCGGTTCCGTTCTGGCCGATAGGCTCTGCATGCGAAGAGCTGCTCAGCCTCCTTGTGCTATACATTAACGGGAACCGAGACAAGGTCCAGGGAGGGCTTGCTGGGAAGAGATGTGCCGTCAACCTGTACATAGGTATTGGAAGACATGTTGCACCAGCTATCGCGTGCTCACTATCTCCGCAGCTCAAGTGGCTAGGAGCAGGCATCTTGAGTTTCATCTTTGCTCCTGATGCAAGAAGGGCTACAACCACGAATCCACTACGGATCGACCGTCCAATATGCTTGCCGGAGTCTTAGTCGCGCCGCGTGCATCCCGAAGTGCTGATCCAGTCCATGATTGCTGCAGAGCGCTCTCGGCTCGGGACTCGGGTTGTCGAGGCTCGCCCCAAATGCTTGCTGCTGTCGATTTCACTGAGGGACTCGCTTTCAAGTAGACGGACCGACTTCGTGCGCTGATCCCAGAGCCACTACCAGGTAGGATGTAAGCTCGAGCAGACCTTGAGCTGTTGCTGAACCAGATGGCTGCCTTGAGCATTATAGTATGCCTGACGAGCGGCGCACGGGGTACATGCAGGCTTTTCGAATTGCCAGATTGCCTTGACATCCCAATCAAAGCGCTCTCGCACTCGTCACCGCTCGTCTCATGCCAGGACATTGCAGCTTCGAACCTGAGTGTGTCCTCAATCGCTAGGTTTGTACTTCTCATAATACGCCTGCATCTGCGCAACCTCCTCCGTCCTACCCTTCGACTCCATCGCCTTCATGATATCCCCCAACGTCAATACCGCCAACACCGGCACACCCGTCTCCCTTCTCACCTCGCCAATCGTGCTACCCCTCGGCTGCCCATCATCCTCCTTGCCAGCTTTCTCGGCCTCACTCGGCATCTTCTCCTGCCTGTCGATCGCGACAATGATGCCCACCAGCTTCCCACCCTGACCTTCAATGATGGAGATGGCTTCCCGGATCGCGGTGCCCGCCGTCATGACATCGTCGATGATGACGACTCTCTTACCCTGCAGCGAGTCACCGATCATGAGGCCGCCTTCGCCATGGTCTTTCTTCTCTTTGCGATTGAAGGAGTATCCGATGTCGCCCCATCGTTGCGTGTTCAGGTCCTGTAGTCTGACAGTTGTGGTTGCACACAATGGTATGCCCTTGTATGCGGGCCCGAAGAGCACGTCAAAGCCCCAGCCAGGCTCTGCCTCGGCTTGGGCATTGAGGGCGTTCGCATACGCCGTCGCTACAGCAGAGACAACCTCGCCGTGGGAGAAGAGGCCGCAGTTGACGAAGTAAGGCGAGATGCGGCCGGACTTGAGGGTGAAAGGGCCGAATTGGAGGGCACCAGAGGCGAGAGCGAGATCTATCAATTTACTCTTCCACGCCGGCAGAGCGTCCGAGGATGTGGACGCCATCGTTGTGTTTGAGCAGTGCTGTCTCTTCTACATCAAAAAGTTCATATAAGGATCGGGGTTGCGGTCGGTCGCCCGCACAGACCCTCTCGCCATTCTCGTCCTACTGACTGGCTCTAACGATTCACCTATGCACACCGTCCCACCTTTCGGCTGCTTGGACTTTTGCTTATGCTCTTGGGGAGTAGCGTAACTCAGGTTGCATTGAGATGGAAACTGAGGACTTATTGCACACACTGGGTCCAGAGATCGAGGATGTGGACGAAGGTTAGAGCAGCACATGGCGAGCTGGTCAGCGGCAACATTAGTGACAGGTAGGTGCAGAGACCTTCGATATCTTTTCTCAAGACCGCCAGCTGGATGGTCTAGGCATGCTTGATCCGAAAGCAAGCGAAATAGACATCACAGTGGCAGGCAGAGACTTCACTATCAAACAGTCGCCTGGCATTCTCAATTCCAGCTCAGATAGCGGAACCACTGGAGCAGTGCTGTGGAAGACCTCAGTGGCGTTCGCAAACTGGATGGTACAACCTAAGAACATTCTGATGCAACTCGGCTTTTTCCATGTCAACAAGACCATCATCGAGCTAGGCTGTGGGTCGTCTGGCATTCTACCTCATATCCTCGCGCCACGGGTGCAGGAATACGTAGCCACGGATCAACAGCACATACTGAAGACGTTAAAGACGAACCTGGATAGCCACGTCGCGGCACAACCAAATAAGATGAGGAAGGCAGACAACATCCGAGTGCTCGCTCTTGACTGGGAGAACTCCGACGTCAGTCTCACCCTGACATCATATGGCCACGCATCCGGCGCGGACACCATTGTCGCTTGCGATTGCATATACAATTATGCACTCATTGAGCCGTTCATGCAGACCTGTGCTGAGATATGTCGCGTAAGAAGGGCTCACGATGAAGCTGGTCATCTGCAACCGACCGTCTGTGTCGTGGCACAGCATCTCCGGCAGCCAGACGTATTCGAGAAATGGCTCGAACGCTTCATACGTGACTTCCGGGTCTGGAGAATAACTGCAGATTTGCTGTCAACCGAACTGGGAGAGGGTAGCGAATTTGTGGTACACCTCGCCATCCTGAGGTAGATGGGTAATGGACGATCTGAACCCCAGCAGAATGACCGGCTGCGGTGAGCGCCAGGTTGGCCAAGATCAGATATCTTCTGCATCATCTTAACATTGTCAGGTACAGCATCTCACTCAAAATCCCCGGCTGCTTCGGCATTTGTACCCTTTTTTCGTGTTCGAGCGCCATGCTTTGGATGAGAGCTGGGCAAAGTTCTGATCTGACGGGTGGCATAAGCATCTCCAATCTAGTGCAAAGCATCTTCATCGCCGCTGCAGAAATAAGCGCAGACATCTCAAGCCAGATATGTGATGGGAGGGAGAAGGTCTTGGATACATCTCCACTCCACTTGGTCGAGCCCGCTTCCTGTGCTTTACTACACGAGGTTGACGGAAGGAAAACGTGGCGGCTTGACTCTGTCCTTCCATAAGTGATATTGGGATTCAGTCATGCATGATGCAGCGAACTGTTGCAGCCTTTGATTTCAGCTACAGTACGTGGGGGTGGCCCGACATGATGTTCGTCGCCTCGTGAGGTGTGGTGCTGTTTAGTAGTGCTGCTGTGTAGACAGCTTTGCCAGCCCTATATTGGACAACCATCCACTGAAACTTGATGAGAGCCAGGTAAAGCTTCTTAAGGAGCGCCCATCGGAGGTAAATGCCCGACGTTCGAACATCCACCTGGCCTCGATCAATGCCGGTCGCAGTGGAAGACGTTGAGTTCTTGGAGATAGCAGGATTGAATAGTGAAAATGGGGGACGAAGACAAGGAGAAGCAGGAGAAACTCGCTGCGGCGAAGAAACGCGTATGTCGTATATCTACATACTTGCATGTACATTCAACTAACAACCCTTAGTTCGAACAGCTCAAGAAGGAACAACAGAAGAAGGGCAAGAAAGGCGGCGCCAAGAAAAAGGACGACAAAGCTGCAAAAGAGGGCGAGGCCAAGACAGAAGATGCACCGTCGACCGAGGAGCCCAGCGAAAGTGCGACAGCCGTAGAGGCAGAGGAGGAGCCGGCCAGCCAGGAGCCTGAGGCAGAAGAGGCCGAGGAGGAAGCGGCGCAGACGTCGTCGTCAGTGTCGGAGCAGTCGAAGCAGCGATCCGAATCATTCCGACACGGCACGAGTGGGCCCGGCGCGGAAGTGCAGGAGCTGTACAAGAAGCAGGCGGCCCGGATTGAGGAGCTGGAAAAGGAGAACAAGGCGGTCAGGGAGCAGCAGGAGGAAGGCGTGACGCGGCTGAAGAAGGTGGAGGAGGAGCTGGAGAGTCTCCGAGAAGGCAGCAGCGATGTGGCGGAGCTGCGGAGTAAGGCCAAGGAGGCGGACCGACTGAGTGGGGAGCTGGAGACGGTGAAGAGACAGTTGAGTCAGGCGCAGCAGGAGGTCAAGAGCAAGCGGCGGCAGTCGACCGCGACTCCCGACGTCAGCGCGCAGTTGGCCAGCAAGACGTCCACCATAGAAAGTCTCGAGCTGGAACTCAGTAACCTCCGCAACCAGCTCAACACCCTGCAAACCACCGTCTCCGAACGCGATGCCTCGGCCAAAGATCTGGAAGAGAAAGTCAAAGCCGCCGAGACCGCCACCGAATCCTACAAACAAGAGCTCGACCAGCTCAAGCTCTCCATGGCCATTCCATCCGAAGACACCCAAGCCGCAGGCGAAGACCCCGAGGCCCTGACGAAGCGCATCACCGTCCTGGAATCCGACCTGCGCACCGCCAACTCCACCCTCGACGCCGCCCAACAGCGCGCCACCTCCCTCGAGCACAAAATCGAAACCCTCACCAAACTCCACCGCGAAGCCACCACCGCCTCCGCAGCCAAAGACAGAGAACTCACCGAGCTCCGCACCCAGCTCAAACGCCACGACCGTGCTTCCCACGTGCAAGACGCCAGCGACTTCGAGCTCTCGGAGGAAGAATCCGAGACCTCCACGCTCCAAGCCCGCATCCGCGCCCTGGAAGCCGAGAACTTCGATCTCCGCCGCGGCGTCTGGCGCGATCGCCGCACAGCACTGCAACCGGGGATGGGCGACCCGGACGCCGCAGCCTACGAGGACGTCGACCTCCACGGCCCCTCCGCCCACGGCCCCCCGAGCCGCAGACACCCGCACTCCACGTTCCAGGACGTCCTCACCTCCGGCATCTCCGCCTTCACCGGCCGCCCGATCGAGTCGTTCGCCGGCCGCCGCGCCTCGAGCTCCCAGAACGTCACGGGCCCGCCGCGCCGCGAGCGCGCCGAGAGTCTGGGCCTGCTGGACGACGACGACGAGGGCGACTTCGACGCCGAGGCTTGGCGGCTGGCGCAGGAGGAGGATGCGAGGAGGAGGGTGGAGAGGGTCAAGGAGGTGAAGAGGGGGTTGGAGCAGTGGAAGGGGTGGCGGGTGGATCTGGTGCCGTTGAGGAATGCGGACGATGCGGGGGGGTTGAGGGGCAGGACGGACGTGGGGCCTGTGTTTGAGGTGTGAGGAACGCTTAGCCCCAGTGTTTAGTCCCCAGGTCATTATTACGAGGGATTATCTGGTACGTCTGTGCAGTGTGCTGCTCTCGTCTCTACTCGCGGCTGTTGGCGCGTTCTACATGTCAGTCGTGATTCCGTATCTGTCCGCGCACATCGTGTTCGCTCTGTCTTGCGGCCGTCTCCATGCTGTCTCCCACCCCATGCACAAAATGTCCCTCGCTATGCACAAAAAAAAAGCTATCCACAGGCAAAATCCAAAAAGAGAGTCGTCACCCTTCCGTGCCATATGTACAATCCCCCTCATCCCTAAAGCAAAACGGCGACGACCCCGACACCTCCCGCCACGACCGCCGCAAGGCCACTCCCGAGCCTCCCGGTGGGCCGCGCAGCCGCAGCACCACCCGACTGCAGCCCCGGCTTGCCCTTCGAGCTCGTGCTGCCTGCGCGCGCAGCCGTACTCGTCGCCGTGACGTCCCCGCCGACCACCTCGAACGAAGTAATCGTCGACACGCCTCCGTTCGAGAGATGCGTCGTCTGCAGCACGAGCTGGCTGACGGCTCCGCCGCCGGGCGTGTACGTCAGCGTCACGACGCTGCCCTTGGCGTCGGTGGTCGTGATGACTTGGCCGTGCGTGCTGCCGGACAGGATGACGGTGTTGCCGTATTGATCGGTGGTGGTGTAGCCGGATAGTTTCGCGCTGGAGTCGCTGGCGGCGGAGGTGATGGTGGCGCCGGCGGCGCCGGCGGACGTGACGATGCTGCCGCCGTTGGCGACCTCGACGCTGGCGAGGGGGGAGGTGGTGACGAAGGTTTGGCCTTGGCTGTCGGTGCTCGTGATGACGGCGGCGGGCACGCGGGTGGATGTCGTGAAGGTGCTGCCTTGGGAGTCTGTGGTCACGATCCCGGTTTCGACGCTGGTCGGTGCGGATGTGGCGAAGGCGTCGGTTGTGTAGACGACGACGCTTCCGCCCGAGTCTGTGGACGAGATGACGACGGGGACCAGGACACCCGTGGCCGTGGTGGCGGCGGTGCTGGAAGCCTTCGAACTCGCGGCAATCGTCGACGACGCGACTTCGGTCGTCGTTCCCACGCGGCCGTCAGTGTTCGTGGTCGTGATTGCCACGGTCGTACCACCTATCGATGATGAGCCTCCCTCTATACTCGCAGTAGAAACAACGCTAGAGACCAAAGAGCCATCGGAAGCGGTCGAGACAACGACGACGACAGAGGTCCCGCCTGCAGTATCGCTCGCGCCAGACACCTGGGAACCCGAAGATTGCGCGATCGTCGTAGGACGGTCACCGCTTGTAGCACTGGCAGTCGAGGCCGCTGTCGTCGGACTGCTGACTGGAACAGAAGTCGTGGGAGAGGAAGTCTGACCTTGAGTGCTGGACTGCGCAGCGGTGGTCGGAGCAGTCTGGATCGTGGACGTCACGGCGTTCGTAGTCGAAGCGCCATTGGTCTCTGCCGTGGACGAGACCATGACGGTCGTAGCAGGGGAGGAAGTCTCTGTGCTCTGGGCAGCAAGGGACGACTGACCTTGAGAAGTAGTACTCTGCTGTTCCGTGCTCGACGCCGCTGGAGCGGTCGTCTCCGTCGTCAAGCTCACAGACGTGACCGTGGAATCGGTGCCGACCACCGGCGTCGTCGTCGTCTCGACTCCCGTCGTAGTATCATTGCTGTTCTGTCGCTTCCTCAAGTACTCCTTCAATGCAGCCTCCTGGATGGCGATATCCAGCAACCGCGTCGCCAGCTCCGGGTCCTCACCATGCACCGCCTCGATACCGGCTGGCGCATCCTCGAAGACACCATCCCGGTACCTGGGCTCGATGTGATCGTGGAGCACGGCGTCCAGCGATTCCTTTGGCAGCTCTTGCACCATTGAATGGAATCTAGACTCGTCCAGGTGTCGACTACTCTCGTCCGGCATCTGCTCCGCCTGCTGTGCGACTGCTGAGGCCAGAGACAACGCCCACATGGTTAGCGAGCGGATCGACGGCATCCTTGGAGATGTTGATGCTGCTGCCGGGCAGCAGCCAGACGGCTAAGGATGCAAAACCGGGGAGTGAGATGGATGAGGGATGGCTTTCTGATATGATCATGTTGTTAGCAAAGAGGAATTCACGATGAGTAAGAAGACCTCCACGCCAGCCAGAGACAAACATCGCCCAAATCATGTTGATGCGCGGTTGGGTTTTTCTCACCTGTACGCTGTGGCTGGTGGCTCTCTCAACTGATTCGCCACTAAAAATGCTTCCCACGCTTGTCTCGATGCTCTATGCCTCCCACATCCGTCTCTCCTCGCCGACGACTACTTCCCTCCCGTTATAACCAAAACCACACACACTCACTCACTCACTCACACACCCAAAACGTCTATAACGTCTATAACGAATGTGATGATGGAAGACACAACAAGCCAAAACATCCCTTCCCCGAGCTTCTCTCAACGCGAACGCACCGTCCGGTAGCGGGAACGAGGCAAGTGGAGTCCAAACCTCTACGGAGGATGGATGTACCCCCTTGGCATAGGTCCCCCAAAGAAGATGACGGAAACCTACCTTATTAACCTCCCTTCCAACTTTTGCCTCCTCCAGCCCGCTCTAGAAGCACTCTTTCGTCGTTCTCCATGCCCCCTCCTCCTCCTTCACCCAGCACCTGATGGAACTACTGCTGATCATTCCCCTCCCCCCGTCGCCCGCCGTCCTCCTGCGAGCGCGCGCTGCATCATGCAGAATGAACAACGCAGGAGTCTGACGAGGCCCGTGGGGAGCCATCGACGAACTCGCGGGAAAGGTGGCGTGCATCCCTGCCACCCGACACGACCTCATCCACCTGCGTCATCATCCCTCAATGATTGATGATCCTCCACCCAGCACATCTGAAACGGGGATCAGAGCCGCCGCGATCCCTACATGTACATTCCCGTCGCCAAGCTCTCCCGCGGAACATGCATCAGGCTGGCAGATGGGGGACAATATAGGTCGTCCTGCAGTTCAACGCATGTATTTATCAAGGCATCGAGTAGGCAGCCAGGCGCTCCAGTCCGTCCGTCTCTGTCCATGTACCACCCAGGCTCCAAAACCAGTACAACCAACGCAATGCAATGCATGCAGCTCGCCCCCACTCCCTCCGGCCTCCTCCGCCACCACCAATGTCTGCCATTCTATTCCTGCCAAAAACACTATCCCAAACTATAATCAGAGCCAAGCCTACGTATACTACAGCTATAGCTCCCTCCAATCATCGTGCTTAACTCGCTCCCAACAACCACTCAAAACAGGACAATGACACCAATAATAAACAATCGCCTCGTAATAATCATAATCATAATAATCATAATAATAATAACGTACACACGGAATCAACATGTAGTCCCCTCCCACCTGCGAGCCCCCGCCCGCGATTGAAGCTTCCCAAAGCACTACTTGGCAACGCATTGGGCACATCTTCGAATCGGAGGCACTAGCATGCACACAGCCGACATGGACTCCTCTACTAATTAAATAACAATAATAATACTGCAACCCTGCATCCAGACGCTCTCCCCACCAACTTCAACTTCGGCCCCCAAGACGCAACGCAACGATGGCGTTATCATTTTATCAGTGGGTTCAAAGAAAAAACACCACGCGTACACCTCGTATTCCCACTACTGTACAGGTAGACAGATTCGGCTACCCGGATCAGAAGCGCGGCCAGTAAACTGCCTCTCTCCTCTCCATCTGCTCGAAGGCAATCCTCGTCGCCCGATGACATGCCGCCTCAACGCAATAACTCCGCACGACTTCAATCCGCTCTCTATCCTTCTATACTGCAGTCTTCACATGGCCAATCTGAAATAAATAAGTCCTCTTCCAAACAACTGGAGCCCTGCGCTCTCACCGCACCACATGCACCCCGGAACTTCATCTTCCGTCACAAAACACAGAGATTCTTACAACAAAATATCTACGCGAGCCCCTCACGACCTCTCCGTCGAAGCACTGATGGCTCCCCACCACGCCCTCCCTCTCTATGATTACCAAAAGCTAGACCCACACCAAGCGCTCCATCCCCAATTTTCAAGCCCACGGACGACTCGCGGACAGCCCGTATGCCCTCCTACATCCAGAAGGGATCGCATTCCCGTCCTTTCGATTAGGTGCCCGTCCATACTACTCACTACAATGACAAACGAAACATTTGACTCTAGACATATAAGTCCTCAACATCAGCCTTCGGTGCTCTTGAGCGCAGCGGTCGGCGTGCCGTTGGTGGGAGCCGCCCTCTGCTCTGACAGAGAAGCGACGGCAGGCGCGGTTGGACCGCCGGGGACGACGGGCGCCGGCGCCGGCTCGTTGGTTGATACTGGTGCAGCTCGATCCAAGATCGGCTGCCCGACGGGCGTGCTCGTCGGAGCAGTGCCTGCAATTTGCGCCGCAGCCGGATGAGAGGTTACATTCTGCGCGTGAACCTGCGACGCGGCTCTCACCTGCTCAAAGCTTTTGCCTCTGACCGGCAGTGCTTCCTGCTGTGGCTGCAACGGACTCTGCAAGTCCAGCTTGCCCTCGCCAAATTTCTGGCTCCGTTCTGGAGTCTTGCTCCTCTTGGCCTCTTCCTTATCCTTCCGCTCTTGGATCTTGCCACGAATCCAAGACATCGGTCCTTTCTTCTCCCTTTCAGAGTCCGAAAACACCGGGTCCGTACCTGACAACTGGGTCTGTGGGCCTTGGACGGGCAGGCCGGAGGTAGCCAATGCTGGGTCTGGTGTGGATGACGCGATTGGCCGCGCTTCTTGGAGGCTCCGCCGTGGCTGGGATGTGCTACCAACAGTGGACCGCGAAGTCGCTTGGTCGTTTGGTGACATGGTGCCGAGCGGATTGCTGGTTGTCGGCGTCTGCGGCTGATCTAACTTACTCTGTGACCTCGAAAAGCGCCAACGGTGTCGCTTCTTCTCCCTCTCCGGCCCACTGGCATTGGGGTGAGCAGCCTCATCGCCGCCGAAGTCGGCATCAGAGAAGTCAGTCGAATGGTATGAATGCGTAGGCGATGCCGTTGGCCTCAACGTGGTATCCGTCTCCTTTCGCTGCGGAGTCATTTGCATGGGGGTCCCTTGGGGTGTTGCATGGTTCGCCTGCTCGAGAGCCTCCTCCAGACTTCTGCTGATGTCGGCGGGCGGTGGCTTTGCAAACTGCATGCCGGACATTATCGGTGACCTCGGCACGGGCTCGTTATGCTCATCTTCGTGCAGTGATTGACTCGAAGATTGTGCGCTCGATAAGGCAGACCCAGGAATGCGCTTCTTCTGCAGTTTGTTCGGTTTTCTGCGTTCTTGCCCTTCAGTGTCGCTGGTAGGTGACTGCTTTAAGATGCCAAGAAAACTCCGAGAAGGCGCAGAGGAGGTATTCGAATTTGAGCGCTGTGATTCCCGATCATTGCCCTTGCCTGGCGGCGCAAGCAAGGGTGTTGTGTCCTTCTTCGGCGTCACATAGTCGCTCCGCACAGCGGATGATGTATCACTGGCGATTGTTGCCGCCATGGGCGTCGTGACTTCACTTGAAGAAGCCGAAATAACCTCTGGTGGCTGGACTTGCGTGAAGGCGCCGGACGTAACGATTGCGGCTTGCACGGACTCAACTTTAGGAGTCGTCTCAGCTGCGGCAATGGCCCCAGGACTTGGAGTCGGGGGATCCGAAGAGTCCTTCTTGTCCCGCGAAAACCGCGGTGAGTGCTGCGT
Source organism: Teratosphaeria destructans (assembly GCA_010367425.1). Classification (NCBI taxonomy): domain Eukaryota; kingdom Fungi; phylum Ascomycota; class Dothideomycetes; order Mycosphaerellales; family Teratosphaeriaceae; genus Teratosphaeria; species Teratosphaeria destructans. The sequence goes on from WBMN01000013.1 coordinate 449,403, forward strand.
GCTGGAACTGCCGCCTCGTCGCGAAGGCACAGTGTTACTCCGGTGAACGCCACCCGGCGGTGTCGATGGTGCCGGGCTGCCAGGCGTCATGACTGGCGTCGGTCCGCCGTCAGATCGCTTGCTGTGCTTGCTCGATACCGATACATTTCTCCGAATGTTGCCGAACCTGCGCACACTTTCCGCGCCGGCACTTGCGTTGGAAGCCGACCTCCCAATAATCGTTTTTGATCTGCCCGGCGTGGTAGGCGTAGAAGGCTTCGCCGGTGTACCACTCTGGACTTCCCGCACCGTTTCAGGGTCGGCGGCTGTTCCTTGCATACCTATGAGGAAGCTGTCCTGATTCTCGATCAGGAAGATTAGGATATCCTGACTCAGGCGATACTCCAGAGGGGCCATGTCATGCTGGGGATGGCTCAAAATTCCTGGCTGAAAGATCGCTGCCAGATTTGGTGTCGTCATTTTGTTCAAATCAGACTTGCTCGCAAACACGGCCAGTAAATCCAGGATATATAGCAGAAGTTGGCGGTTCAGGGGAGGCAGCTCGGTAATGAGGTTCTGGTATGACTTGATGGCTGATTCCGGATCAAAATGACCAACGCTTGGACCCTGTGCTTCAATATTGCCTACTGCTTGGGCTTGGTGGTTGCGCAAAGGCTGTCGAAAGCTCTCGTAGAACTCCAGAGGTATTATCGGCTCCGGCAGCTGGTTGAAGTACCGTCGAAGAATGTTCGCCGCATCGTGCACGGTGTAGCCTGTCCAGTCCAAGCCCTTACCGTACCTATCAGGTGAGTCAAACGCGACCTTGAGCTCCTTGATCCGCTTTTCGCTCCCGGCGAGACGGAATATGCCTTCCACATCGGTTGCTGCTTTCGCGTTAGAGTATGTAGAGATGGTCGTGTCGAAGGTGACCAGGTCTCACCTTTCTCCTTCAGGTAGACTCCACATTTGGCCACGACGATAGGGACGTATCCATAGATGTAGCTCTGCCCTTCGTCGTTGAACAGCGAGATGGCGACATTGGCATATCGGATCGATTGCTGCAGAGGCACGCCGAAGATGCCATGCGGGGCTGTACACACGAGGCTGTCAGAGACTGCGCATACCACCTCCACGTCACCCGGACATCAGCTGCACGGCGTACGTGCACTGTCCTGCCAGGCGCCCGGGCTCCATTCTCTGTACCATTGTCGGCGTGGACGCACCTTGCTGCTGGTCATGTGGTTTCTTCTCGGTCCGCTTGAAGCTCTTCCACCAACTTGCCAAATCCTTCTTTTGCTGCTGGCTCTCGCTACCCGCCAAGGCCGCGAGCGGCGCGGGCTTTGGACCTCCTGCGCCGGCCGGGGCGGTGGAAGGGCCGTCGTTCGCCATGGGCCGGCAAGCTCGGTCTGAGTACGCTCAAGAAGCAGGTCACGCGCGCGTGCGCCGTCTAATGCATCAAGTCGAGAGCTCCAGAGTGGTCCTGCGTCATTGAGTACTGACGGCTGAGCGTTGCTGGCGCGATTGGTCGCGCGGTCGCGTGCGATCGCGCGGCTTGGCAAGGTCGCTGTCGTCGTTGTCGCAGGCAGGCTTCGCTAGCTAGAGCGTGCAACGCGGGCGTCGTGTAGGTTTTCGATGTCGAATCGATAAGGTCACGCTGCGCGAACCTTTTCCGAGCACGCAGGCCGACCCGACAACACGAGCCAGTCGGCAGACCAGGCAGAGCGAAGTAGCAGTAGTGTGGGAGGGAGAGAGGAGGGGAGATGATAGTAAGTAGGTAGCGAGGGAATGCGCAGCTCAGAGAATGATCGACAGCGGCGTGACCCAAGCCTACTACTACTAGTAAGTCTTGCGTGAGATCTTCTGGGTGTGGAGTTGGCTGAAGAAGCTGGAGCAGCGCGCGCGGGAGGACATGGGGAGTGGAGTCGAAGGGAGGGTTGACTTGACTCTGGCGAGCGCAGCGGAGGTGCCTGAGAGAGCTCGTGCCGAGCGAAGGCAGAAAAGTCTGGATTTGCTGATCTCAATTGATTGACGGTCGGTGGAGGCTTTGATTAAAGGCCGGCGCTCAGACGACCACATCTTCACATCTCACACACGCTACCTCCTACACACCAGTGAGTGAGATGACCAGCGTGAACGGCCTCACTGCCTCTTCACCAGGACATACATGTATGTATTATGGGACATGATGACGATGATGATGATGATGATGATGATGATGGTGATGATGACTGCAGAGACGATGAAACCGTACATGTAGTTCTTGTCGTCGCGTTTCACTTTCGCCATGCGATGCGATCCAAGCCCCAACAGCCTAAGACCTTGCACCTTCACCTTGCCCGCCAGATTGACTTGGCTGGGAATCAACAATCCTAAATATACCTTACACGTGCATGTACCGACACGCGATCCGCGCCATGACGTCCGTCTTATTGCTGCTCGTGAGTCGTGACGGAGGCCTGCCAATCCCATGTCCAGTCGTTATTAGCATAAAGAGGTAAAATGATCGAGGGCAGACGAGAGCTGCCCGTACATGTACAGTTCCATCGTACCGTGACACCCGACACCACCGCGCCGGCAAGACTTCCCCTGCCGCTGATAACGTGGACATGGAGCCCATTGGTGCGAATGACGCGGCCGCTAGTCGACGATCGGCGGCAGCGGCCGCTTGACGATGCTTCTTTTGCTTCACGGCAAGGAAGCAGTATGTAGGAGGTAGTAGCAAGCTCGACGGGAGTCGAAGTTTGAGAAGACATACCAATCAAGCATTGAACCATCGTTCCCAATCCGGAATCGTGCATTGTCGTTGGAATCAGAGACTGGATACTCATCCACACCAACCGACATCGACCGACAAACATGGCTGGCATGGGAGGGTAAGAAAGGCACGAGACCACAGATGACATCGGAACATCAACACCTGACAGGACCACACCAGTCTCAATGCCGCCGAGCAGCGCGAGCTCCAGGGCCGCATGGAGCAGAAGCAGATGAAAGACTTCATGCACGTACGTCCTGACCCATCAAGACATGATCCAACATCTCCACCGCAATATACTAAACAAAGGTCCAGATGTACTCCAACCTCGTCCAACGCTGCTTCAACGACTGTGTCACCGACTTCTCCTCCAAGTCGCTGCTGTCGAAGGAGGAAGGGTGCGTGATGCGCTGCGTGGACAAGTTCTTGAAGAGTTCGGAGAGGTTGGGCGAGAGGTTCCAGGAGCAGAATGCGGCCATGGCGCAGCAGGGCGGTATGGGCATGGGCAGATGAGGGATTCGTGATGCGAGAGCGGGTGCATGGCGGGGACTCCTGGTATGAATGAGAGGTAGTGCAGGATGTCTCGTGATCCGCGGCTTTCGCGATGAACGGGACGCATCACCAGAGGCAGAGACGTGCGATATAAGTCCCGCAGCATTGCGCGTGCTGTGAAGGATGGACGGCGCCTCGGATCCAGCAGGCTGCTGATATGTTGTACAGTATGGGATGCATTGCGCGGCGCTTGCTCTTTGACCTGGGATGGCACGCGGCACAGAAAGGTCCGGTCGGTCACCGTCGAATGCGATGGATGCATACCGTAAGTAAAGGCTGTGTATCAGAAATACGGTTTCACTCAGCATACATATCCGGCAGGAGCGGCACAGTCGGTGACAGCGAAACCCCGCTGCATGTCCTGACAATAACCGCGAGCAGGAGGCAGGAACTCGGAGTCGCGCCAGACCTCGACCTGAAGCAGTGAGAAGACGCAGTGACAACTTCCCATAGGCAATGCAGATACTTGGAGACTCACGTGCTTATGCGACATCGACCTCCAGCCCTGGCTCCTTCCACATCAGAAAATGTGCTCGGGCTACAGAAAGTCGCCAGCAGACCCATCACAACCACTCCCCCCATCCTGGCGAGAAGAGAGGGATCCAGCACTTTTAAGCAAAAATCTATCAATCGCCACAAGCGCAGAAAACGAAGCCAGCCATTTTCGCCCAGGCATGACCACAAAGGTCGAGGTGGGCGTGCGGTGTCCCTCCGGGATCCTGCACGGCACCGTCTCCGAGCTATGGGACGGGGCGAGTGGCCAAAAGGCGCGGGAGGCATGAGAGTGAGGGCAGAAGGAGCTCTCGTGTATGATGTATGGTGAGATGAAGCCATTTCAATACGAACGATCGATGCATGCATGACAGCGATATAGCTCACCCGAGAGGGCGCTCAAAACTCGGTATTCGGACAGGTTCTGGCCTCCTGCATGACACAAAAAACCCGTAGGCGCATCTCAGCGGATTGCCTTGAGCCTCGCCTCCAATTCCGCGATCAGATCAGCGAGCGATCCGTCTCTAGAACGCTGATGGCTGTCGTGCCTCGCGGCCTCCTCACTGGGTCCGGCGACGTCGTCCGCGGGCGCCGCGAGGACCGTCTCGCCACTTGTCGCGGGACTCCCGGTCTCACCCTCATCCGCCTCAGCGTCCGCCTTTTTCTTTCTCCTCTTCTGCTTCTTCCTCTTGGTTTTCTTCTGACCCTCCGGGGACCGCTCAGTGCTCGCCCGGTCCTGCTGCTGGTCAGTGCTCGCTCCGTCGTGCGGTCCCTTCTCATTCCGAGCCTCAGACTCCGCGGCCGGGCCCTGCGCCGCAGCTCTCTGCACCTCCCTGGCACGCCGTCGCCTGATCGCCATCTCAGACTTCGTCATGCTGATGCCCCCGAACCCCGGCTCATAATCCCCTAGACGCCCACACCTGGATTGCAAGCGCAGACGTTCGACCAACGGAGACTCCTCTCCTGGCCGAAGGGGCAAGATCGGGTCCTCCATCAGCTTCCTTTGGAACTCGTTGAGGGGTTGAGCCGGGAGGTCGCCATCTGCTCGCGCCTCCTTGATCCTGTTCGCGGTGATCGCTCTTCTCACCGCCATGAGGTCCAGCACGATCTCCTCCAAAGGCTCAGGCCGTGACTTCTTGATCAGAGGCGTGAAGACGACCTCCCCCTCTTCCTCGTCCCTCCTTACACCCAATCGCTCTAATTCCTAGATGAACTCTCGGTAGCCGAGTCTAGGCTCGTGATCAGCGAAGAAGTCGAATGTGGCGCGGTACAAGGCCCACACGTCAAAGGCGGGCTCAACAATATCAGGCCTTCCTTCCGGAATTGCAAACATCATGTAGAGCCATACTTGCGTGCGTTGGGACTCCACGAAGGTGTTGAGCTCCCTGCCAGCTCGGACGAGTGATGCTCCGTCGCGGAGGATGTTGCGGATGCATGCGTGGAGCTGGCGGTGGTAAATGTGGCCCTCGGAGTGCAAGAAAGACTGAGGTTGATGGGCGTCTTCTGAAGCTTCCTCGGCGAGGAGTCGGCGCATCTGAGCCTCTGTGACTCGATCGTACTCGCCGCGCTCCTCGTCCCAGTCCATGCCATCGCGCCAGTCGGCCAAGCGCGTGGCTTTCGAAGTATCAGCTCTTGATCCGGACTGACGCCGTGTGGAAGTGATGGGCTGATCGGGCTTGGCAAGACCCTTTTGGACCGCTACCAAATCTGCTCGAGAGTCTGTCGAGTCCTGAGAGGTGGAAGCAGGGTTGGCGCTTTCAGCTTTGTGTAGAGAGTGCGGGTCGCGAGCGCCATCGCTGCCGCTTGCTGAGGCTCTCCGCGGCTCCTCCTTCGATATGTCGCTCACGCCTGACCCTTCAGGACGTCTTGTGGGCGATTCGAGAGACTTCTGCATGCTCTTAGGTGCATCTTTGCTCGAGGAATGATTGTTGCCTATTGTCATTTGATGCCAGTCGTGAATTTTGCATACGTTGACTCGACGTTTCTTGCGTGGCAATGCTGAGCTGGCTAGATCCTCTTCCATAGTGATATCGTCCTGCCGTGATAGGCCTGTCGAGACAATCGTTTCAAGACGTCGAGTCCGGATTGGAAGGCATTTCCTGACGGAGTATCAATATTGAAATAGAGAAACAGAGAAGACGTATAGGTCTCCAAGTAAGTACCTAAGGTGAACAGGCGTCGTGACGTTGAGAAGCCGCATGTCTGCGACTCCGCTTACCTTTAAGCATCAGGACAGCAGCTTCTCGCAATCTGGCTTCCGATCTTCACGAAGCAGGCGAAATTCTAGCTTGCCAATTCTAGGAGGTACGTTCACCGATCTCCCACTGAGTCCCTATAAGCATTCACAATCCTCTCCGCCACCGCCTCTCCGCTCCACCAAGCTCCCGTAGTCGTGCCCAGCGCCACAAAAGGCGCCGTATGCTCGCCCGCCAGCCAAACACCCCTCTCCGGCATCCCATGCCTCATAACCTCAATATCCTCATCGCCCCTCTCCAGCCCTACCTGGAAATTCGAATAGCTACCATAACCCGCGAATTCATCATTCGCCCAGGCGGTCGCTAGCACAGCTTTCGGCTTACATGCAGGGTTACCAGGATCGTAGTTGGGGAGGCGGGAGATGTAAGGTTCGTAGAAGGAGAGGATTTTCGCATCGCGATCTGCGTCGGAGGTTGCAGAGGACACGAGATTGGCAATGTGAAGACTGCAGTCGCCGTAGGTGTAGAAGAGCAGGGTTGGGTGTGCGCATGGCTCGGGGAGGCAGGCTAGGTTCATGCCTTGTTGATCCCAACGATGTGGATTGGTGTCCGGGGCATAGCCAGGAGTGAGCCAGTGGGTGAAGCACGGGTGATGAGCGCCGGCGGTTGTCGATCCAGGTTGGTGGACTGGCATCGTGGTAGCGGTGACATTTGGTGTCTTGTGTCCTGGATCCAGTCCACTGACGATGCACCCCTTCTGAGATGCTGCGCGACCCTCGGCGGCGGCGTCCCAGAACGCGGAAGGAAAGGTGATATAGACCTTGTCCAAAGTGCCATAGCCTATGCTATCGATAGCTTGAGACAACCTGTCTGGCAGTCGAGGTTGAAATGCATGTTTATTTCGCTTCAGCCAACCCAGAGGTGTGGTGACAATCACCTCATCGAATGTATGCCTTGAGCCGTCAGCGATAATTATGCTCGGCTCTCGACTACCGTCTTCTGTGCCACCATTGCTCTCAATTCGAGTAACGATACTCCGCAATCTGAGATCCGCACCCACCTCCGCGGGTCTCTTGACTGCGTCCAGGATCCGAGAGTACGTTCCAGCCACGAAAGGATTTTCGCCCTCGAGACACTCCTCCAACCAGAAGAACTTCAAGCTCTGCTTGGTGACTGGACTTCCAACATACGATCCCCACATCTGGCAAATGAGCAACAGCGTCTGCCGCTTCTGCCTAGCCACTTCAGCCGGCTCATTGACAAAGAGCTTCTCGACTTGCTCACGGAAGAAGTCATATAAACTCCGGCTCGAATCGATAGAATCATGGTGCTCGTTGCTGTACTTGAACGCTTCAGCTATCAGACCGCCATCCCACAGAGCTCGAGCATATTGGTCTGCTTCTGCTGCTTTTAGGGGTGTCCCGTCTGGCTGGATGACGAACTCGTCTTCTTCCATGCCGTGAAGCTGGATTTGTGTCTCCTCCGCTATCTTGGCGATCGGATTGTCTGCGGTGCCGTGCAGCCAGTTCGGGCCGCTTCATAACGAGATTAGTCTGGCCCTTGCCTGTCCGATACGGTCAGCACCGAATCAAGGCCGACTTACAGATCTACTATATGACCAAGATGGCTGCTCTGAGCTACCCTCCCACCTAGCCTGTCTCTGGCCTCGAACATCGTCACCTTGAACCCATGCTGGAGCAGTACGTCTGCACATCTTAGGCCAGCAAACCCTGCTCCGACAATGCCTACGCTTACTTGTCTCGCCTTTGCAGTAGCCACGCGAAGCATACCTCGAGCACTTTTTGAAGGCGTCGGACCTGTTTGATGCTGTCGGAGATCTGTTTGAATTCGAGACATGTCCTCAGAGTCACGTTAGGCGTGATGGACGTTGCCTTGTAATTCTGTCAGCAGGTTGTACTTATTGCAGATGGGATAGGTTGGAAGTCGAGGGCGGCGACCTAAACGCCACATCAGTTGCGATTGCCACTCATCAGTTGAACTACCCGCCACAGAAGTAGTCGTGCGATGCAAGCAGATCTGAGAGACAGGCAGGAGAAATGATGTCCAATACAGGTACCTTACATACATGTGGCGATTGGTCTTGTGTTAGATAGTCATCCTGCTTTCAATCCCTGGTCTCGAACACTGACTCAATGGACCGTTCCCGAGACGTTCGATCGCACACTCTCAGGCTGTTGATCTGACCTTAAGAAAACTTGTCGTATGGATGCAAACCGAAGAACGTAGCAAGAAGCAGGGTTCGGAATTCGCACGGCCCGCTCGGAAAGTGGGCTATTTATGGCAAAGGCCATACATAAATGTTCACACGTCTTGGGAACGGTGACTGTTGTAGAATGCTTGACCTAGAATTTGTGACCAATGTGGGTGGTAGGTAGTCATTGCAAAAATATTCAAACAAGATCCAGAACGTCCAACATCGGTTCTCATCGCCAATTGCCTTGACTCAACGACAGCAATCCCTGAACACAATCCAAGTCATCATCTGACGAGGTACTGGCACGTTTGCCACCTCGCCCCATGAAAGCTGCCAATTCCGCGTCCTTCTCAGGGTCCATGTTCTCCCCACCAGGTGCTCTGTCGCCTGCTACCGTCCCGACAGCACCTGTGCTGCCTTTGTCGTCCGTAGCAAGTGGTTCAACTGGCCTGGACAAAGATGATTGGTCGGCAGGATGGCTACTGAAAGGTCTGTCACTGTCTGGTGACCAGTTCTCCTTGTCCGAGTCGTTGCCAGGAATGTGGATGGACTTGGCAGAACCAGCATGCTTGAGCTTTGGCGCTTTGTGTATGTTACTCGATGCTTTGCCTTGCAATCGACCGAAAGAGGTCTGAGACCTCTGCAAAGGCTGTCGTTCGTCGGTTCCGGACTTCTGTCGCTTGATCTGGGAGGGCGCTCGGGACAGCAGCGAATTCCTCTTGTTCGGTATGGAGCCTAGTATACTCCTGCCAGAGGCAGAGCGCAAGAGGCCGATAGCATTAGCCGCATCACCATTGGAGTCTCGTTCCGCCTTCTCCTCCAGCTCGCTACGAGAGTCTTTGTCGCACCAAAACTCCCACGCACGCGAGTCCCGGGACCGCCCGCTTGCCGCCCGCTGCAGTCCAGCACGTTCTGTAAAAGTGGGTGGGGCCGCATGAGCAGGTTCACGTGAATTTACGCCCTGGGTGCTGCGGATGCCAGGCAGATTGATGACTGGCGGCGGGCGTGGTGGCGAAGGCGACTCGCCATCCTTAGTGACGACCGAGGCATTACCATCGGACGACATTGACAATCGCACGAACGACGAGGTCTTCTTCAACCGCCGTGCTGTATGGGATTGGATGGCCAGCTGAGCCGTGTCATAGACATGAGTCGATGGCTGGGTTATAAACATTCCTGGAGCATTGCGCCGGTTTGCTAGATAGCCAATGCTGCCGATCGTTTCTGTTGTAATGGGAGGCGCTGATGATGGGGGGATGATTGGCTGATCGGTGGAAAGTACGCCATGCAGCCCAACACTGACATGTGGCGGAGAGGCAGACAACGGACCAGGTACAGGTGTGCTTACATCTGGCTGTACGGCAGCAGCATGTGCGGGACCAGATGTGGCAAGTGCAGAAGTTGGAGCAATCGAAAGTGATGCCTGGTCGTGCTCATCATCTTCGTCAACATCCTGTCCCTCGTCCGAGCTTCTGGGAGACTGCGCGGATCGTGCCAGGTCAGATGTTGCGTATTGCGCTGATGTGTTGCCCAGACGCGCCATTTGATATTGCGCGACTTCATGGGCAAGGAGCGGACGCGATCGTCTTCGCGAGCTTTGTCGCTTGTTTTGAAACCATATCTACCACGCCAACGTCAGCATACTCGACCTTGACATCCATCCGTCCATTGGCACTGCAATACCTGCACCTCTTTCTCCCCGAGCTGTACCTGTTGAACCAGCTCTAGGCGGGCAGCCTTGTCGGGCTTGGGATCTCGACTATACGCGGCTTCGAGGATGGCCTGGTCTTCGGGGCTGTAATAACACTATGTCAGAATGGCGACACGTACTGCACGCCATCGCACATGCAGCATGAGGTATGTACCTTGTCCTCTTGCGCTTCTGTCGAGCTAGCGGCTTCTCGTCGACATCCGGCAGCAGGTTGTTGGGAAGTGTCGAGGTCGAGGGATTGAGAAATGCAGAAGAATGTTCTGAGTCGGGCGATTCGCCGCTGTGCGGATGCACTGGCGAGGTACATGTAGCCATGCCTGGTAATGAGGGTGGAAGCAAGTCGCTCGACCAAGCCCGGACGAAGCAGAGAGGTACGAGTCCGGACGACGCGTTGCGGAGACGCGTTGTCCGTTGTTCCGGATCGGCGAAAGTCCAGGGTCCGAATCCATTCTTCCACATGCAAGACATCAGCCGTGAAATACATAATGCTTGACATCAAATTGACCCGGGTTTCCAGGACTCGTCTTTGCCTATGCAGCGGCCGCAGAGGGCTTTACTTCATTCAGCAAACGCGTTCGCATCTCTGGCTCCTGTGACCTCTGGACCCTCCATTGATGCTCCTGCTCCTGCCTTCCTCTGACCAGGCTGCCCGTCATAGCGAAGATTCGGGCTCCGCGCGAGGAGGATCAAGAAGTTGCTCAGCCAGGTGATTCTGTTCCTTCAGCCCAGGCTGTGCACATCAGACCGGTGAATGACATCAGGCAGTCGAGACACTGCGTGGCTGTTGAAGCCAAGCCGTCAGAGCGAGATCGAGCCAATAGCTTCACCATCTGCTGTTCCAATTCAGGTTGTGTGAGAGCAGTGTTCAGGCGCTGATGGCACAGTCTCGGGGTCACCGGACGCGACAGATACTGACAATGGCAAATTGACACAAGCGGTAAGTTCATAGCAAGCAGTCGGCACCATGATCGAGGCAGCATTAGCTCAGGGAACATAAGTCGGGCAGTCGCATGCATCCTTCACATTTGTACTATGCCCCCCTGCCCGATTTAGCCATGGCTTGTTGATCTGCATTGAAAAATCGATGGTGCCATAAATTTGCTGAAGGCACCACCAGTACGTGGCAGCAGCTGATCGTAAGCTGTCGACGTGGCTGTACGGAGCGGCATGTTTCTGTCAGCCTGAGGTCACAATGATGGGTCCAGCGGCATAGCCTCGTGGAAGCCAACGTCGCGTTGCAGCTACTATGAAGCTTATATGTATTCGTCCGTACCTGGCTGGTCAACCAGCTGACCGGTGAGAGGGCTGCATCCAGAGCTCCTGGTCCTTGACGCAAGCACGGTTGTCACGCAGAGACTTGCTGTAAGAAACGCAAGATCGCGGTCAGGACGGCAGCCAAAGACGATCTCAATGACGAGTGATGGCTATGGAGGCACTAGAGGTCACTGACGCCCTGCTTCAAATGCCGTCGACATGCGGGCTCGCCGACGCCTTTACCGAGTGGTGCCGTCGATCCTCAGACATCTAATGCGTGCTTTCTTGTCTGATTGGAATATATCAGCGGGAGCCCTGGCACATCAGAGCTTGGCACAGGCCTGCTAAGAAGAAAACTGCCACGTGAAGGCCTCATGTGGCTGCTAGACTGTTGGCGGACGCCCCGAAGACCTACAGTTCTCACAAGACCTTCTGAGATAGTTCATGACCAATCGGGTATCCCTGACCTAGGCTAAGCCATCAGTCCACTGTAAAATGGTGCCTTATCCATTGTCCGATTACAATAGTCAAAGTCAGAGCGCTATTGCAGACATGCTCTTGCTGAATCACAAGAAGCGGTGCGAATTTGCAGATTTTGGATCGCACACCATCAGGCGTCGGAGTTCTACCCAGATATCACGGTCATGAGGATTGCAGTCGCCGGCACGGGCGAGTTGGCTCAGAGCATTGCGAGGTGTATCAACTACAAAACCAGCCATCACGCAGTTCTGCTTTCTAGAGAGGTAAGTCTAACCAAGGGCTTGTCGACCATCAATAAACGTAGTTGAAGGTCGCCAGCAACGTCCACAGTTCAGCAAGGGCTGCCAGGTCGTCCTCGTCGACTACAGCGATATGGCCTCGCTCGGATTCGCGCTACGCGGCATTGACACTCTTATCTCCACCGTTACGGGAGCGGGCCAGATCCAACTCATCCACGCTGCCGTCTTTGCACGAGTCAGGCGGTTTGCACTCGCAGAATTCGAAGGCCTACCCTCAATGAGATCGCATAACGACCCGCTCGATCGTGGCCGCGCAGCTGCGCAAGAACTGCTGCAGTACTATGCACAGCATATACAGAGCACTGCATTCGTTTGTGGCATCTTTTACGAGCGGTTCCAGCCTGGCGGATTCGGGCAATCGCGCATGGGGCTCGCTGCTGGAGTTGGAGGGGATGGCGCCTATATCATGAATTGCCAGACGATGGCGGCGGAAGTACCATGCTACAATGGCGATCATGAGTCTAATGTTGGAATATGCGCGACTGCTATAGAGGATGTGGCTAGATTTGTTACTCACGCTCTGGACCTACCTCAATGGCCGCCAGAGATGCGGATGCGTGGTCAGCGCATACTGGTCAAGGACCTTGTGGTCTTGGTACAGCGACTAATGGGTGGGTTGATTCGAGTTCTCTGTAGCAGGCTCTGTCACTGACGATATACATATTCTACAGGACGAGATTTCGATCCACTGCATTGGCATAATGCAGACTCACTGCGCTCGGAGCTACAACTCGCAGTGTTGAACCAGGACATGGAAAGACAGAATCAGCTGCGCGCCCTCATTGCGACGGCGGAAGGACAGTACGACTTTGAGGACTGCAACTTGAACCTATGGTTTCCAGATGTCCGCCCAGTGTCGTTTGAAGACTGGTTCGTCCACAAGTGGAATTTGCAAGGGATTTGATCGTTCCATGGCTGGACTAGTATCGCCGCTGCTGGTCAGCCGGACGCTGTTCAGTCGATTGTATCAACAAGAATGCGTACATGTTCTTGAGTCGGCAGACGCACTGTGATACGTGCGAGTCAACTGCATTGAAAATGGTGTCTAGAACTGCGTCACCTCTTGGTATTATCTGTCCGCTCAGATTGCACGACTAGCCATGGCCTATAAATTCATAACGCCGGCTGCCAGAGGCTGCATTTGGCTTGCTATATTGCATTTCAGTATTGCTGGAATCGACGGACCAACCAAGTACCATTGTTTTAGCAGAGGGCGGACATTCTCGAGAACAAGGTGGGGCAAGCGGCACTTATTGATCGGTTGATGAGTTCCTATCGATGAGTGCATGGTCGTCATCTATATGGCGCGCCGGTGCTTCTTCGGTCTACGACCCATACACCGCTACTGCCGACGCCGACGTGTACGTTCCAACGGATGCAGTTCGCAGGATTGTGGGACCCGCCCTCTTGCGAGTGGCTGCTATCGACGTCAAAGACACGACGGTGCAGTTCGAATTGGCGTGCGTGTGATCAGTCTCGTATCAAGGTGTAGTCGGCACTGTCACCGCATTGAAGCCTTCCATATTCTCCAATCCACGCAGCATGACCCAAACAACCAATGTACATGAAGCTGCGAGAATGTATGGCAGGCACATGCCGAAGTACCCATAGTCCAGACCAATCGAGAGGAGCGCTGGATAGATCAAGCTCCCGACGATGGAGGCGGCCGTGTCCACAGCGGTCAAGACGAGATACAGTCGGGTCACATCTGTCCCGGCGCAGAAGCTCGTGATGAGCGATTTGAAGGTATCGTATGCGCCGGAGCTGAGCGCGAAGATGGTGATGGATAGGACGAGTGTCATCGGTCCAGGCGAGAGGGCAAAAGCTAACTGGCCTACCGCTCTGAACAATATGCTAAGCCGCATAATGTGGAGCTCCATCTTTTGCTTGACCTTGAGCTTTGCCAGGAAGTATCTCGTGGCATATGGCAGCAGGACCAGTACGACCGCAGAGCCTAGCGTGTTGTATGAGCCGAAGTACAGCGCGGTTGACATCTCGATGCCAAGTCTCGAGCTGATCCATTGCAGTTCGATGACTCCGACGCTCAGGCTCAGAACCTTGACGAAGCAGATCGCGAGACAGCGGCGTAGTAGCCTGCTACTGATCAGGCGCCGGAAGAAGCTCAGCAGATCTGTGGCAGCTGCATAGAAGGAAACATCGGGACTCGCAAAGTCCTTGTGGGCGGCTGGTTTGGTCGATTCATCTACCAATGCATCGTCTCCTTCATCAATATCTAGGTCCTCCAACCTCACGTATGCTGCTTGGCCGACTTTCGAGCTGCTGCTAGCCTTCAACCTCTCCAGCAGAAAAAGCGGAATGGTCGCAGCATACAGGCTCGGTATAGCAATCTCGACCCACAACCGATTTACTTCCAGTACACTAGCCGCTGCAGCCCGCACCGAGAATTGGAGAACCAACACGACAGCTCCAATGCGGTAGTATGTGATGGCCAGTTGATCCGGCTCTACTGCTTCGGCTAAGATTGAGTAGACCAGTGTGAAAGCGAGAACTGGACCGCCACCTATGGCGTTCAGGATGACAGGAACCACAACTGCTTTAACGTCAAAGCTTGCCGGATGCTCTACGATGTAGAAGAAGAGAGTCATGGCAATGGGTGTGACGACAGCACCAAACAGCAGCAGTGTTGTCTTGGGCACCCTGCCAGCAAGCCAGGCAAAGGGCAATGCCAGTGTCAGAGCTGCCGGCCAGTCAACATCAGGTCGGAGCTGTCACATCGGATTTCCATACCGAGAGCAGACATGGTGAAGCCGAGGATGCCAAACATGCCCGCGAGCGTCTTTTGAACGGTCTTGTCTTTGCAATCTAGATCCGTCGCCGCCGCGCCATACTTGTGATAGTGCTGTCGACATATGGCCTTCTCCAGCAAGAGCGGGACAGCCGCTTGCTCCAGTGTCATGCTGGTGACGAATAAGATGAGGCCGTACACGGCAAAGCCTCCACGTATGAAGGGGGCCATGATGATGATGATGATGATGATGATGATGATGATGATGATGATGATGATGATGTGTTATAGCTAGCCGTAGAAGTAACTGGCATCAGGCGAGATCTACGCCGACGACGACCAATGGATGTTGGCTCGCCATGTGCGAGCCGGGAGGATTGAGGTCGGCCATTATTATTGCCGTATCGCTCACGGGCCACAGCCAACTGTCCTACCGGGAGGTCGTTTCAAGGATGATCCTGAGATTGGATGGAATGGAAGACCGAGTGGCAGAATGCCGTGCGCCACACGCTCAGCCACAACAAGTTCCAATTACCTTCAATAAACCTGGAACCCTTCCTTCATACTCTCCACCATCGATCAAAGGTACACAACATTACCCAATTGAGACCCGCCAGTCGTCCTCAGGACCTTGTGTTGTCCAAGTGGGGGCTCGTTATGATCCGCGACCGGTATGGCGAGGGCAATGGTGCTCTCATCGCTCACGTATCGCGTGTTATGCCCATAGCGGCTCACAACTGCAGTGTCCTCGGCGTAGATGATGCCATATCTGCCTCCGACAACCCAACCCACCGATCCGGCATCGGTGCGATTTGGCAGGGAGATCTGGATGATGCCCGAGAGAAATGCAACGAATCTGTGTCATCAAACCTTCAGATCACGCGAATCATCTCATGGGAGCTTGGGGGCAGCAGGGCTTACTGAGGCGCTGGTGCGTTGTGAAGACCTGCGGTAGTCCTAGATGCTATGGCGCTGTACGTGATGTTTGTCGCTTCGCCGAGGAACAGTCCCAGACTGCCTAAGATCCGTTCGAGACTGTGATGGCTGTCATGTTGAGCTGTGCCGATGTGCTGTGGATGTTGGCGAGCACGGCTGTCGTGATCATCAGTGCGAGGCTCTGCGGAACATGCATGGTGCCTGGAAAGGTCGTGACAGATCTCTACGACATGTCTCACACCTCCTCGTCTGCAAGCGAGCTAGCTAGACCATCTATCAATGGCTGCGATTGATTCCATGTACGTCGTGTCACCTTGACGCTAGTTCTGACAGTAGGTGAGCTGGTGTCGGCTGGCAACTGTACCTAATCAACTAGTGGTGAAGAGAGCAATAAAATACTATTGGAGGGCCAGGTTGGAAAACTTTCTGGCACGCGATGATCTTGTGCTCTTGGTCTGTAGCGTAGTGAGGTGGTGCGGTGGACCCTATCGGGGCTGCTACATCCCAATTGATGATGACTGGCAACATCATGAAAGGTGGACGTATCATGGCCTGCGATGGCTGTGGCGTACAAGATCCATCTCGCAGGCTATAGCCTATGGTCAAAGTTCTCATCGAGCTCATGTCGTCACGGGAGAGGCCCATGTGAGTGTGCCGCTTGCTCTATGACAAACGGACGGCATGAGAAGGCATCACGCTACTCAAGCGTTTCGCGACATGGCGATGAAGAGAAGGATTGTGTATGGAGTCATGTCGCCCCCTGAGTGCTCAAGCGGCTGTTCCTCGGATCAATCAGAGCATTAATAAACCTACGTCCGACAACAACGTCATGCGATGCCATTTTTCTCGAAGGCTCGCCCTGCCGTGTCAACAGTGGATCACCGCAAGCCCTAGCTACACACACGTATGGATGCATTTCTAAGCAGCTTGAGTCGTCAAAGAGTGACCTGCCAACGGATAAGTACCTCAGCTGCTCTTCTCATCATCACTTCATCACTTCACATTCCTCTCACCCCTACCCAGTACTGCATCAACTCTCATACCCACAGACTTCTCACGATGGCACCAGTCCGCTACGAGTCCAGCAATGTCTCTGCTGAGCTTCTGGGCAAACCGCTGCACTTCGAGTTCAGCGGCAAGACAGCCCCGAACCGCTTCCTCAAGGGCGCCATGACCGAGCGCATCTCCTCCTGGGACCCCAAGAACTTCGACGCCCGTGGTATCCCTACCAAGAACTTAGTCAATGTCTACAGGCGATGGGGCGAGGGTGCCATCGGTGTCATCCTGACCGGCAACATCATGTTCGAGTACGACCATCTCGAAGCTGCGGGGAACCCAATCATCCCCCGAGGCAGCAAGTATGAGGGCGAGAGGTTCGATCGATTCAAGGAGATGGCTGAGGCAGGTAAGAAACGCGGCTGCTTGATGGTGGGCCAGGTCAGCCATCCTGGTCGGCAAGTGCAAGACACGATCCAGAAGAACCCGATCTCAGCCTCCGATGTGCAATTGGAGGGCAACATCATGGGCATGACCTTTGCAAAGCCGCGTGCTGCCACTGATGAGGACATCAAGAACGTCATCGAGGGCTTTGCGCATGCGGCCGAGTACCTGGAAAAGGCAGGGTTCGATGGCGTCGAGCTGCACGGCGCTCATGGATACCTCCTGGCTCAATTCTTGTCGCCTACGACCAATCGTGAGTCGTCTTGAAACATGATTCTTGAACCGTTGACTCACGTCTCACAGGCCGGACTGACAAGTACGGCGGCTCGCTCGAGAACCGCGCGCGTCTGATCCTCGAAGTCGCCCAGGAGATCCGCAAGCGCACGAAGCCTGACTTCATCGTCAGCATCAAGCTCAACAGCGTCGAGTTCCAAGACAAAGGGTTCAACCCGGAAGAGGCCAAGCAACTCTGCGCCATGCTCGAGGAGAACAAGTTCGACTTCGTCGAGCTCTCCGGTGGCACCTACGAGTCGTTGGCGTTCGTCCACAAGAGGGAGAGCAGCAAGAAGCGCGAGGCCTTCTTCATGGAGTTCGCCGACCTCATCGCCCCGTCCCTCTCCAAGACCAAGACGTACGTGACGGGGGGGTTCAAGACGGTGGGCGCGATGGTCCAAGCCCTGAAGACCGTCGACGGGGTCGGCCTCGCCCGCCCCCTCTGCCAGGAACCCCGTCTCTGCCGGGACATCCTGGACGGCAAGGTCAAGGGCGCCATCAGGCAGCTGGCCGACGAGAACGACTTTGGCATCACCAACGTCATCGCCGGCACGCAGATCCGCCAGATCGGTAAGGATGAGGAACCCATCGACATGAGCCGCGGGGAGAACATGGATGCGTTCATGAAGGATATGGGCACGTGGGCGGACAAGATGGCGAAGGATAGTGAGCGTGCTCACTTTGGGTACATTGACATTACGAGTGCCACCGCTATTCCGTACGGAGGCCCGTCGGCGTGAGGCGCCGCGAGGGGAGCGGTCGATTGGCATAGGTGTTAGATGATAGAAACGCCCAATGAGCGCAAGATTGAGGTCGTGGCCTGCCGTTGCGAAGTTGAGAGGTAGTGAAAAGCCTGCATTTTGTGCTACAACGGAAGTGGCCCCGGCTTCGAGACGGCGGATGACTTGACTCTCCTTTACATGAACTTGACATAAGGTATTCTCGACACAAGAGAATCTGCCTCGTGTTGTCAATACCTGCAGTACCCATCACAAAGTGGAATCCCTCTCGCTCCCGAAATGCTCGTAGGTGGTGTCGACGAACTGGCGTCTCTGACACAAACGGTCGCGCGCACAAATTCAACGGGACGTTCAAGTTCAGTACATGTCGCGAGATGCTTCTGGGTTGCTGGCCGTCAATACGGTCTCCTTTCAACGATGAAGAGCTGCAGTGAGAGTATCGATCGCTCTTCTGTGCTCGTGGAACGACATTGTTCATTGGAGTGGCATGCTATGGTCTGGCTAGTCTTGTGTTGGTGGTGGTCTTTGCCGAAGAATCATCCCGGCCAAGGTCCGAGGTGGTCGGACTGATGGAGGACGGGATATCAACAGGCCGCCTCTTCCCATACATATCTCCCTTCGATGGCCCGCTAGTGTCCCGCTAGGGGTCCGTCATGGCGTCAAGAATGCAGTCGATGGACAGGCTTTTGGCAAGCCGGCGACTAAAAAGGCCCTCAATGTCAACACCCACAGGAGGCTGGCTGAGATACATCTGACGCCACGAGCCTGCGGTGATGACTGGTGCTGCTGTGTTGAAGCGATCGAGCGTGTTGTTACCTCCCGCTGACCTAAAGTGCAAGGTGATTCTCGGATCACGACCATAATGGGAAATGCTTGAGACAGATAATCGAGTCCGATAGGGGCGGTCGATATATGCGAGACGCCTGGAGACGTGATCGAAGTAGATTGGCAGACGCCTACGGACAGAGTCCTTCTGGAAGAACGGATTGAGAACGACGTCCTGTGATTTCGAATCGTCGAACGGAACCGGCGCGAGGAAGAGCGCGCGCTGCAGTGCCAGAGAGTTCTTGATGGTCGTGCGGAATTGGTGGCTGACGCCTTGCAGCCAGAAGATCTGCTCGCAATCAAGGTGGAGCAGAATCTTCTCGAGCAGCTCGAATGTGCCGGTCAGCCGAGTGCCAGCATCGAGCGGTGGGCGGGAGGTGATCTTGTCGAGGGCCTGGTCGTCTTGGTGCTCGACCAGCTTGACAAGGAGCTCGTTGGTTCGCTTCTGGGCGTCGAGCAACGAGCGGTTGGAGGTCTCGCCGGCTTCGGTGCTGGTGTTGTTGTCGTTGCGTTCGACCAGCCTGACCAGTAGCTCGTTGTGCTGCTTCTGGAGCCCGTTGCTCTGCTCCTGTGCGTCGACGAGGCGTGCGAGAAGCTTCGTGATGTCGGACTGTTGCTGCTTAAGCTGGGACAGCTCGGGGCGAAGCCCGTCTTCTGTCGCGGCAGCCATGTCAGTGGTCGGGAAGAAGTTGGCTGTGACGAAGGAAGAAGGAGAAGATCGAAAGGGAAGTTCAAATGGAGCTTGTGCGCGTCTCAGCCAGGCAGCAAGGCTCGCAGCCCCACTTTCACGTGCAAGAGTAGGTAGCCACTCGCTCTTTCCCTGACTACTCGTGCACCTGTTCTCACCATCATATATACCTGCCCCTTTACATTGCGCTCGTTGTATCCTTGACCTTCCCTGCGTAAAGTCTATAATGCTTCCACCCAACGTGACACTGATAAACCCTCAGTCACGATACAGCATCCATTGACCCATCGCACTTCAACCCCCCTAGGGCATGCCAATCCCTTCTAGCCGCATAATATTTGACGTGGGTCCAAACGCTCAGCATCGATGACCTTCTGAATGTTAGTATATACAATTTGCCAACTCTGTAACATACGTACTGTAACTCGAAACTGACGAGCTCCGTCTTCTCTGCTTTTCAACGCAAGCCGTAGACTGATCGCAAGAAAGTTGGAAGCCGAGATAAAAGGACTTGCAATCTTACGACCCCTGCTGTGATGCGGGCTGTCGCGATTGATATGAATTTCAATGTCCTGCGGCTCGTTAGAAACAGATTCTAGCGATTGAGAATTTGGGACCTCGATGTCATACCGAAAGTAGGTGGTCGATTTCGGTCCGTGGGTTGGTCGGGACAATCTCACTACGGACGAAGCGACCAGCTATAAAGCCCTCGTTGCTATTGACGCCTGCGCTCAGATGATCCCAGAAACGGAATAGGAGAGTGACTGGAGGCCTTGCCACGTAGTCCGGAACAGGCATAAGAGGCAGCTGCGATTTCGCGATCTGTTTCGCGCTTGCGTTGATCACTGTCCCGTTTTGTCTGCGATACTGCTGTCTAGCAGACGTCGTGCGACGCTTAAGTCCTGGAGATGCAGGACGTAATATCGATTGAACTCGCATGATCACAGAACCTTGTCCGATCCTAGAATATCTAGCTCGCGTCGAGAGTGTCTTACGCTCTGAAGACGGCGTCACAACCGCAGTCTCTGTCTCTGCGGCGGTACTGCCGATAGTAATCGGCAGCGAACGCTGCAGCTCTGAGATATCGAGGCGGCCATCAATAGCGTGTCTAGACACAAAAGCCCGAACGACTTGAATAAAACGCCGTTGACGAGCGAGGTCTGCACGCGCCGGTGTTAGGGCTTGTGCCCAGCGGCCTCGGGCACCAGGCACAGTAGAATCACGGTCGTTGTACTGCCGTGCTAAGGCCCGGTAAGTCATGCCGTTCTGAACGCCATCCCGAACGGTCTCCCTCTTGAAGATGTTGTTGAAAAGCGCGGCAAGCTCTTCGTGAGTAAGGTGTAGGTCGTTCAATTCGTCGTTTAGCAAGAGGAGCGCCGACCTCATGTCTGACGTCCATCTCAGTTTGCCTTTGCCGGGCGAGGCGTTGCTCTTGGAGGTTACAGCTGTGACTGGCATGATGAACGTGACTATCAGCCAATAGTTTGAGTATTGACCAGTGACTTGAGCAAAGACCATCGATCGATGGCTGGAGAGAGTGAAAGAGAAGCTGGAGACAGCGAAAGGGAAGAACCTAAGGTAAGGTATATAATCATCGAGTGAAGCTGAATGGAGACTTACCTCAAGGAAGGAGACAGGAGAAAGAGGTCAACTCAGCAGAGCTACTCAACTGTTGGTAGACGCATGCATCATGGCTATGCGAAGCCGAAGAGCGCAGCAGTCCAGCCGATGTGGAACATGCGCTCCTTCCGGATTGAGACGTGAATAATGCACATGCGCCCGAGGGTCATGTGACCCCGACAATATGCATGTGGTGTTCATAGAGCATTCCAGGTTTACAGTACATGTACATGTACATGTATATGTATGGATGGCACTCGGCATGGCAATGATCCGATGCAAGCGGGGGGGCAATTTGCATAGTCCCGTCGCGTGGCGGAGCTCGCTACCGACCACTAGAACCCTGATATCGAACCACCACCATCACCGCAATCGGCCACTCCACTCCTCCTTGACATGATGCTGCTGCTGCCTTGAAAAACTACGCGTCAACAACAATAATGATGGAAACCCCTTAGAGGCAGTCTTTGTCTTTGAAGATGGTCCACCATCCACTGTGATCGCTGCCCCAATTATAAACCACCTCCCACTCGATCGCGATCCGCAGTTTCAACACATCGCGATCCCAGAGATGGACACAGGCGCGGATGCATGGCCGGGGGGCCTCTCCGGCTTCAACAACACCATGGACATTGGCCAACATGGCGAAGACTGGGAAGACTGGCTGAGGTGGGATCCGGCGGTCGAGCCGACCTCACCAGAGGACGGGACCTTCAATTCTGGTTCTAGCAAGAATGACTCGCCCATCCAAGATCCCGCCCTCCCCGTCGCCGATGGTCTGTTTGGCAAAGGCGGCGACACACTGGCGCCACCAATGATCATGGGCGACGAACCCCTCGGTTTCTCTGCAGCCTCTGTGCCCGACAACGAGCCCTTTCTCTTTGGCGCAAGCAATGACGCAGCCGCGGGCTTCCAGTTCGACAATGATCCTGCGTTCCAACCTCTCCCCCCAGCAGTACCGAAGCTCGACACCACTTGGCCACTGATGCCAGAGGTACCTGCTCAGGATATCAACGTATCTGCACTCGCCGCTACGCAGACACGACCGCCTCCACCCGATCTATCACCAGCGACTGCGACTGCGACCACACCAAGCCTGCAATACAGCCCAGACTCATTCAAAAACGAAAGGAAGGCGAAGTCGTCTTCCGGTTCTCCAGGAGCAGCACCCAAGAAGAAGGGAGGACGGAAGCGCAAAATTGAGGTCGAGGAAGAGCCGCCGGTAGAGAATGGTGACTCGCAGGACGGAGACGAGCCTCCCTCCAAGAAGACAACCTCACATAATGTAATCGAGAAGAGATACCGTAATAACCTGAACGATAAGATAGTGGAGCTGCGGAACAGCGTGCCCAGCTTGCGCGCTATTGGACGCGCGAATGGAGGCGAAGATTCGGAAGACTTGGAAGGTCTCACGCCCGCACACAAGCTGAACAAAGCTACCGTCATGGGCAAAGCGACAGAATATATCAGGCATCTAGAGAAGCGCAACAAGGCCATGGCAGAAGAGATGGACCAGCTGAAAGCTCGGCTGGCAGCAATAGAAGAGGCTATCGGCAAGAATCGAGACAGGCAAGCCAGCACGAGCAGCAGTCCACCCAACAGCAGGATTCGCACGCGACAACCTTCCTCTGCGTCGCAGTCAGGCTTCCTCAATGTGCCTCAACAACCCGGCATGCAGCCTCAATACATGCAGCAGCAGCAGCAACAACCAGTGTACGCGCGACCGCCAAACCCGCCTGTCGATGCCCAGAATCAGTTGCACCCTGTCTACGGCAGAGGTGGCGGCGTGATGACCAAAGTCATGATGGGTGCCATGGCTGGCGTCATGGTCATGGAAGGCTTCAGCGAAAACCAAGACAACACCCAAGGGCTATTCGCAGTGCCCACAGCACTCTTCAAGCGCGGCGTGGCGGACATGCCCTCCTCACCAGCAACAGTAGCACGACATGCTGGCATGCCGTTGCTCAAGATCTTCTGCATCATTGGCGCCCTGCTCTATCTGATCACACCTCTGCTGACCTTCTCGCCACGCCGGAAAGACAAGGCCCGGCCTGTTATTCGTCTCCCGCAAGCGCCGTCACTCGCCTCTCCAGTCGAGGTTCGGAGGAAAGCTTGGCTCACTGCCATGCAGACCGTCTATGTACCGAAGCACTTCTTGCTGGAGGTTGCTGCTGTCACGTCAAAGATGTTCAAGCTCAGCCTGCGCAAGATGGTTGGTGACGCGATATGGAATGCTGTTCTCGGAATCAATGAAGAGGACGAGGCTGCACGTATCAAAGCGTGGGACATTGCCATCGACGCGCAGTTGGCTGGTGGTGATGCTGAGATCAGTTACAAGCGTTTACTGCTTACCCTCATGGCATCCGGCACCCTCCCCGACAGTCCGACGCGGCTGATGCAGAAGGCAGTCCACTTCCGCGTCTTCTTCTGGGAGCTGTCGAACGCCGGGTATGGCAGCATCACGGGCTTCAAGTCGTTCACTGAGATGGTCGGGCAGTGGTATTGGAACTCAGCCAAGCGCATCCAGAAGGAACTCGTTGCAGCCACATCGCTTGGCAGCAAAGACGGCGAGAACGAGCTCTTGCCTGATCATCTCGCAAGTCTGCTCGAGCTAGACTGTGATGAGGTTCTCAGTGATGAGATGATCCAGCGTGCATGGAACCTGGCGTGGAACAAGCCGTCTGCGTACTGCACGACACCGAATGCTGCAAGAGACAGTGTCGTGGAGGATCATGCCATCCACTCGCCGCTGGATGCAGTCGCTGCTTGGTATGCCAACACTGTCGTCGATGATGCGCTCCTCGACAATCTCGCGGACCATCCTTCCAGCATGGACACCGAGTACTTCCTCAATCTCGCTATCAGTGTCTCGCCGCCAGCGTCGGCAACACAAGCGCGCACACTCGCTGCCCGAGCGGTGCTGTCCAACACGACGCGCGAAGCCAATATCCTCGCTGCTCTCGAGGCCCTGCCTACAGCAGCTGAGGCCAGCTCGAATTTCGTCAGCCATGCGCCCGCCGCGCCAGACGTGCACATTGCGCTCACCATGGCCAAGCTTCTGAGCCTACTCAGCCCTTGCGCTTCCGCCGCCGCACACGGCCGCGCTTACGAGACGCTCGCCACGCTGCACCTCCCGCAGTCATCCTTCACGCTACTCACCGCAATTGCTAGCTACCGTATCCTCCGCGTAACGTCCATCATCGACCGTCGTCACGGCCTGCCGTCGCACTCCGCAAACGGCTTGATGGATCTGGCGACCGAGCTGCGCGCCTGGGTGGGTACAAGTGTCGGACGCCGGGCAGGACTGGACAGCGAGGACTGCGGCAGGCTCGTTGACGCGTGCCTTGGTGTGGCGAAGAAGCTTGGCGGGTGGGATGAGCGGGACAGTGGCTATGGCTCTGTCGAGACGAGTCCGGTGAGAGCCAATGGAGAGGCTGTATTTTGATCGGAGTTTGGAGAACCTGAGTTGGGACGATACAGAGCGGGGTCACACGACCGGCCCTGAATGGGTCAGAAGGAGTCAAGGGAAGAAAATCCAGAAGTGTTGGCTCGGTATCTTTTGGCTGTAGCTATTGGCGTTTATAATGGGACCCAAGCGCGTCCAGTAGCGTTGCAGAAGCGTACTATAGACACTCCAAATCTCGCAAACAACCCACTCCCACCACCCCTCATATCCTCGCCTTCAACGGCGCCAGCCCAAACGTCCGCCAAAACTCCCTCCCGTCGTACGCCCGGCCCAAAACCTCCATACTCCTCGGCAACGCCCTCACACCCTCCTCCTCCATCAACTCATACACCCACCTCGCCTGCTCCCTCGGCTCCCGCCCAACATCTCCACCCACCTCCACCTCCCCATCACCCTTGACCGCCGCCCCGGGCACCTCCTCCCGATCCGCCCACCCGGCGAACAACGCCCACCAATCGTACACGAACCCATCCGTCAGCATCCACCTCTGCCCCTTACACTTCCCCTCCCAGTCGCCCTCCCCCGACGACACCACCGCGAGGATCGCCCTCGCGACGTCCTGTCCGTGGATCATATGCAACGACGTCTTGGCCCTCACCTCCTCCTTCGTCCTCGCGACCCGCTCGACCCACTGCCGCGGGTCCCGCGTCCCGCCCCACAGACCCGAGAGATTCAGCACGCACCCGCCGAGCGCCAGCAGCGCGTCCTCGGCGCCCGCCCGCGCGTTCGACGCATCGTGCGGCGACCGTCGCGTGACCCAGGGTCGTGAGGCGGGGGGCTGCGGGATCTGCCAGATGCCCGTGGAGCCGAGCTGGATGAAGCGGGGGTCGTGTTTCCCCGGGTGCGCGGCGCGGTAGCCGGAGACGAGGAGGTGCGTTTGGTGGGGCGTGGTGAGGGGGAAGGTGATGAGGATGTTTTTGGCGAGGGGGAGGGCGGCGAATTGGGTGGGGGAGGGGTCGGTGGGGTCGAAGGTCCAGGCGAGGGTGGGGGTGTGGGCGACGGGGCGACCGTCGCGGGTGGTGGCGGCGTGGGTGAGGTGGTGGTGGGTGGTGAGGGGGAGGAGGAAGGTGGAGGTCCAGCCTGCGCCGAGGATGAGGAGGTCGAGCTGTTGCATGGTGGTGGTGGTTGTGGTGGTGGTGGTGGGAGAAGAGATGGTGGACCTACTGTATATTATTATTACTACTAGGAGGCAGCTTCGTCGAGCTTGGCAATTGGTGATGATGCAGGAACGAAGTATGTTCCGTATCGTCCCCAGATCTGCTGCTGCGGAGAGAGGAAGCTTGAGCGGGATCATCCGCCACCTCGACATCACCAGCCCAACCACAGCACAACACTCCATCAACCATTGCGCCTCACACAACGCCACGACAATCACAATGGCCCACGATGTCCCCACCAGACGTACGCTCTCCCCCTCCGCTCCGCTCCACCCCCTCCTCGACACCCACTGACCCAACACCCCCAGAAGCCACGCGCGCCGAAATGTCCGCCGCCCGCCTCCCCCTCGCCTACCGCGACTCCTGCGCCCAGTAATGCCCCCTCTTGACCCCTCCACCACCCACCACCCACCGCTAACCACCCCGTCCCCCTTCAGTCTCCTCATCCCCCTCAACAAATGCCGCTTCGACAACTACTACCTATCGTGGAGGTGTGTGGTACGTTTTTTCCAAACAAAAGATTGAAGAGAGAGGGAGGAAGAGGGAGGGAGGCAGACTAACGCGGGGTAGGATGAGCGACACAGCTACGAGAAGTGCCAGTACGAGGAGTTCAAGGAGAGGGTGCGGAAGATGGAGGAGCTGAGGGCGGAGAAGGGGGGGGAGAGGAGCAATTGATCGTGGGCTTGGTGTTTTGGCCATGGGGGGTGGGTGGGGGTGGGGATATGTTGAGGTTCTGTCCTGTTGTACAGATGGACTGCTGCCGCCTGTGGTTTTATGTTCTAAGATCATGATGCTATGAAGGGGGGTGGTTATATCACAGCTTCTCAGCCCCGTGACGAGCGCAAGCTCAGACCTAGGAATCCGATGTCTCTCCCAAGCGCGGACAGATTGGCAACCAACCCACCTACATCTCCGGACCCGCAGCCTCCCTCAACTCCCGCATGAACTGCTCGTCCCCCGCCTCCATATCGCTCGCGGGGCCCTCACCGACCGCCTGGCTCTCTCATCCATACTGCTCCCCGCCGAATAGCTGACCCTCCTCACCGACCCTCGGAGTCTTGCCCCCACGAGGCCTGCCGTCGCCACTACCGAGCTCGAAGTCGATGGGTGGGGTCTTGCGCTTGCCAGACGGAAGACCGCTCATCTCCGCCTCCAGCTCCTCGCGGGCCGCCATGGCAGCCTGCGTAGCGTCGTACTGCGTGTCCTGCGTGAAGTCCCTGGAGAACTCGTCGCCGTGGGTCTGTCCGGCAGCGAGCGCGCCCGCAGACTCTGGCTGGGTCAAGGTGTTGAACTCCAACGCGAAGGCTGGGTCTTGCACAAAGTATGATGGGGCGTGGTTGGGGGCCGGATTCGATGTGGCTGGTTGAGAGAGCTCGTCGTCTTGGTTCGTGGTAGCGTGGTCCTCAGCACCGCCGCTCTCGGCCGCGCGCGGCTCAAAGTCGGATGCAGGATCTCCAGCGGCGGGCCTCGCACTCTCTTGCAGATCCCCGACAGCCTCGGGCGTGTCACCCTCCTCACGCTGGCGAGCATCTCCACCCTTCTCCCCTACCAGCACCTCCTCACGAGCGCCCTCGTCATCTCCACCCCCCTCCTCACCCCCATCGCCCCCACGAACCCTCTCCCCAAAGTCCTCACCACCAGCGTCCAGCTCCCTGCCCCTCAACATCCCCAGCAACCCCTCCAGAAAATCCTCCCCCTCCACCACCATCCGCCCCCTCGGCCCATAAGCCGGCGGGAGATACACAAACGGTCTCCTCGCAAACTCCACCCCCTCGCTCATCTCCAGCGCGCGCTGCACCTCGTCCTCACCCACCGGCACCCCCCTCTCGCTCCCCTCCGCCTGCGGCCTCTGCGACCGCTTCGCCCTCTCCACCGCGAACGTCACGCGGTCCGCCCACTCGACGCGCGTCTGTTCTTTGAACGCGACGCGGAAGGCGCGGAACGCGGTCGGGAAGTTGGTGTGCAGCGCCGTGATGAGGTGGCCGGTCTGAGGGTGGCCCGTGCCGGCGAAGTGGAGGTTGGTGGCGTAGGTGTGGGGACGGGAGTCGGATTCGTAGATCTGGAGCTGGGTGTGAGAGGAGATTAGTTGGGGGTTTGGGGAGTGATGAAAGAAGAATGGAACTCACGGTGAGCTCGTACCGCTCGTTGCGGTTGGTCCTGATGTCGACTTTGGTGAGCGGGATGTCGTATGCGAATCCCGTGTCGTCTTTGAAGATGTGATGGTCCTCTATCGCACACCATCTCGGTCAGCATTCCCCGAAAACCTCAACCACGCAGGCCGAAAAGGGGGAAAGAAAAGAAAAACATACCCGAAAAATCCCTCCCCCCCTTCCGCCTCGCCATCTCCCTCCTCCTCCTCCTCCTCTCCTCCTCCCTCGCTCTCAACCTCGCCTCCTCCCCCTTCCTCACCACCTCCCCCTTCCTCACCACCTCCCCCTTCCTCGCCACCTCCCCCTTCCTCCTCCTCTCCCCCTCAATCTCCCTCTCCACCTGCAATCTCCTCTCCCCACTCACATACGGCGCCGTGCTGCGCTCCAATATCTCCGTCATCAAACCCACGTGCCCGCCACCCGCCCCCGCCCCCGCCCCCGCACCCCCCATCTCCTTCCGCAGCACCTTCGCCACACGCTCCTCGATCCACGCCTCCCTCGCCGCGACCTTGGCCCAGAGATACGGCTCGGGCTTCGGCTTCCGGACGCCGGGCCCGTCCAGCGCGGCCTCGAGCCATGCGGGCGTCAGGATCTTGACGCCGTGGTCGTGGTCGGCGATGGCGGCGAGGGCTTCCTGGACGGCTGGGTGTGGGGTCCTCCAGGCTTTGTCGCTGCAGATGAGGTGCGTGGTTGCTTCGCGGGAGAAGGTGGGGAGGGCTGTGCCGCCGTTGGCGGTGATCCAGTTGTGGATTTTTTCGGGGCGCCAGGAGTCGCTCCGCCAGGGGATTGGGTGGATGATGGTGATTGTGGTGTTTTTGAGGGCGCCGGTGGAGGAGGGCGACATTGTGGTGGTGGTTTGGAGGTGATGATGATGATGATGATGATGATGATGATGATGATGATGATGATGATGATGATGATGATGATGATGATGATGATGATGATGATGATGATGATGATGATGATGATGATGGTGATCTTGGTGGGTAGGTTGCTGTGATGGATGTTGGTGTTGATGGTGAAGGAAGTGGTGGTGAGGAGAGGAAGTTATAGAGGCGTTTGAGAGGAGACATGTGATTCGCAGACCATAGCAGCGACATGTGCAAGTGAAGTGGAGTCAGCACATGAAAGAGGGATTGGCGGTCTGTGCAATGATGCTCAGAGAGGGCGTTGATGAGCAGCTGCATGTGACAGACAATACTCGAGTGCAATGAGCAAGTGTGGCTTGCTGATGTTCCGGTGACAATGGTGGGTCCTATGCACTCGCCCGCTTGGGAATCAACTCCAGCCTTATGCCTGCCAGTCCCGTTCACGTGTACGACTCATAGCTCTACACTCTTAGCCGCTGCAATGAACTTTTGAATCCTCTCCAAATCCTGCTCTCCCTCTACCTCAACACCACTACTCACATCCACCCCCACCACTCCGTCCCCAACAGCCCTCAACTTCTCCGCCACATTTTCTGGTCCCAGTCCTCCAGCTAGCAAGACTCTCAACCCTGGATCTGCTTTCAACAGAGCCGCAGCCCTCTCTGTGCCGACCTGCTCACCAGTCCCACCAGCACCAGAATCGAGAAGAGGAATGGCGTGGTAGCCGCGCGTGCCTAGCTCGCGCTCGTCTGGCTTGAAGGCTCGGATGACGGGGACGGGGATCAAGGAGGCCCACTCGATGGATTCTGAGCCGTGGAGCTGGACGATATCGAGGTCGAGAAGTTTCTGCTGTTCGAGGATGTACTCGAGGGGTTGGTTCTGGAAGACGCCGACGAGGAGTGCTCGGGAGGGATGGTGGAGGTAGTTTGTCGCCGCGTGCTCAAAAAAGTTTTCTGCTTTAGCTTCTGGCGTGCGTTGATGTCGTGATGAAGATGAGGGTTTTGGACTCGTGTGGACAGTTCTTGAGATCTCGAGCGCGGTTTCTGTAGGCACACACCGTTTGCGTCCTTGAACCAGTATCATGCCGATCAGATCGGCGCCTGCCTCAATGGCGGCCTTGGCCGCCGCTGCGCTTCGCGTGCCGCAGATCTTGACCAAGGGCTTCTTTCTAGGTGATGTCTTGACCACCTCCTCACCGCCGCCGAGTAGCTCGGCAATGAAGCTTGTGGTGTCCTTGGCTCTCATTAGAGCTTCACCCACGAGAACAGCTCCTACCCCGTTCTGTTGGTATGGTGCCACATCTTGTGGACCAGCAATACCACTCAATGCGCATAGAATGGTGTCTTTGGAGACCATGCTCATTAGCCGTGTGGTCGTCTCCATATCGACGTCGAATGTCGTAAGGTTGCGATTGTTGACGCCAATGACCTTGGAACCAAGCTTGACGGCGATTTCCATCTCCTCGGCCGTGTTGACCTCTACAACAGGCTCCATGCCAAGGCTCTGGCTGTACTTGTACAGTCGCGTCAATGTGTCGGTGTCCAGCATCTTGACGATGAGCAAGACCGTGTCGGCACCCGCCAGACGAGCCTCGAGGATCTGATACTCGTCGAAGATGAACTCCTTCCTCAAGATGGCTGGTCTGTTGGGCATTCCAGCGAGTGCTTGTCTGACCGCACGCAGGTCGTCGATTGAGCCTTTGAACCATTCAGGCTCTGTCAGCACTGAGATGGTGCTCGCGCCGGCCAACGCATAGGTACGGGCCTGGGCAGGTGCACACGCCGAGAGCGAGATGACGCCTTTGGAAGGGCTTGCACGCTTAATCTCTGCCATCAGCGACAGCTTGTACGGCGATTGGCGCAAGCGCTCGACAAAGTTGATGACTGGCGGAGCAAGATTCAGATCGTAAGCTGCCTGCAGGTCCTCTGGTCGCTGCGATGGAATCTCTT
Source organism: Teratosphaeria destructans (assembly GCA_010367425.1). Lineage (NCBI taxonomy): Eukaryota > Fungi > Ascomycota > Dothideomycetes > Mycosphaerellales > Teratosphaeriaceae > Teratosphaeria > Teratosphaeria destructans. The sequence goes on from WBMN01000013.1 coordinate 480,194, forward strand.
TCTGCTTCGCCACGACAATCTTGCGGTGCGCATAGATGCGTTCGAGGATGGACGTCTTCTTGTCAACGGTGCCATTGCTTGCAAGAGTGCCATTGGGAACGGCAGGCTTTGCGTGCTTCTGCAGCTTCTCGTTCTCCGCCCAAGTTCCGCCCTGCATCTGCAGAAAGTTCTTGAGCATGACTCTCCCTTCGGCCGTCAGAATGCTCTCTGGGTGGAATTGGACGCCCTCGACCAAGAATTCCTTGTGTCTCACACCCATAATGACACCCTTGCCACCATCGGGGCCCGCAGCAATCCAGCTTGAGACCTCGAGGCTCTCGGGTAGCGTCGGATGGGTGCCTGCCAGCGAGTGGTACCTGGTGACTGGAAGATCCTGCGCGAGTCCGGCATACACGCCCTTGCCGTCGTGCCTCAGTGGCGAGGTCTTGCCATGCAGAATTTCACCCGTCTGTTCCACGACGCCGCCAAAGACCGAGTAGATGCACTGCTCGCCCATGCACACCCCCAGGACTGGAATTTTGCCGGCGAAGTGCTTGATTGCATCTTTGCTGATACCAGAATCGCTTACGGGATGTCCGGGGCCGGGAGAGATGACGAGCTGGGTGGGCTTCCGGGCAACGAGGTCCTCCAAGCTGATCTCGTCATTCCGGAAGACGGTGACGGTCGCGCCTTCGAGGACCAGATACTGGTATACGTTCCAGGTGAAGGAGTCGTAGTTGTCGATCAAGATGACATTGCTTGCGGTGGGGATGGGGGGAGCCGGGTCGGGATGCCGGGGGGAGTGATCGATCAGGGGCAGAGCTGGCATAGTGATGACCCGCCAGTTGCACAGATGGGCGAGTGTATTGACCTGACGATTATGATTAGATGTGAAGGGTTCCCAGAGAGTCATCAGGACTACTTACTACTAGTAGGACTAGGCGGCTTCACCCGCACTAGCGTGCCAGTATAGGCAAGGCTCAATACGGAGCGGAAATACGTGAGGCCGAGACCCGGCGTCGCGTGGGAGCGCGTCCTATCCTTATCATCTCACGAACGCGACACCTGAGGCAAACACTACCGACGCTCATGTGTTGTATCGTCACGAGGGCACATGGAGTCGTAGAGAGTCAAGAGACATACGCCGATACACATCATGGCCCGCACCTCCGCCCCCTCCTCCTCCTCCGCCGCCTCCCAGACCGTCTACTCGGCGACGTACAGCAATGTCCCCGTCTACGAGTTCTCCCTCGGCGGTGAGCACATCATGCGCCGCCGCTCCGACGACTGGATCAACGCCACCCACATCCTCAAGGTCGCCGACTACGACAAGCCCGCCCGCACCCGCATCCTGGAGCGGGAGGTCCAGAAGGGCGTCCACGAGAAGGTCCAGGGCGGCTATGGCAAGTATCAGGGTATGTCATTCCACCCCGCCGGCATCAGCGACCTGATCCATGCCATGACCACTAACGATGCCCTCCGCCCTCAGGCACCTGGATCCCGCTGCCCGACGGCCGCGCGCTGGCCGCCAAGAACGGCGTGCTCGAGAAGCTGCTGCCCATCTTCGACTTCGTCCCCGGCGACCGCTCCCCCCCGCCCGCGCCCAAGCATGTCACCGCCGCGTCAAGTAAGCCCCGCCAGCCCCGCGCCGCCGCCGCCGCCGCCGCCGCTCCCGCCCGTCGAGCCCCGCCCGCCGCCAACATGTACCATCACCAGCATCAGACCCACGATTTGGACCCGCCCATGCCCGACGACACGCCCGACAACGAGACCGTCGCCTCCGAGTCGCAGTTCGACGACTATCCCGACATGTCTCACTTTTCGGGCTCCAGGAAGCGGCGACGCGTCGAAAATCACATGACCCAGGCGGAGCGAGAGCACCGGCTGTGGGCGGACGAGCTGCTGGATTATTTCGTGCTGGCCGACGACCCCCTCGACAGTCGCGATACCGCACCAGTCCCCCCTCCGAACGCGGATCTCAACAAAGCCATCGACGATCGTGGTTACAACGCCTTGCATTGGGCCGCTGCCATGGGCGACATTGAGGTGGTGAAAGATCTCATCCGTCGTGGCGCTCGTATCGATGCGCAGAGCCACAACGGCGAGACTCCTCTCATGAGGAGTGTCATCTTCACCAATTCCTTCGACAAGCGAAACATGGAGAAGCTAGCCGCTCTACTCATCCGCACTGTCAACATGCAGGAATGGTTCGGGAGCACCGTCTTCCATCACATTGCCGGCATCACGCAGAGCAAGAAGAAGTATGAGTGTGCGAGGTACTACATGGACTGCATACTGAACAAGATGTCCGAAGTGCTTTCGCCTGATCAGATTGAACGCATTCTAAACGAGCAAGACAACAATGGCGACACTGCCATTACCATTGCTGCACGCAATGGTGCGAGGAAGTGCGTGCGCAGTCTCATCGGCAGGAATGCGGCAGTCGACATCCCCAATGCTGTGGGCGAGACTGCCGACCAACTCATCGTCCAGCTCAATCATCGCCGCCAAGAACGCCATCGCCAGCTCTCGTCATCACCCTTCCAAACCAGTGACACCATCCAAGTCGGTGGAGGAGCAGTGCAGCCGCCGAGTGGCATACCATTCGATCCCCTTGGCAGCCGCACGGCTCTCATGGCCTCGAGCGGCGCAGAGGCGGCAGACCTGTACAAGTCCGAAGCCGCTCTGGCTCTGACATCTGGACTGATCCCGGACATGCTCAGCAAGACCACCGAGCTAGCCAAGGCCCTCGACGCGGAATTAGCAGAGAAGGATGCCGAGCTGGCCGAAGCCGAACGCGTGGTTGCTATCCGGAGGGCAGAGATCGAAGCGATCCAGAAGCAGAAAGAAGAATTGCGCGTCAAGGAGCTCGAGCAGACTTCCGGATTTGGCGCAGATGCAGACGCGCAGCTCATCCGGGATCTCGAGGAGCTTGAACGCGAATGCCATGACCTTACCGAAGACGATCAGGCATTCGCCATCTCGCAGCTGATCCAGACCGAAGAATCACAACTTCCGGCTTCCGATCCGTCCTTGAATCCTGCGAACAAAGAGGAAGCACTCGCGCTCAAGCTCAATCTGTCGAAGCAGCTGCTAGAGGTACAGAAAGAGAGAAGGGATCTGGTGCAGGCTATTGTGCAGGCATTATCCAAAGCGAATGGCGACGAGGGCGCCGAGAGACGGCAGCAGTACAAGCGTCTCATCACTGGCGCCTTGAACGTCAGGGAAGAGGATGTGGAGGGTATGCTCCCGGAGATTGTGGCGGAGCTGGAGGAGTGGAGGGGTCTGGAGGCCTCGGGGGCTTGAACGGCCTCTCTGATGCTGATCTCACGGACGATGTGTGGACTTGGCGCTTCTGCCTGGAATCTCGCAACACTCCACGTGGCCGAGACTTGTATTTGTGATGGCAGGCCTGGGGATGTACATAGAATCTCAGTCCTTCTGGGACTGCTCCTGTCGATATCCATCCTGTCAATAGCACACTCTGTACGAATTGGACGATTTTTGCAACTTGAGTCGAGCGGAGCTTACGACTGTGTGATGAATAAAGCATAGCCGGAACCATGCTCGGTCCAAAACGTCACGACTGATGTGAGATTCTAGGAGACGAAAAGGGAAAAAAAAAAGGGCATGGCAGGTCAATCCTTGTCCCGCGACTCGCGCCGTGACAGCGCGTCTGCATCAAAAATAAAACCGGCGGGGTCCGTCGCCACGGGGACTCGGGCTCCGCGAAAACCTTGCTGGGCGGTTCAGCAGGTTGGGCCGCAGATACGGGGTCGGTCTGACCTTTTTTTTTTTTTTTTTCATCTCTCCATCCTCCTCATGCGGTGGGGCGTCACGGGCCTTGTCAGGAGTAAGAAATAAGGTAGGGTAAGCCCGTATCATTGAGCCTGTTGGCGGGACCGTCAGCGAGGTTACCACCCCAGAATTGGTCGCGGCTTTTCCGCTTTATTTTGGTCATGGGACCGTATGTACGTGTTTGGTTGCTATCTTTGGTCGTCACACGGGTTGTTGCGGTGTGCTTTGGGAGAAATTTAGCGTCTGGGGCAGGTGTTGAGAGGTGTTTGTGGTGTCTTGCTTGCCTTTCATGTCTTGGCTGGATCGATTGGAGATGATGTCGGGGGGTTTCTTTGCGTTCTAGCTGGGTGGGTGGGTGGTGAGAGATGAGGGGAGGGGGATTTGAGATTGATCGTTCATGTTCTACGGATACCGAGGCGGCTTTTCGAGGGATGAGAGGAGGGCTTGGTAGGTTGATGGTTGGTGGTGTGATGGTGGCGCTGTCGGTGTCTCTGACAGGTGGCGAGGGCCTGCGGTGACTCCAAGCTTGGATATCATCACTTGCTCGCGAACGCAATTGTTCGCAAAGTCCTGGCCGAGTGTCCTCACTCACTCATTTCATCCGGGTTGGGGTGCTACGAAGACGGGTCTTACGATGTACCTACTGAGAGCAATGCGGATGGGAATGTGACGGGAGGGCCCTTCTATCCTGGCGGCGACGAGAGAAGTCCGCCGGCAGCGATGGATGATGTTGATGCTCAAGGTCGTTTGGTGGGAGACAGTGCGATGGACCTCCAGACCTGAGAGAAGCAGGGAAAGAAGCCAAAAAGTGATAGATCCGCGCATTGCTGCGCTATGCTTGCTCTTTACATGTCTGCTGTTTTCTCTGTTTCTTCGATCAAATGCCGCATTCGCCATGTCGCACCGAATGATGATGCATTAGCCGACGCCCCTGGGGCACGCCGGCCCAGACCCAAAATCCCATCCCCTCAGTACTTCCTCCTGCACGGAACGCCTCGATCCCGTACTCCAAAGATAAGCGTTGACCGGGCAGAGAGCGGTCTGTCAAGTCGCGATGTCGCGCCTCCAGACTCACCCAGCGCTGGCCGATTGCAGAGAAACTAGCGACTGTAACGCCTACTGGACCCACCGCGCTGAGCCTGCTGCGCCCACTCCGCCTTCTCTCTCTGGGCGTCGAGGCCAAACTCCGTATGCCTCAGGACTCTGCACAGCTGTCAGCAAAACCCGCCCAACCCACGCAACCTCTCGCACCGAACCACTCACCGCTTCAAGAAGTCCACAGCATAGATACTCGTCATAAAAGCCTCCGCGTACGGCTTCTTACCGGAGTTCAACAACCTCCCATTTCGCATCATGCCGATCGCCGACCCCGAGACGGCCGCCACAGCAATCCTCTTCCCCTTCTGGCCGTTCCAAGCACCGAATTCGCCTCCCTCAGCGCGGCACCGGATGTACTCTGCGCCTCCGGCCATCATGGCCGACTTTGCCGCTTTCATGAGGGTGTACTTCTCCGACGGACGAGGGTCTGGAGCCTTGGGGTCCCGCGCAGTCTGACGGTCCCGACCACGACGCCGGTCGTCTTCGGCCTCCTCCTCGTCATACTCATCGTAGGAACGGCTACGACGACGGCGATTGCGCGGGTCATGGCGCTCCCGCTGTCGAGCACGTCTGCGGCGGTCTTCCTCCTCGCTGTCGGACGCCTCGTCGTCACTGTAGTCGCGACGATACCGTCGACGTGGGTCTGGTCGATGGGGATCTTCTCTGTAATGCCCTAGACGCATGCTCCGGTGTCGATCATCGTCCGAGTCGGACTCGTTCCTGTACTGCCGTAGTCCTCTATGGGCTTCGCGGTAGCGGTCTGAGGCTGAGCCCTCCGAGTCGGTCTGCCATCGCCGCAAGGCCTCAGACTGGTACGGGTCCGAGCGAGAACCACGACCCTGATATCCATTGACGTTGCTCAATGCTGATCTCCGGTCGTCGTTCGGGTCCGGTCGGTCGAGCCATTGTGGTGGTTGAGCCTGAGGTCTTCTTTGCTGTTCCATCGTTGTTGGGAAGCAATAGAAAAGTAAGGGATGGTGTGGCTAATGCAGATATGAGGTCGGAATAGATGTGATCGGAAAGTAGCAAGAATCGCACAGCAATCAGAGTTCCCTTCGTATCCTGTCGAGGAGGCGAAAGTCAATCGCTTGCACAGCACGATTTCTATACTGACAGGAAGCAACGCACCGATCTTCGCTAGTCACGTCGAGACCTTCTGTGACCCAGCCAGCAGGGCACTTGGCAACTATGCCCTGTCCACGGACCTGTTATGTAAGACGCACTCCGGCTTTTAGTCCTTCGTACCCTCACGCCAATCCCAGCAGCAGGCGGAGGCGGAGGCGAAGGCGCCCCGCGAACTGACGCGAGGATGGATGCCGGGTCTCTTCAAATAGTGCACCGTGCATGCCATCTTTTATGCTTTTCTGCCCTTCATCTGCCCCGTTTCAGCCTGGGTTTCGAAGGCTTGGTGCGCTGCTGTCAAGGTCGACCTTGATACAAGCCGGCTGACCATCCGGCGACGAGTCCACCCCAGCCGGGGCCCCGGAAACCTTGGATGCATGCTGGTTGGAAGATCTGCCGGATCCGTTGATCCTCGAGTGGCCTATGTTTGCCCCTGGTTGTGTCAGCGTCTCGGTCGTGGACTCGCGCCGCGTTGATTCATCGCTGTGCATGACAGACAGCATGCGTTCCACGTCGTCGAGATGGTGATGAGGGATGTTGGTCATCTTTCTTGGAGATGTTGGATCTCGATGGGGTCGCGGAGTGGCTGAGTCAGCACAAGAGTGGGCCTCAGGACGCGAATATACGAGCAGCATACCTTGAAGTTAATAGCCTCAGCTTTCTGGCGTCAACTGGCTGCGTCGTGTTTCATCCACTGACACAAAACCTGAGGTCTCTATTTGATTGATGGCCTTCGTGCGACTTCAGACCAGAATCACTTCTGACGGCAACGGCCATCGTACCTAATTACCGCAACCAAGTATCGGTACCAGCCTGTCACAAGTTCCACCAGACATCAACATCGACACAGAATCGCCACACCCCAGCCCGATTGAGACCTGTCAAGTCTTCAGATCGATACCTATTTATGTAACTGTCTGGTGACGGATGCAAGAGGGTACTATTCTCATCAGGTATTTCGACTCTGTCAGCGCTGTATATCTGATCCATGTTTGTGAGTTTAGCAACAGACATATGAAACTATTCACCTGTCGCACAATGCAACAGTATCACTCGGCACGAAGGGCTGCAAGATTGCACCAAGTGCCTCAAGCGGAAGCAGACCATGAATTGTCGAGATCGGTTGGCCGCTGTACAGCACACGCGCGAACAGCTTGTCACAACTGGATCTCCTACAGGGACATCAGCGATCCTGCCACCACAGGCGCGTTTCAGTCAGTCGTACGGTTGTGTAAGTGCATCGGCCTTACCAAATTTCGAAAGCGATAATGCTCCCCATACCTGGCCATCTTAAGGCCGCAATACCCAGGGCACCTGCGATCGGCCCAATGTCACCATCGTGGAGAAAGTAATGTACATATGTGATGTTGCTGCTGCCGTTCTGGAATGAAGCCCTCCAGACTGCAGTCGACTCAATTTCAGAAAGGATGGTGCTCCTCAGATGGCAAGAGAAGCCCTGGTTAACAGTGTCAATGGCGCTGGCCTGCTGATGCAGGGGCACCGGCTTGTTGTAATGCGGCCAGATGCCCCGCAGGGCACCTCCCGCACGATCCTGAGTGAGTGACGACTCGCTGGAGCGGAACCAAGTACTGTGATCAGGTCCAGCTTTAGGGAGTAGACCCAGCACTTGGCCATACACACCCCAGAGGTCCTTACCGTGCTGGTAGCCGTCCAGCAGCCCACCGGTTGTGAGCTGTGGGTACTGACATGTTCCCTCGACGTAGGTCTCATCAAAAGGACTGGCTGGGTCCGTGTACGTGGCCGCATAGACTCGCACTGGCTGTTGTGCATGGACGCCATCGCCAGGCCCAGCGTACAAGAACGGCTCGGTGTTGCTGCAGTTATACTTTACATTCTCGCCACCAGGTCGAACGTTGTAGTAGGCCGTCCGCCTTTGATGCCTTTATATGTAATGGAGGTATACCAGGTCGGCTTTTACAGAGCCGTGGGCGACGGGTTCAGGCAAGTTGTATTCCGGCGACCGCGGGTGTGGCATGAAACAGTAGTCGCAAGTGCCTTTCGTATTCGTGATGTATGAGGTACTGTTGAGGTCAGGCGGATAGAAGGTGCAGTACAGCGGGCCGGCATTGCCTGCCCAGTGTGATGAGAGACATTGTACCTTAGGTACCAACTCTATGCATGAACGGCTCAGGCCTACCTTCTGAACCTCACCATAATAATGATGAGCATCTCGCGCATGGCTGCCACGTACTTCGAGGTGGTCCCGATGCCCATGCGGAGGGAGTTGGTTCGTCATCGCATCGCTGCTTTTTAGAAATACTTTGAGGCATGGTGCGCAGCCAACACGTGTGGGCCGAGCTTGTTTCGATTGGGCGTACACAACTTCACATGGAGGAGGTCAGATACTCATGAACTGTTCACCAAAGGACATACTGTATGTTAGCTGGATGCACGCAAGCTCCTGATTGTTGCATGAATGCTGCCAATATTCTATAACAGCAGGCTCAACCTGCGCGCTCTGTCCGACACATCAACGTTGCATCTTGTCCTCATCCTCAGCGGACCCGAGCTTTCAGTGCAGTCTCGTATGACAATCGCAATGAGCAGCAAGCAGAGCTCCAACAGCGATGCGGGTTCCGTTGGCAGCATTGTCGAGCCTCCAATCATTGAAAAGCCGCTCTTGATAGAGGAATGCGAAGAGTCCTGTGCCCCCCTCTGCTCCGGACCTTGCCATGCTTTTGACAATTGCCAGAACCCTTTCGAGACGACGTATACCGCCAAGCCACTTGTGCGCATAATTGCTCGGGATTGCGTAGCTCAAACCACTCACATGCGAGTAGGTAACATCGAAGCGCATATCTCGATAAGCAGTCGGCCACAAAGAGCCTGAGCGATGCACAACTCGAGCCTGGAAATGAATGCTAAGTGCGCGCATGTGTCTAGTGATCCGTACATCACAAAACTTCTGACCGTTGAGGTACAAGTCACCAATTTTGTGAGCCCACATGAGGATGATCTGACGCTCCCAGTCATTAGCCGCAATGCCATGCTTGTATCTGTCGGCGCACAGACGAAGCACGAAATGGTTGTTGGTGTAGTACACTGGCAGACACTCTGCACGAACGCCGCGAGAGACCAGCGTCAGACCAGGTGGTGGAGTGTATACCAGGCTGACGTCTTTCTTCGCCACAACCACCTCTATGGGCTGGGGCGCCGTAAGAGCATGATCATATATCATGAGACGAAGCTCGAGTGGCAGATCCATAAGCCTGAACGGAGGGACGTGCGCCGACTTGTTGGCCTCATTTGCGAGGCGCATGGCTTCGATTCGCTTGTGTGCGCGTTGAAATTTCGCTTCGGCTGCACGGCGTGCGTTCAATGATAGCTCGGTGCTCTCTCGAGCGTTGTTCAGCTCTTGTAGAGCGTACATACGCGTGAATAACGCGTTGCGATAGTGATTCCGTGTGCGTCTCGAGTACCCGTCTCTCAGACGCGGTGCGAGGTTGACAGGTGTGTAGACGGTGAAGGAAGCAGCGGCACCTTCTACTAGTCGTGCAAGATCGTCGCGGTCCTGATCCTCCTCATCTTCTTCAAGGCAGCTACGAAACAGCAAGCCAGTCTTCTCTTCCCTGACGGTAGCTGCAGTCAAGCGGGTTTCGAAGTCGATTGACAGCTTATCCGGGATGCGGTCTTTGAAAATGTCTCTCAGCAAAGAAGGCTTGATGCCAGTATCTGGCACATGGTACTGGATCTCGACAGTGCTTGGGAGTCCAAGGGGGTTGAAACCAAACACAGAGCTGGGATGCCGTATGCCTACAATGACACTGCGCTCAACGTCGCCGAATCCAGTATTGTACGCCAGTCTTGCCGTCGAGAAGGTGACGAACACCGCGCGTCGGAATACAAACGGCACGCGAGTCGAGTCGGTGTTGGCAAGGCTATGCGTTTCCTGGTATGCCCGCCACAAGGCCGTATCAGTCGTGCGGCTGCTCTGATCCACCACACAGTGTCTCCGCAGCCATTGACGAATGTGCGGTTGGCTCAGGGCAGCAGAACAACGTGCAGAGTCGTGCAAAATTAGTGATTCTTGCATGTTCGCAGGGAAGGTGTTCGTTCGTATCCTGATTGAGATGTGTCGGTGTGCGTGTGTACACTTGCGCTCTCACACACGGCCTGCCTCGAAGGAATCTGATTTTGTCGCAAGAAGTAATGCACTGCTGTAAATGTCGTGGAGTATTGAGCGGTCGCGACTAAAAAGCGAGCGTCGACGTGTTTCTTGCTTGTCCCACATACCTATTCACATGCTTCATCTACCTGCATGTGAATCATTTCTCCAGCCGCGAGACAGCCGTGAAAGCCACTCGGTCTCAACGGCTTGCAGCATTTCGGCCATCCCTCAGAACATATCACATCACAGAGCAATCGACGTGCTCAACCTTCTTTCCGTACTTGAAGACCATGCCATGCATCTCTCTCTCCATTCGCTCAAGCAACCACTCTAGAGCCTCCTCTACACTATCTCTTGGTTCTCCTTGCATCAAGATCCCCAGAAACCTTCGCTCGTAGGTCCTTCTCACCACCAAGGCATAGTGCTTGTTCGCAGCACTCGAAGAAGCGGGATCCTCCATGACTTGGGTGATGGGCCGCTTCTCATTCCCCGATAGCATCGGACTGGGCGCAGCGGGCACCGCGCCAGCTTTCGCTACGATGACCTCGATCTGATCCTCCGTCGAGCGATTGAGAAGGGACGCATTGGCCAATATCTGCGCGCGCAGGTCGAGGATTGTGCGTGGTGGCTTTGGAGCTGATGCTGGCGCTGTATAGGCTGGTGGATCCATGCAGGGTTGGCTCATTGTTCTACCGTCTTGTCGATAGACGTTGATGTAAACGTCAGTGGTCTGCTATAACGAAGAAGTTTGAGCTAGAAGCGATCAGCAAGCCAACTCGAACATAACTCGCGCTGCGCCACTTGGAGGATCCCATATGTTCCGTCATCTACTCTATCAAGCATCTTGAATTGGCACCCTTCAGGCGGGTAGCGTCTGATACACTTCTTGGATGCACGAGAATTTGTGGTAAAGAGGTGGTGTTGCGTCGCGCTACATACAAGTATTCTATGGTGTGGCCTGTGCACCTTCTCCTTTCAGCAAGACATGCCATGACCTCCATCTACATCTAGGTGGAATCATGTGCGGACGAGCGAAGTCACATCGAACCATATAGGGCCTGGGCGAGTCGTCGACAATGATCTACCTACCAGATGAGCTCTGGCTTCACATCTTATCCTTCGTGCCACCCGCCTTCATCTGGACGGATTGCCTATTGATAAATCGCCAGCTCCATCGCCTGAGCCAGACGTACGCAAAAGATGAGCTTCTACCACGCTTCAGGATGAGCCACACCATGTCGCTGGCGTCCGGATCACACCATCGTTGGTACGATGTCTGGGGCACAATGACCTTCCACAGTCCGACTCTGCCGCCATGTACACAATCGCGCAGTGGCTCGGCCTCTGACTACGTGCTGTTTTCAGCATACTCGGCTTCTCCAGCGAAGCTACAGGAGAGAGTTCTCCTGAAATGGAGAAGCATAGCTGTTTCATCTCCGAACGCGAAGCCGAGGCCACAAGAGTGGAAGGTGCAATTTGGGGCTGAAGGTACGAGCGTGAGGAGACTGACGACAGTACAATCTCTGGATGTCAACGACGGCGGTGGAATTCAGATCAATTGGAGGGAGCTGCTAAGCCAGTACTGGGGATGGCGTAAGGAGTGATTGATTATGAGAGCATTTGAACGTTCGACTTTGCTGCAAAAGCTCGCGAGGCGGTGTTATCCGACGATCGCTATTCAATGCTTCCAGCGCATCAGCCAAGTATGCTCTCTACACCGCTGTTGCCAGTATCAGATTGCCCCTTCGCAGCGCACTGTGCCCGCTTTGACCCGACACGATCAACCCTCCACTAGGCCGCGCGCCATTTCCTCGATCGAGAGACTACGGAAGCAGCTTTCTTGATTTTGTCGAGCTTCCCGGACTGCCAGCCAGCGAGGTACTTTCCCAGAGCGTGGTGCCAGTAGTGGACGTCGAAGCTCTTAGGCTATTGAGCGAGAACGGTCAGCCTGAGGCCCAGGGCTGTGACAGATGCCGACTCGACTTACACCATACTCGATCCTGTAGTCGGTCTCGAAATGCTTATCCGACGCAAACCAACCCATATCGAGGTCTTGTCTGCAGGTCCCCGCTTTATTGAACCTGACATAATTGCCCGTGATGAGCTGAATGAGCTGTGTGAGGTTGCGGTCAAAAGAAGTTGTCGAGCTCGACATGGAGAACGAAGCGGCGCTCGACCCTGAGAGCCGGCCTGGACATGTGCTTCATCGACCACATGAGCTGCTCGGCATCGAAATTGTCGATATGCGCGTGCATGACGGTAGCAAAGCGTGGTACTTCAGCATAGAAGATGCCAGGAAACTCGGATTTGATCTGTCGAGCATCAACGATGTGACAGCTTCGGAGGGCTGAGACTCAAGACTTACCTGTTTGCATACACGGATCAGAGACGGTCTCTGTGGGCGATGGTCCCTCAAGTCAATACGCTGGACGGAAAAAGTGTCGAATGACTGCGCGATAGAGGTCCAGATCATGTTTCTCAGTTCTGACGGCAGGTCCATGAGAGGGCAGTGCTGTGCGATCGCAGGGTGACTAGGCGCTGGCTTACGCCGGTACCACAGCCCACCCATTGTGGTGGGTGTTCGTGCACACAGTCAGAAAACAAACAGCATGACTCCAATCCAGTAGAAGGCACGGACACTTGATTCACAAGCATGTGAACGTCGAGGACAAGTCTTGGCGCACTATGTCTCAGCAACTTATGCATGAATCCATGATATGGATGGCATGGGCACATCTGACCTATATCATGCTATGAGAATGCTGGAGCTACATCAAGTATCATCAGAAAGGGAAGCTGTCATGCGAGTGGCAAGAGGGATTACCATGGGGTTCATTCATCGACTTGCTGAGCACTTCTGACTTACAAAGGTGTTGCTGGCTGTCCTCAGTTCTCGACAACGTACGAGCATGAGCACACGGAGACACGCCGGTGGCAACGATTCCAAGGCACATCCCTCGCATGAATCATGCATATTACCTAAGCCGTTCGGTACCTCACGTAGTGACGTCGCTACTCAAGATCGTCCTTGACCAACAACACTCTTGTATGGCCAGCATCAGAGCGACACATGTCCAGCACCGCCTTCCAGACCGCGTACAAAGGTCTCATCCAACGGGGTCGACTGCTGACAGATCCGCACCAAGCCGCGCTCATCACCCGCCTGGATCAGCTCCAAGCGGAACTCGCCTCCCGCAACCATGCCCCCCCCTTCCTTCCAGGCCGCCCGGCCGCACCGCCGACGGGCCTCTACATCTACGGCTCAGTGGGGACAGGCAAGTCGCGGCTGATGGATCTGTTCGCCGCGACCCTCCCCCCGACGGTCACGCGACGACGCATCCACTTCCATGAATTCATGATGGACGTCCACTCCCGCCTGCACGTCGCACGCGCCTCGCCATCCTACGCCGGAGATCCATTGATCCAGATCGGTCGTGCCATCAGGGAGGAGAGCCAGGTGTTGGCCTTCGACGAGTTCCAGGTCACGGACATCGCGGACGCCATGATCCTGGCGAGGTTGTTCGGGTCCATCTGGCAGCACGGCGGCGTCATGGTCGGCACGAGTAATCGTCACCCGGACGACTTGTATGAGAACGGGCTGAATCGAGACGTGGTGCGGCCGTTCATCCGACAGCTGCAGCAGAGGTGTGAGGTCTGGGAGATGGGCGGTCGGCAGGACTACCGGACGCGAACCGGCCAGAGCGTGGGCGGCGAGAGGGAGGAGAATTTCCTGGTCGACGGCGCGGCGTTCCGGCGGCGCTTGGAGCTCGTGCGGCATGGCCGGCGGCTGGAGCAGGTCTCGATTCCTGTCCAAGGCAGCCGGGTCCTGACCATCGACGCCGTGGTATCTGAACGGCATGCCGACCGTCTCAGCGTCGTCAGCAGCAGGTTTGAGGATCTCTGTCAACGCAATTTGGGCTCCGCCGACTACCATGCCCTCTGTTCGAGAGCAGAGACCATCTTCCTTGCTGGTCTTCGCTCCTTCCGCCTGACTGAGAGAGACTTCGTCCGGCGCTTCATCACCCTGATCGATCTGGCATACGAGACGAAGACGCGGATCGTATGTCTGTCTAGTGTCCCTATCGGCGAAGTGTTTGTCGAGATTGCAAACGCCGAACAGAACAAAGCCCCGCGGTCGGGCATGGGTATGAAGGTCAAGGGCCAAGGGGGCGCGTCCAGCAGCATGATGAGCACTTTCATCGGCGGTACCGAATGGTCGGCTACCGGTCTGATGGAGGCGTCTTTGGCGACCGGTGGAGCTGGCGAGACAGATGTTGGGTTCGCCATTGGGAGGGCGTTGTCGAGGCTTTACGAGATGGGCTCGCCATCATATGGCACAGTGGACTGAGAAGTGCACTGTTGTCGAGGCGACGCTATGATAATGCTGATATTTGATCTATCGAATAAGATCTCTCTCGTAAGAGCCAGAGCAGAGAGCCAGAGCAGAAAGCTGTTCAACATCCTAGGCGCCTAGTGGCTTTCGCTGTGGTCTCACAAATCCACGGACACGCCATCGGTCGGCTCCAACCATGTCACCGTAACGTGCGTGCTATCAAGAGCCGCACTTCTCGACGCCGCACTCGCATTTCTCAGGATGTCGAGCGCCCACTCCTTCGTCATCAACCAAGGGATCAGCACATTCGCGAATGCTCCAAGAAACACATTGAATGTCAACTCGGCGGCCGCCATGAAAGTGAGCCGATGCTGGACTGGAATGATGATTAAACTCAGTAGCGAAGTTGTTGGCGCAAGGCTGAATATATGATCGAGTGGGGTGGTCCACAGACTCTGGAGGGGTGGGTCAGCTTCGGTGGGGTCACGGAGGAGACAAAGGGGTGTACAGACCGTCTTCAATTCCCACCAGATGACCCGCGCTGAATTGCGCCTCCAGATGCCACGGAATGCCGAGATGCACAGGCCGAAGACTTCCATAGCCACGACATTGATGAGAAGCCATTTGAGCGCTGTGTTGACCCAACTCAGCGTCGAGCGCTGCACTTTGCCCCTGGCAAGCAGGCGGCGCATCATCTCTTCCTCCAGCTCCTCATCGCCCTCGACCGTTTTCTCGATCAGCGGCTTTTCGCTGGAGACGTTGGCGCTTGGCGCAATACGCGCTCGGCCAGGCAACACTCTCTCGAGCCAGCATTGGAACCAGTAGTTCAGAGGCGTCAGAATGAAGCTGATGATGGTGTCCCGTGGAAGCTTGTCGAAATAGAAGTCGTTGTGGCTCTGAGTTTCGTCCTCGGTGGGCTCCATCCACAGCTCCGCCGGCACATTGCTGTACCAGGCTCGATCCCAGAGGTAATGGGCTGCGATATCACTCGCTGCCTTCAGGATGACCACATATATCACCGCTTTCCACATGGCCTTTGAAGTCCATGTCGACGGCATCTTTGCTTGTTTCTGTGTCGATGTTCAATCCAGCGAGTTCTAGTCGTGAGTGCTTGTAGGCAGTCCGGTTTGGAGCAGCCATGCATAGTGGTCCACGACTTGACCTTTAAATGCGCGATTATGGGCAGCCATAGTTCAATCACTGTTGGCGCTCCTGCCAATAGTATCAATTGATACCAAAAGATCGCGCGGAAGGATCAAACAGCTTTGGGGTCGGCTGTGCTGCGCCGCTCGAGCCGCATTGGAGCTGGTAGTACGTCCAATCGCTTTCCCAGTGAAGAATTCGCCGCATCTGGCGCATCTCCTAGCGTTTGAGGGCTATACAGCTGAGATCCTGTCAGCGCGGTTGACTCATGTCGGCCGTGGTTTTGAGCCTGCTCTGTGCCGAAGCAGGGACAGCTCAGAAACCTAAAGAAAGCCAGCACCGTTTTCTCAGCAAGGTCTGGCTGGGTCTGCGGGCATGCGCAGTGGCAGGCATCCATAAGTAAGCGACATCGTTGCGCGCTTCGATGGCGGGCCGACAAGGCAGAGAGCTGATTTGAGATCCACGGGCAGGAAGAGGTCAAGACTTGAACCTGTGTATGATCGACTCGGCGTCTAGATGTATCAGCAGTAGGTCGACACAGGGTCCAAGTTCACCCCACTACGACCCCTCTACGAGCAGATGCCAGGCGTTATCATGACATGTATGGCTCAGCAGCACCAGGGAGAAGGCCGAAGTGGTCAGATGGCTTCGTATGGCCTTGGCAACACGCAAGTCCAGCTCTTGGACTGTGGCAGATGTGGCTGTGCAGATGTGGCGCTCTAGTGGATCACCATCCTCTGTCGTCACTGTGGCTCATCGCAAGCTGCCGAGCATTAGATAGACTGAGACTGCTCTGTTGAGGGATAATCCCGTGATTTCCGTGGCGGTGTCAAGGCGTCAGGTGGAGGTCTCCCGGGAGCGTCTCGTCGTCAAGTCATCAGCGGAGGGACTTGGCCAAGCGCCCGGAGAGTTCGAAGATGTCGGGTGCCGGTGGGTGAAGTGCAGGTGACAGTAGTACAGTGCGCAGGTGAGCAGGGAAGCTGGAAGTTGGCAACGCGCCAGTAACGCCTACGTCACTGAGCCACTAGCGGCTCGTCATCCCAGCCCCGACCTCTTCTTTCTTCCCTATTAAACTGCTCTCGTCGGACCTCTTCCGTCAGCCTCCCACAAGCCGCAACGACTATATCGACTCCCGCGACCACCAGAAACTACACCACTCAGATCCACCACCCCGAACATCCACCACCTCCGCCACCATGCCTTTCACCGGAAGGTAAGCCTCCCCCCACGAAGCGCAACCCGTTCATCAGGCGGCGCACGAAGAACGCCGTTGCCGCCCGCCGTCGTCTCCCCGGTGTCGACCGCCAGAAGCTAACAAGGGCCTCAACAGCGACATCATCAAGATCATCTTCGCCATCCTCCTGCCCCCGCTCGGTGTCTTCCTCGAGCGCGGCTGCGGCGCCGACCTCCTCATCAACATCGTGCTCACATGTCTGGGGTACATCCCCGGTATCATCCACGCCCTGTACGTTCTCAGCGCCCCCACACACACCCATCGACTCCGTGCAGACGTGGGGCGCACATCGCTGACAATGTCACAGTTACATCATCCTCAAGTACTAGACCAGGCGCGTATATGCGCGGACACACGGCGGCACGATGACAAGACTACGAGATACTTTTTGAATATCAGCAAAGCTAGCTATACCCATTCGAACTTTTTCCAGCACACCCGATCATTCGCCACGGTGATACCCTTTTGATCGAGGTGCATCAGCATACCGCAAAGGCGGAGGCGTTCGGCTCAGCACCAGGGTGAGGTTTCGGGGATCCGTGAGGCGATAATGTTTTTCATCATTGTATAGTAGTGGATTGAACGAATTCCCTACTCGACCCATTCCTCCTCTCCATCTTGTTACTCGAAACCCATCACCCTAAACCCATCACCCTAAACCCATCACCCTACACTGCCTGATTCGCGAGGACTGGCGTGGGCAATGGAAATATGAGCACGGCATTGACCTCGCGTCATTGCCATGGCCGGCGCCCAACAGCAACCCAGTATGTGTGTCAATCGGTATCCCGTACTTTTACATGTCGCGGTGGCCAGCGCCCTCCAACGCCATGCGACCCGAAGCAATGTTTCGTCTTCGCGCACCCCCTTGCATATGCTCACGCACTGCTCCCTCATCGCAAAGCCTTCTCCGCGAACTTGGGCAGCACAAACGCACTCTCGTGCACCTTGGCGCTGTAGTACTTGAACAGCTTGTCCTCCTCCGCCTCATCGAGCTTCCTCAACGGCTTGCTCACGTCCCTGCTGCCGTCCTTGCAGCAGACCATGAACCCGATCTGCCCACTAGGATAGGTCGGGATGGTGGTCCAGGCATACTCGGCGACAGGGAAGACTTCCTTGCAGCTCTTCTTGAGGTCGACGATGAGCTTCATGTGGAGCCATGGGTTCTCGGCTGGAGAGGAAAAAAAAACACACACGTCAGTAGATGATTGGGGGACGACCCCCAACGCCATTTTTCAGAACGCAGGGGTCATTCGGGGGAGGGCTTACAACCTTGGGTGGTGATGACGCCGCCGTCGCGGAGCGCCTCCTTCAGGAGCTGGAAGTAGGGCTTCTGGAAGAGCGCCTCGGCGGGGCCCTCGGGATCAGAGGAGTCGGTGATGATGACGTCGAACGAGTCCTTGTAGTCCGCGAGGAACTTGAAGCCGTCGCCGACGTGCACCTTGACGTTCGGGTGCTGGAAGCCCACGCTCATGCCGGGCAGGTACTTCTTGCTCAGCCGGATCACGGCCTCGTCGATGTCGCACAGCACCGCCTCCTCGACCGACTCGTGCTTGACCACCTCCCGCAACACCCCGCCGTCGCCGCCGCCGATGACGAGGACCTTCTTCGGGTTCGGGTGCGAGAACAGGCCCAGGTGCGTGATCATCTCCTGGTAGGCGAACTCGTCGCGCTCGGTGCATTGGATGACGTTGTCGAGCACGAGCACCATGCCGTAGTCCGAGGACTCGAAGATGAGGACGTCTTGGTACTTGCTCTTCTCGTGGTGCACGATCTGGTTGACCTTGAGCGTCATGGCCTGGCCGGGCCACATGTCGCTGATCTCGCGGAACCAGCCATCCTTGATCGTGGGGTGTGTGATCTCAGCCATTGCTACGGTGGTGATGGAGTTGCGGTGTCGATGGATGGAGGGGGATTTCTGGAGAATTCGGTGGAATTGGTTTGAGGTCAGGTGGGGGGCGGCAGAAGGTGTAGATGTGAAACGAAGGGCGTGTGTCCTTGTCACAAGACGCTGCATCAACCTTGAAGTTTTTCAGAGGTCTCAGCGCGCTCGATTGCCCCACCATCCCACTGCACTCGGCGCCAGCCGCGTTCGCGTGCCGGGACACGGCTCTTTTGAGCCGCGCCTTCCTCTTTTGGATTCCATATTCTCAGCTGATGAGAGCTTGTCCGCCCCCTCCGAGTCCATCCGTCGCCCGCATCCTCGAGCTGTCGTGCAGACTGCAGCATTGCTACAGTCCCGCCACAGGCTCATGGATCGCAATCAGGTGATTTCGCAGCCACCACAGGCGCGCCAACGTAGTGACCTGCATGTGGCAGGACGGAGCCGGTAATAAATGAGCTGCCGACTTCCATGCATGCATGCATGCATGCATGAGGCCGCACGATCGTCGTACGAGGACCCTGGTGATAACGGCCTTAGAAGAAGGCGACATCGCATCGTCTTGGTTCTTGGCTCGGCATATACCTTGATCCTCGTGCACCGAGCATGCGACATGTCAAGGCAGTCATCGGTCAAGGAATCAAAAATGACGGAGCAATCGCAGCCAACTACTAGTCAGACAGACTACACCAAACGATGGTGGGCCCGAGATGCCGGTGTCACCGACAAGACTCGCCATCTTCTGGAGCAGTACAGCAAGATCCCAGCGGATCAGGTTGAAACTCATATCCGCACACTGGTACCACTGCCCGACTCAAGGCTCGGGTGGATGACGATCAACTGACGAACTGTCGCAGCAAGACAAAGCATCCAAAGTCCACCCATACCCCTGCATCGGCTCCTGGCGTTTCCTCGAATGGGGCCTGAAGACGCACCCATTGTACGAGTGCGAGATCTTACCACGAATGCTGACAGGCGACGAGATACTCCTCGACATGGGCTGCGCCATCGCCCAAGACATCCGCTGGCTGGTCTCCGACGGCGTCGACAGTTCGAGGACCTACGGCGGCGACCTCAGACTGGATTACCTGGACATCGGATTCGAGATGTTCCGCGACCGGGACACTTTGAAGACGAAGTTCATCCAAGCCGATATCATGGATCCGGAAAATGCGCTGTTCGGGGAGCTGGGAGGCCGAGTCGACATCCTGGTCGCCTCAGCGTTCCTCCACCTCTTCACGTACGATGTGCAAAAGCGGGTCGCGATGGCTTTGGCCAAGCTCCTGAAGCCTCAGAAAGACAGTCTGATCGTCGGCAGGCAGATGGGGAGCTTTGTGCCTGGAGAGTACAAGCGGCGCGACGACGATGTGGTGAGATATCGGCATGATGTTGAGAGCTGGAAGAGGTTTTGGGAGGAGATTGGCGAGGAGACGGGCGTGGAGTATGCGGTGGAGGCTGAGCTCCTCGAGATTGAGAAGCACTTGAGGCCAGAGAGGTCGGTGGGAGAGACCGAGGACAATTCTGGGAGGATGACGTTCTCTGTGCGGAGGATGAATTGACCCAGGCTTGCTGGTCTCTAGTGCTCTGCGCTAGTTTGGATTCACATGTACTTTCGCCCGTCTTTACTACAGACATCATGTCCGTCACGTCCCCCTTTCTTGCTTATCACTTTCATCCAGACCCTACTTTTTAGGACCAGTGACGCACCTCATTTGTCACTACTGTCTTCGACGCACGCGATGCATTGTCCACTGTTGTGACGGCGCAGGCTAAAGATTGAGCTCATGGACGCTCCACGATGCGTTGCAGATCAGTGATATTCAGCACGGGGTTAAAAATGACATGCTGTGCAGCCGCGAAGCCATGTCTGCTACCTCAGCAAAATGTCTGGACTGGCTACAAACAGCTCATGGGACTGCAATCTCTCCAATACATGCAGCAGTCGAGACCAAAAAAAGCAATTGTGTTCCGATACCGAGAGTCGAACTCGGGTCGTCAGGGAAATCAAAGCAATGAAAACCTGAAATGCTAAACCTCTACACTGGCCTGGGCATTAGAAACTTGTTCCATGAATGGCGGCGTGCTACCCGTTGACTCACCTATACCGGATTGACCCAGCGATGCCCCAAACATGATGATACGGCCAGTGATGAAAGGACCCGAGAAGCTGCCGAGCGGCGACGTGCATGTGACAGTGGCGGTGAGTCAAGCATGACATGTCATATGCAAGTAGGCGGCGGGCAGCACGTTTCCGGAAGACGAAGCGATGCTGAAGCGCCGAGCGAGCTGAAGCGATTGCTGGACAGCAAAGGGCTCGTTGAGAAACGGCTTGCCTGTTGTGACGAACTTCAGATCATACAGCCAACGTTGCCAAGTTCACGCCGTCGTTCGAGGCCCGAACAGCGGTCGTGGTTCCTACAGAAGCCGGCCAGATCATTCAAGGACGCTCTGTGGTACGGGTTCAAACAGCTCTGCCCATCATGATTCGGAAGTAGAAATGCTGAAGTCCGTCTGCAATGCTCCTGTCGAGCCCATGCAGTACTCAACTTTTGTATAGTCGCATCACCAAGGCTGAATGCCGAGCAGCAGTGCAGCTTGGCGGTCCAACTCCTCCAGCGGAAGATGTTGCTTGCCCTCGGCGACATCGGCAATGTTCTATCGAGAGTCGGGACATCAGCATTGCTGACAGACTCAAAGATCTCTCACCTTCTTTGGCGGTCTCAGAAGGCCATCGTCTGGTAGCCCACTCCTTTTCGTGCCTGGTAGACTCCCTGTACTGATCTCGTGCGCCTCAGTACTCACTTTCCGCGCCGGATACTTCTGTTCTAAACCCTCGAAGCAGTTCGAGCTTGGTGCCTTGCCTGTGCCATCCGGACCTCGAAAGTATGGATGCATCAGAGCTTGCTCCGCACCGAATCGCTTCGCCGGGTCATACTCCAGAAGCTTCTTCAACAGGTCCAGTGCTGAGTCGTCTGGCGGGGGGGAGCCGGCGGTATGATTATAATGGTTATTTGTGATGGTGGTTCTGTACCACTTTTCAAGTGTCAAAGGCCGGTTCACGGCCTGGTTAGTGACCTGGACTTGTCCAAGATTGTTGTATTCTGGCATGGCGGCGAGAAGAGGCCAGTCTTGCTTTTTCGGCAATCCGAGGATCTCGCCGATCTTCCCCATCTGATTACGCTGGAACGGCACGGCTTTCTTGCTGTCCTGCTTCGCCTCCTCTCCTTTGAAGATTGGCCTGAGACTGAGCAATTCCGCGAATATGCAGCCGACAGCCCAAAGATCAATAGCAGTGGTGTAATGTCGAGCGCCTAGCAGGAGCTCAGGTGCACGATACCATATCGTGACGACGACCTTGTCGCCTGAGAACAAGGCATGCAAGGGCTTGTAGAACAAGCGCGCCAGCCCCAAGTCGCCAATCTTGATCTCGCCGCGTGAGGTCACCATGATGTTTGCAGGCTTGAGGTCGCGGTGCATCACCCAGTTCTGGTGTAGGTACAGCAAACCTGAAAGGAGCTGATACATGATACTGCGAAGCATCGTCGCAGGTATTGGCGTCCGTGGCAGCAGACTGTGGTGGTGGATGATCTGTAGCAAATCGTGCTCGGCATATTCGAAGACCATGAAAATGCATTTGCTTTCCAGGATGATCTCGACCAGGTGAACAAGGTTAATATGGCTAAGCTCAGTACACAAAGCCATTTCTCGAATGGCTGACTGAGAGATGCCAGTATACTGAAGCTCAGCACCCTCCTTGTCCGGCTTGAACTTCTTGATCGCAAAGGCTTCTACTTTGCGACCAGATGGATGGTAGACTGGCTCGACCGGACGATTGGAACTCCGCTTCGTCACAGCCTTGTACACGCGGCCATATGTGCCGCTGCTGATGAAGCCAACGATATCATAGTGGTCGTTGATGTGGCGCTGCGGTGCGTATGGTGTCGCTTGCATTCTCACAAGAGGTGGTGTGTCTGGCGCTTCTGTTATGGGTCGTGAGCTTTGTACCCAACTTGTTGCAGCGCTGCGGTCGAGGATGCATCATACGATCGAGCACCGAAGTAGTCGTCGTCGGAGATTGACTCGCGGAGGCCGCAATGGTCGTGATTGCGAATGGAGACAAGCAGATCGGGCCTCACCTTCAAATGCAGCCTGCGCAGTCCGCTTCAATGCAGGCACTTGCGCAGGCACGCTTGTAGCAGCTGCAGTGCTCACATTATGTTTCGCAGGAGGCGTATCAGAAGCAGCGGCGGCCATTATTTCTAGTTCCTGCCGTCGAATCCGCTCGTCCAGGTCTCGACGGAGGTATGCTTACCGAGGGCGAGCCGCAAGCCTCCGCTTCCCAGACACGGGAAATGATGACCGAAGGATGGCGAAGCGACTCGTACATACGCTTTCTTTCCGAGTGGAGTACCTCCCCTAGGCACGCTGCGGCTTTAACGTGAGGCACAGTAGCTGATATTACTAGCGTATGGTTGACGGAGGATGGGTTCAGAATGAGGGTGGAGCGCAGGCGGGCCGGGATGGCGACCTGCAGTGGTGGCACCGTGGTGTTGTTTTGACGCAGTTCGCATGCGAGATAAGCTTGACCGGTAGAAAAATAATCCCGTCTGGTGGCCGCGGGACACGTATCCATGCGTGCCTGCCCTTTATGGAAAGGCGCCCAAAGCTCGTCGCGCAGGTGCACAAGAGCATGGTGTGATGACCTGCGAAGGTTCACGACAGAGAGGAGAGATGCTTTGGAATTGTGCAGACTGCATGCCCCCCTCGAGCATAAATTTATGCATGTGCATAAGCATAAGCACATGGCATCACGCTGACGCGCCTCACACCTCGACGACTGGTACCCGACATGTACATGTACCTAGGTAAGCATTCAATATTCACCTTGTTACAACTTGTGGTGAGCTACCACGCAACATAGTCGATTGCCAAGCAGGGCAGTGGGGTAGAGCCAAGCAAGCATCGCCGTACCATAGATCTGGCCTGATCTCGTATACGAGGCGAGCTCATCGTCGGCCCAGTAGTATGGCGACGTCAAAGTCGATGGTCCGCGATCTTACGCCATATCTTCTCTACCTCTTGCTCACTGCGACCATCGGGCCACTGCTCTTTGGATACCATCTGTCAGAGCTCAATGCGCCCCAAGAAGTCATCACGTGTGCGCGCCAGGACTCGGCGTCCTACACATCACGCCTGCGTGCCTCGCTGAAACAACATGCCGGTTATGGCGCGGAGACTACAGCAGGCCCAGCATTACCACAATGCATACCGATGGATGCAACACAGTTCGGGCTGGTCAGCTCATTCTTCACCCTGGGCGGTCTGATTGGTGCTCTGAGTGGCGGTCCAGTGACGACGAAATATGGACGCCTCAAGGCCATGATCACTGCTGCGGCATTCGCGGCAGTGGGTCCAGTATTTGAGGCCCTGGCTACGAATGTTGCCTTGTTCACAGTGGGGAGATTCATTGCGGGCGTTGGTGCCGGTGCAGCCACTGTCATTGTGCCAATTTACATCAGCGAGATCGCGCCGCCAGGTCAGAAGGGAGCTTGGGGCAGTTTGACCCAAGTCATGATCAATGTCGGGATCCTCACTACTCAGCTGCTAGGCCTATTCCTCAGTCGAGGGCAACTATGGCGCATCATCCTGGGGGTCGGAGGCGCGATCGCCGTGTTGCAAGCTGTGCTCCTCCTGCTAGGCGGTCAGGAGAGTCCGAAATGGATGGCAGACCACGGCAAGCCTTCACAAGCCAAGAAGATACTACTGAGCATCCGCGGTCATCAAGCCAACGTCGAGGAGGAAGTCACTGGCTGGGGTGTTGAGTCATCTCGGGATCTCGACGATGAGGAGCAGACTCTGCTACAAAACGAAGACAGGATGCACGAACACCCTGGCGAAGGTGCAGAATATGAGGGTGCACCTGAGGTCGGCAGCTCAAACAGGAAGCACAACGCCACCCGGAAAGCAGAGCAGACCTCCAAAGCGATGGGCTTTCTGGCTGTCCTGAAGAACTCGGATTACCGTCCCGCAGTCATTGCAGTGGTCGCCGTAATGGTCGCTCAGCAGCTTTGCGGCATCAACAGCATAGTCATGTACGGTGTCGGACTGCTCTCGGATCTTCTTGGGGCGAACAGTGGAATTCTGAACTTGGCTGTGTCAGCTTTGAACCTGATCGTGACTTCGGCCTCGGCGCCTTTAGTGGACAGAGCTGGACGCAAGACGTGCCTTCTAATGAGCATCACAGGCATGGGCATCATGAGCGTGCTTCTGGCAATTGGCATCATGCGGCATATCCCCATTCTATCCGCCATCTCGGTACTAGGCTTCGTTGCCTCTTTTGGTCTTGGCTTGGGGCCAGTGCCCTTCATCCTCAGCTCTGAGCTGGTAGGCGCCGAGGCTGTCGGCGCGACTCAGAGCTGGGCATTGGCTGCGAACTGGATCGCGACGTTTGTCGTTGCGCAGTTCTTCCCTCTCATCAACGAAAAGATGCCAAAGGGCACGGTGTACTTCGTCTTCGCCGGCTTTGCGCTTGTGTTTGGCGGATTCGTGGCTTGGTGGGTACCGGAGACAAAGGGAAAGAGTGACGTGGACGAGGTCTGGGGCAGGAAGAAGGGTGACAGAGAGGATTGAAACATGAAGCCAGTCTGATATGTGGTTGCTCCGGAATCACGCCTTATGCTGATAGCGCACAACTCGGGTCCTGTTCGACAGAATATGATACCCCATCACACCGCCTTGACGCAGTCTTCGTATTGCTCCATCTGAGCCCACAACCAACCTGGTGGTCGCAAAAAAGCATCTGTTGGGTGCAGCCCGCCCGAGAGCAAATGATTCGTTCCGCAACTCATCTCCACTCGCCGACTGTTCGCAAAGAGCCAAGACTCCCTCTGCCACTTCCTCTCCCCCTCCTCGTCCGCCAAAAATCTCTCAAAACATGGTCTTGTCACACGGTTTGCCTTCCGCAACACGGTCGTGATAGTGGCATCCCGCGTCCTTCGTCTCGTACGGCGCCTTTCCGTTACCGGGTCCGGCTTCATCCTTGCTACGAGATCAAGCAAGAACGCATTATGCAAAACCCTCCACGTTCCACTCCCTGGTGGCGACATCTACCATCAGCTTGCGCGCTGCGGAATCCTGGCGACCTCCGCGGTAGATATCCTGATACAACGGGACCGGAATCTCGCTCTCGACGTCCATTTCCTCGATGATGCTGTCGGTCGCAGCATCTCGCACCGAGGTAGAGAGTATGCGGTCGCCGAGCTGCCACAATCTACCGAGACGACGCCACTCGTGGCTCTCACTGTCGGTGTCTTCGCCATCGTATCGCGTGTAGTTAGCTCCGCTATTGATGAAGTGAGAGGATATCTCAAAGGTCTCCGGATCTCTCTCGTCCGGCAAGACGACCGCACGTTCCTGCTCTTCGTTCCACTCTTGCTTCAGGGCCGCCTTGAAGAAGTCGGAGTGGGCCTTCAGCTTACCTTCGTCGACGACGAAGAGCTTTTCGTGACGGCCTACCTTGACGGTGATGGTCGTCCTGTCAGGTCTGCCCGAGTTAGCCTCTGAAGCTAGGTATCTCTCCATACGTTGTCGTCAATGGTTATGAGCAGTCATTCTTGATCAGGCAACTCCACTCTTGGGGAGGGAAATCCTGAACTGAAAAACGTATCTTGGTGCATCGCTCAGCTTCTTCCTGATCCTGCGCGATCTGTCGGTATCATTTGACTTGCGCTTATTTGTGCTGCTTGGATCCATCTTTGCAATGTTCTTGTCAGAAATAGTTAGGTAGGGTCAGAGCGAGTACTTAGGGAAGATCTTGCAGGTGGATGTCTCATGTGGTGGCAGGCACGTTAAACAGTGAAATGACGTTTGGGTATGTATACTATGTGACCACGGGCTGCATGCTTACAAGACGCTCATCTGATCCGACGACATGGACTCTCAATCTCCACAGTTGCAGCAACATCTATACCTGTCGTCTCCTCGGGCGCTCGTGGTATCATCTCAACACCAGCTTCCCAACACACTCACCACGTAGCGTCCTCAGCCTGGCACTCTCAGAACATGCTTCGATAGCAGCCACTCGCCGGCAGATGCTCGTGATATTGACAGCCAAGCCGGGTGCCGAAGAGCAACTCACAATCGAGGCCCACCCAGCTTTGCTTGGTAGCAACCAGTACATCCCACAAGAACTCCTTCGGCACCCCGTCATCATGCTTCATCTCCTTGATCTTCTCGACATCCCAACTGCTCACCGCTATATTGACAAGCAGCTTCTTCATGCCGACTTGTGCCGTCGCGCTTTGGCTCCATACTATGCTGTGCATATTGGTCGGAAAGTTGCCATGATGAGGGCCAGCAGAATAACCAGCAGAAATAGCAACAGGATGAGAACCATCAGCAAAACTAGCGGTAGGATGAAGAGGAAGAACACCGGCAGCAGGAGGACCAGCAGCAGGAGGACCAGCAGCAGGAGGACCAGCAGGAGGAGGACCAGCAGCAGGAGGACCAGCAGGAGGAGGACCAGCAGGAGGAGGACCAGCAGGAGGAGGACCAGCAGGAAGAGGACCAGCAGCGGGAGGACCAGCAGCAGGATTAAAGAAGTGGGAAGGACCAGCAGCAGAGGGACCAGCAGCGAGAGGACCAGCGGCAGGAGGACCAGCAGCAGGAGAACCAGCAGCAGGATGAAAGAAGAGGGGTGGACTCATTACCCAAAGAGGGGGAGCGACAGGCGGAGCATCCCCGTGTCGACGCATTGGTGAAGCACGATCAGGCTTGGCCGCGTAGATCTTGTTGATAGTGGCGTCGGTCACGGCGTCTTTGAATGTGGTGGACATGAGCTTCTCGCCCAAAGCCCAAGCATGCGCAAGGCGCTCAAACTCCTCGGCATCATGCTCTTGCTCCTTGGACTTGGCGCGGACACCTGCCGCGCTGCTTGGCGCGTTGCTGAAGACTCTGCCTGTGTAGACGAAGCCAGCGAAGAGCTCGAATGAGGCTGGATCATCCTCCGGCATCGACACGACGTGGGTATTTCTTTCCTTCCACTCCTTACCAAGCATCACCCGAAAGTATTCTGAGTGTTTGATAAGCAAGGCCTCGTGGATACTGATGCTCTTCTTTTGCCTTCCATCGCCGACCTGCACCGTGATGATGTTGCCGCTGAAGTTGGGCGCTAAGCTGCTGCTCCTTCTGACTTTGCTTGATGCCTCCTCCGGTTCTCCATCTGCCTTGCGCTTTAGAGTCGATTCAGCTGGCGGTATTGTAGGCGGACCATCAGGGACGCGAACGAACGGCCTGCGATCCACCCAGCGTATGGATCCAGCAGAAGCACCTGCTCTACCGACACGGCCGCGACCTCGCGACGGTCGACCATCGTGTCCCGACATGATGTGCTGCTTGAGACGCAAGAGTTTGAGAGAGAAGAGTCGTGGATGAGAAAGCGCGTAGAGCAAGTCTCAAGTTGTAATGACGATATGAAGTATGTGGTGCTGTACTTGGGAGGTCAGCGTGAAGGTGTCCGGAGTGTCGACTGGAATAGGGTAAGGTAAGTCGCGTACCTTAGTCACATGTGCAATGATGAAACGCGCTTCGGTAAGCGTCTCATTCGATTTGCACGTGCGCTTCGAGTGTCTTGCCAAAGTCTGCTACCGGCTGCGCCCATTACCTTCTCCCAGGCTTGACTGTCATTGACTTTTCACTCGTCTCAATACCGCCTTCAATGCAGAGCGTGTGTAATGCGACACGATTCATGACCCCCCTTTACCAAAAGACAACATCCAATACATGCGAGACACTCATGCATAGAGCCGTTGGCTGAGCTATCCCTTGTTGGCTGCTCCTGGGCTACATCGATGTCTTCCGTCGTCTAGTGAGATTCACGTCATGTGTATCGAAGTGGCCAGGTTACCAGCTTCAGCTCGGGTGAAAGCAGCTTCCGCCGCAACGCGAGTCTTGTGAAAGCAGTAAAGTCATCGCGATTTTTCCGCGAGGTCGATAATTTAGAAGTCCACGCGCTCGAGGCTATGGCGCGCAGAGCACTCGAGGGCCAAATGAGGCTTCATCGGCCATGCCAGCGAATTGGAACCTAGAATGGCGACGTAGGGGCCTGTCACGCCTTATCTTGAGACACCAGAAAACCGCCTCTAATTGAAACTGGCGTCCGTCAAGCCACAACATTTACTCCACCTCAGCAAGGGCAAAATAGCCTTTACTCTCGACCACGCCTCTGTTCTTCACTACGGCTGTATACTTGACAACCCACTGCGGCTGCACTTCACCCTGGATGCCTGTCTCTTCCGATGGTCCATTCTTAGCTTCTTCTCCATGCAGGCTTTTCCGCTTGTCTCCCGTCTTACTGCCATCAGCAAGCACGCCTGCTCCACTTTCCCGTTGCCCCAATAGCTCTCGCACAGTCCCTCGAGGCAACACATTAGAGCAATCGTTGTGCACCAATAACTCGACACCGCTGCTCTTAGCAAGCTTCATCAAGTCCTTGGGTACACTGCAACAATCTCTGAGGTTGATCTGATCCACACTCGGCTTTATTCTCGTCCTCTCCAGCAGCCCCTGAAACCTTTCCAAGCCAAACTCTGCGATGCCCAGTTTTTTCACTAGCCCTTCGTCGTACAGCTTTTCCAGTGCTTTCCATGTCTCGATCTGGCTGTCTAGAGGCTCAGGCTCAGACTCTACGGGGCCACGGGTTGAGAGCTTGTCCGGGCAATCTTCCTCTTCGTCGAAGTAGATGCCAGGGAAAGACACGATAAGGAGGTCTACGGATGGCATGTGTAATTCCTGACGGACGAGATCAAGAGCTTCTCGCGTTTGTGCCGCTCTCTCTTCGGGCTTTGATCTTGCGCCAGGCAGATAGAACAATTTAAGTGTGATGTCGTACTGCTCTCTCTCTTCTTGCAATGCCGAATCCGTGAAGTCTAGGGCTGGGACTTCAAGTATGTCGTCTCGCCGGCGTGTCCAGGAGCTGTATTTAGGCCGCGTCGCCTTGCCGTTGCCATTTGTCTGACCATTACCATTACGATGGGCGTCTATGCCATAATGCGCCTCAAAATTCGCTCGGAGGGAAGATATGAACTCGGCGTTCGACTTGGATTTGCTTGGTCGATGTATGGAGGAGCCGGCACCCAGGACATTCCTAATACTTGGTCAGAAAAATATTGAACGGACGATATTTGGGGAACTGTACGAAGTAGACAAGATGACCTTCATGGCGAGCTGCTTTGAAATCCAGATACGGCACGCAATTGCTCTTCTTTTTCCAAGTGAACAAGAGGACTAGCTTGGAAGCGTGAGGACTTGTGCGGGAGGACTTGTGCAGCCGCATCAGCGAGTCCAGGTTACGAATATGTACATGAGGATGAACCACAGCGCGCGAAAAGGCGCATATCCGAAGTTACGGTTACATTGAAGTTCTTACTAATAATCGAGCGCAAACGTGGGGGCGCCTAGGAGCTCGTGGCTCCTGCGTACGGCTCAACTTCGCTGTAGGTGCCTCCTGTACTGTGCCTCCTGTAAGTGCCTCCTGTACTATCAGACACATCGCCGGTTGATCGCACTGGATGAGAAGACTTCGGTATCTATTACCACTCTGCGGTGAGCACATTCTCTTTGAGCAGACATCCTGGCATTACTAGATCTTGCGGCCGTTCGCCAATTCCATTCTGATCTACGTTAACACGAGCACCCCATGCTCTAAATTGCATTTTGAGTGTCGTCTGGCTTCGTACTCTCCTGCAGCGCGCAACAAGCAAAACTTCACGATGGTTGTCATCATGGGCAAAGGCATTGATGTGCTCGGTGCAGGCCTGTCTGGAATTGTCGAGCTTTGCAGCGATGGACTCGTCGAGTCGTCGTGGCACTGACTGGCGAGCTGAACAAAGCAAAGCGGATCTTGAGCGAGAGGCACAAGCGTACTTCAGACCTCAAGAGGGTCTATCGAAGAGTGATTATGCGAGGAGGTTCATTCGATTGATATCATACAGTCCGGATGACTCGACATTAAAAATGGAGTATGCGGAAAATGGCACGCTGCGCAGTTACATCCAAAAACAAGCACACTTAGGCCAGACTGACGAATCACGACGATACTCTTGGATCCTTGCGATGGCTGAAGGACTGGCCATGCTACATTCACAAGGCATCATCCATTGCGATTTCACACCACACAATATGCTCCTAGACCATCGTTGGGAGCTCAAAATCACGGACTTGTGATGCAGCTCGATTGACGGGTCCCGGTCTACTGGTGCCGCAGGCACACGTTTCGACCCGTGCAATAGCCATTGGAGTACACCAGTAACAAAAGAGGACGACCTTTTCGCGCTTGGCTCAAGCATCTTTGAGGTACTCACCAGCAAAAGACCCCACGAGGATATTGAATCGAATCAGGTATGCATTCTGCACAGCCAGCGTCAGTTTGAAGACCTCACTGGACTCGAGATGTCGGATATCACCTTGGATTGTTGGCTTCTAAGGGCACATTCAGCTGAGGCGGTCTATCGAAGAATTCTTGCGGCGGGGTCTGCATTACAGCGAAGCCTGGCACAGCAATGAATGGACATCGAAGGCAAAGAGGCTCAGCATTCTGACCGCTCCAGTCGAAGTGCTTCTTCTGCGTTCCCAAGTGATTTTTCTCGTGCGGTCGCTCTCCATTTAACCCCGGTCATCGTTGAGAGTATCCCTCGTCCCTGCAATTTGGGCACTGATCACGCATTGTCGTTGGCCCTGCCAAGGACGTCTTGAGCGCGTCGCCAGTGTTTAGAGTCTGGCCGGGTCGACTCAAAATGGCTGAGCACTTCACGAGATCACGCGGAGTCCGGCTGCCCTCCGACGTCCTCTTGCAGCCGCAATAGTGTCCGGCCGAGGTAATTTACGGTACACACCTAATAGATCGTAGAACTAATCTAAGCAAAGGGTACATGGGCCTTTGAAGACGACCGGGACAACTCTTGGTGTAAGACTGACATTTGCGATTGTTGGAGAGGTGAAGGGACGGTAAGATGTTATTGAGAGGAATAAATTCACCTTCTACAACACCATGGGATTGTGTCCGACGGCTCATTGAGCAGCTTCGCTCTGTAATGCCTCAGGCTCCCTCACTGTCGCGCTTGCCGTAGTCGAAAGGCGCTCCTTGTACTGGCTGAATCACTACAGAGCTCTCGTGTAGCGCGGACACCTGCCGACCCAGTGGTACGACCGCCCCCCGACGCTCGATCATGGATGGAACTCACGATGCCGCTACCGCCTCATGGAGTGGCTGCAGTTTGGGTCAGAGCATGAACTGTCGTTCTCCATGTTTCCATCACCTTTTGATTCGCTATCAACCTCTCCGGGCCTGATGCTTCGCAGGACGGTCCGCTTGCACCAATCGCGCTGCTGCATGTTTTCGCTAGGCAGCCCTACGTACGTGGACGTGTTACCTTATTCGGTCGGATTGACTCTAATGCGTGTTCGAGGGCCAGGTATGGCTGTGTCGAAAATCTGTGTGCGAGCTTGCCAGATACAAATGTCAAGTATATGAGAAGCACATTCGGAAGCTTGGGTATTGGGAAGTTGCTAGATTATGCCGAAGACAAGAGTGCTCCCCTTTCTTCGATACGAAATGTGCAAACGGACAAGTGCTGATGCACAAATTCCATCAAGCCATACTGTACCTGAAATTGTACACTCAGATCGATCAGCGAAAGCTACATTTGTGCACCCTTGTGGCGTGAGCCAGGCTTTTCCTGGTTTGGAACCCCATTCAATACTGTAGTGTGCATACCAATCTGGTGGTCCGTAGAGTGGGCTGCCAGTTCCATCCTGTGCTGCGATCTCGCGGGTCTTCGCCTTTGCATGGTCCACGGCGAAATCGGCGAAGAGGCACGATCGGATTCAAGAATGCGAGCACGTGAGCGCGGACCGCACGGACCATTTCGGAGGTAGCAGACCTGAGGTGTGGAACTTGGAATTCTCGCCAAAGCACGAACGCCCGCACAACAGCCGCCGCCAAAACACACGAGCATTTCTTCATTCTCTGCGCGCAGACATGGCCATCCGGTATACATGACCTACCCTTTTCTGCAGTCCATGACCATAGACTGACGAAGGGGATCTGGACAGCTATATCATCCTGCTGTCGCGGCAGGGCAAAGTGGTAAGTCTTCACTCAGGCGCCAAAGGCCGAGCAAGGATTGATGAATATCATAGAGGTTGGCCAAATGGTTCCTCACTCTCAGCCCAAAGGACAAGGCCAAGATCATCAAGGATGTCTCCCAACTTGTTCTGGCGAGGCGTACGCGGATGTGCAATTTCCTTGAGTACAAAGGTAATGGTCCTCCACCAGCCAAACCGACAACACGTGCTCCGCTCAAGCAACGCTTAGTACTTCAGTCTCTTTTCGTGACAAGCTGACATGTCTCGAATCGAGCCAGACACCAAAGTAGTCTACCGCCGCTACGCCTCTCTCTTCTTCATCGCCGCTACCGATCCCACTGACAACGAGCTCATCACCTTGGAAATTGTGCACCGTTACGTCGAGCAGATGGACAAGTACTACGGCAACGTCTGCGAGTTGGACATCATCTTTAACTTCCAAAAGGCGTACTTCATTCTGGACGAGCTGCTTCTTGCTGGCGAGATGCAGGAAAGTAGCAAGAAAAATGTGCTTCGGGTTATTGGGGCGCAAGACGCTCTCGAAGATATGGAGGTAAGTGAAGGAGACTCGTATACTGGGAGCCATGTGTAAGAGGTGCGTTGGCCCACGTGCTGCCTTGCATCAGAGGCCCATGATATGTTTGTTGCGGCCAAACTTTGTCCTGTCCTCCGCTGATCTTGCGCAGGTCGAGGAAGATGCCGTGACCAAGATTGGCTGAGCAGTGCTCGCGTCCTTTGCTTGCCTGCCTAACCATCTGCCTCGACTTCGCCTGAACTTCCCGCTGCCCTGGCTAGTGCGCCCTCCGGACCAGGCTGACCTCTCTCGACACTCCCGCAGACGCAAGTCGAGACGAGCAAGGAAGTTGAGAAACAGCTCAGAAGATCCGGCATCATGTGATGATCATGACTGCCTTCCGATATCGACAGTCCAACTTGACACATCCGGCGCCAGCAGAACCACGGAAACAGGGTACAGAATACAGCTTACGTGACACGAACGTACGCTTGGCTGCTTAGTACCTTTTGCTAGGGAAAGGTACGCTTTTCAATGCATGGCGCTTTAGGCGCCAATGAAGATACGCTCTATGTGATGGCCTAGACGGCCGAGCCTTCAGATTACATGGCTATATGTGATGGCTGCAAAAGCCGAGCCTATGATGTATGGTATGCATACCTGACAAGACCGCTCTTGCAATAGGCGGAGCGGAGGCCCAAGGTCTCCTAGAGTACGAATGAATGGTGCATGAGATTGCTGAATACGAGCGCTGCTACCGCAGGCTACTCTCACCACGCTCTACGTTTCCAGAGCAGCGCTCTAGTACCATTTACGTGGGTCTACCTCTCGTTCGCACACTTCATGTCACATCAATGCTAAACAAGTCGTCCAGTCACCATCTAGGACACTTTCTCGGTCAAGACGAATCATCAACGGCACGTTCAGAGCCACAGGCACGCCACGCCGCTCCATGGTGATGCAGCACGGCATCAGCACATCCCAAGGTAAGACTTAGTACTCCGTCCTCTTCGTCTCCCATCGCTGAAAATAAGCTTCGACCTCAGAATTTGATCTAGCTCAGTTTTATGAGAATTTACATGCTGAAGCAACGCATGCCAAGATCAACGCCTTGGCACGTCCGTCCCGTGATTAGTGTGAGTGGTTCGCGTGCGATGGCGAATACCCTTTGTGTGATGTGTCAATACAAGCTGGACAGTGATGCGACCAGCTACAGCTACTAATCAACCGCTTGACTGATTGACGGTTTAAGTGCTAGGTGCTGCCGTTAACTACTCAATCATCCCGTCGACTGCTGCTTGATGCAATTCCTCTGGTCGGAGCGATGGACGGGCAACTAGCGAAGCCGCAGTGTCTCAGCCCCGCATCTATTGCCAAACCGTCATTTCGTCAATGAGCCAGAATAAACAGATGCCAGCAGGCCTCATTGTACAGCTTGGGCTCGTCACCAGCTGTGCTCTTGGATGATTGGGAACAGCTGGCTGAAGGACGAACTCCCCGCTCTACGACCTGATGACAAGGCGGTACTCTTCGAAGCAGGGTTACGTGCATGAGGTCCTGCTGGATGTTGCAAGAAACAGCGCGCAACAGAGTCACCACGAGCAAGCAAATCCTTTCCCGATTGGTTGTTCCTGGATAAGCGCGTCAAAAAATGCACGTGACCTTGTGTCGTCAGCTGGAATCTCTCGAATCATGCGGCGTCGGGTCTGGAAGCGGGATACTCCGCAAGCCTGACTCTCGGGCAACCTGGATGCCAACACCTCAGCACTTTGCGACGACCACTTTGCTGCTATCTTCTCTCAATACAACAAATCGCATCTCACCAAAGTGCCATCGAAATCGCCGAAGATAATGACAACCTTCGACATGCAGCAATCGACCGGTTTCTGAGCCTGCTAGACGCGCGACAGCGTCTAGCACAACAGTCCTACGCGACGACACGGCTTCCGACGGAGGGGAGTGATCAGGCGAACTAGACATTACATTTGCAATATCAAGGAGAACGTCGCTGGTGCGCGACTGGGGAAGGCTTCGCCTACAGGGCATAGTGGTCATTAGTCGTGCTGCGGCTGCGCACATTCGTTGGGAAGAGGCGCACATTAAGTCTCATTCTGCGAGCAAAGACAAAGCCGTCGCCATGAAGGTGCGTACAACCCGATGCGAGAGATGCGCGCGACGTGAGATTTGCTGGCGTGCACAGGACACTAACAATGATTGCAGTACCTACCACTTCGCGACTTTGATGTTGTGACAAATGCCCTAAATTTCTCGACGCCAGACTGTCATATCCTTGGTTCTTGTGATCTGTATACCACAAAGGCAGCTGGAGGCGACAAGAAACTCTATAAAAACATCGAGCATACGCTTGAGACCCAGTATGAATCTCTTGTACGCCTATCTGCGTCGCTGAGCCCGCCTTGCACAGGTGCAGGCAGCGATGATGGCAACACTGGCAGAAGATGGAAGAGGAGTCGAACGGTGGAGCCACCAGAGATTGATCTGAGTCGCGCGAGTCCTTTTGGACCACTCAGCCAGATCGGTGCTCGGAGAACATTCGCGTACCTCATCGCAACTTTGAATGCCTCGCATCCCGACTATGACTTCTCTCACCTCCTCCGACCATCAGACTTCAAGAAGGAGCGCAGCCTGCGCACCATCATGTACAACATCGACTCCACACTTCAGCACATGCGTCCGAAGCCCTTCTCAAGCTCTGCTTACCTTTCACCACCGTTACTTCCGGAGAAGAACGCGCCGGCGCTCTCTAATAGTCTGGGTAGCGAGATTTGGGGTCCCAGGATGTGGAGTCTGATTGACAAGGAAATGGGGCTGAGACAGTGTGAGAAGTACAGCTATGTCCCGGACGAAGACCCTTTCGACGAAGGTGATGGCGGAGAAGGCCCGAGTTTGTGGAGCATGCACTATTTCTTCTTCAACAAGGAGAAGAAACGAGTGTGCTACCTGTATCTGCGCGCACTGTCTGTGATCAGCCACTCACCGGTGCACGCGCCGCTTGCTATCGGCAACCGGTCGAAGCTTGGCCGGAAGCGAAGCAAGCTCTCAGTCGGTGATGGCGCAGGAAAGCGTGCCTCGTATTGGCTTGGGACCAGCAGCGACGACATTGATACAAGCAGTTACGGCGATGATGATGATGATGATGATGAGATGGTTCAGGATCCGCAAGACGACGAGATCGAAGTCCCGCACATAGATCTCGACGATATCAGGAGCGACCTGGCAGATGGATGTTTCAACTATGCCGCAGATGATGATGAAGATGGATATTACAATGACGAATTTGTCGGTGCGGAATGGGAGCCTGTGAGTCCTGTGAGTCAGACTGCGAAGGCTGGTGCTAGTCATCACGTTCGGGGACCGAGCGAAGAGATCGCAGATGTCATGGAGATATGAGATGCTTTGATTTTGGCTGTCAGGAGAGAAGTTGGGGCGCACTGGGGGCGGCGTCACTTTCGTAATGATCAGAGTTGGGACTAACCGGGACGGGCGAGGCGCTTTGCGGCGTCAACGTGTAAGAAACATATGCTTGCAAAGGTTGGGTGCTTACAAGGACGCTTGGGTGACTGGTGGCGCGGTCTTGCTCGGCGTCCTGGGGTGGTGATGATGATATACCCGCTAGCATTGCCTTACTTTGACTTTCATGTCTTTACTACTTGCTGCAGGCATTGCAGTTGTATTAGTGGGTAGCAAACTTGCGAGCACTCTATGGAAATAGTTCAGACAACCTGAGATGCTGTCTATAAGTGGGCCCTTTTTCAAGCAGGTTGTCTAAGCCCGAGAGCTAGTCTCGACCATGGTTGTTATTAACGTATGCACCAGCGGCTGTCCGGTCGCCACCAAAGTAATAGCGATTGCGGCTGGTGGTCCACTGCAGAATAAGTCTAGCTGCGGCGTCTATCCACCTCCGTCTCGTCTTTGCCTCACGTCCAGCGCTTCCGATGGACTCTTGCTGAGCCTACCATGAAGCGTTGCATGTCGCAGGTTGAGCACAGGGCGTGGCTGCTGGGAAAGGTGGACTTCAACGCGCGGCGTCGCTCTTGGAGCACGTCGATCGCGGCGATGGCGTGAGCCTTCATGCTGCAGCCATGGCATCCATCGAGAACGGACTTCGTGTTTCGTTGCCTGTCACCGTCAAGTCTCCTCCTTCCACCTTACCCCCTCTAGGGCCCTGTCTTCCAGCTCCGCCCTCAACCAACCTTTTCCCGGCTCACTCAGAGACACGCCCCCATCCGCCATCGCATAATCCTCACTCCCCTTGCCAAGAGCAGAAACGCATGCCTTCTCCGCGGCTTCAGCCACAGCATTCCACTCCTCCATACTGAAACCCCCAACCGACTCATTGAGCAACATGTCGCCATGCTGGTTGAACGCAAAGGCATGTACACTCTTACTGCTCCCCACATCCGCCTTACCAGGATCGAGAGAGATCCTACCAGACAGGTCCACAGCGACAAGTACCGCACTCACCATCCCTCCCATCGGTATACCCGCGTCCACCAGAGCCAAATTCGCCGCATTCAACAGCCCAGGTAACACACCCACATCCTCCCACGCCCTCTTGCCCTTGCCCGTCCCCTCCCCACCAACCTGCTGCAGCGTGACCTGTATCATCATCCTCGGATGCAAATGCAGCAGGACTGCGCTCCTTAGCACGCCCGCAACAACGCCCTCCAACCATCTCTCCCGCGGCCCGCCCACACCATTTGCGGGACGGAGATTGACTTCGACGAAGCATTCATCCGGCACTTCGTCGCGGCGCTGGACTTCGATGGGCCCGTTGACGGATGCGAGGATAGTTTCCGTGGTGTTTGGGCAGGTGTAGGAGGTGGAGCCATCGGCGCGGTGGAGGGGGTGGTGGGTGATGGCCGGATGGCCCATACTGAGAGAGTTCAAGATGCTCTGCGGTGGTGCTGTTTGATGTATGTTCGTTTGGAGCTTTGTACATCCGAGGGTTGTGGTTGGACAGAGAATAAGTTGAGCTAGCGGACGTATCCCGCTCGACAGACTAGGCCAAGCCGTGTGAGAGCTTGTGAAGTACGACGGACAGGACGAGGGGTTGAGCAGGGGCTACAGCGTCAATGATACTCCCGCGCACACAGTCGATATTTTCATCATGCCGCTGCATTCGCATACTTAGAAGCGTACACTACACACATCATGCCGTCTTATCCTCGAACCATTCCACGCCTCACAAAGTTGCTAGATATCTCAGCCTGATACGACATCACTACCGTCTGCGCGGCGCATTCATCACCCGTCCTAATGCCTTCAAACTTTCCATGGCATCCAGAGGCGCTTTGCCCTTCTTCTCAGCGTCAGCCTTCTGACCCTGATGTCTCTCTTCAAGCACTTGTGCGGCGGTACCGAGCCTGACATCCGCAAGCCTTTCTGCAGTCTCCCTAGTACTGCTCATGACATGCACGCCGTCTGCGAAAGAGTCGATGTTGAACTCCAAGTCAGACGCGAAATTCTGCAGCTGTTCTGATATCTTGTCTGGCTGGGTTGCGTCTGTCACTGCTGGGATCTGGATTGTCGCGAAGATGGATCGTTGCGGAGTGTCCAGGAGATCCGGTCTGATGGGCGACAAGGGCTCCGTTCCACTCTCGTTATCTTCCGGCCCTACCTCAGAAACGGCCGCAGTGGGCTTTGGGGGCGCAGATGTGGTTGATATGGCCGTCTTCTTCAGCTCATCCCAGGAGGCACGCTCCTTCTTCAGTCTGTCAAATTGTCAATATACCGAATCTGGACTTTGCAAGGAAATGATGACTGACCGTTCAAGTTCTTTCTCGAGCTCCTCAGCTTTTGCAGCATTGGTGATATTTCGAGGATTCGGCTTCTTCCGAAGTGGTATCTTAGGCGCTT
The DNA here is from genome assembly GCA_010367425.1 of Teratosphaeria destructans. Classification (NCBI taxonomy): domain Eukaryota; kingdom Fungi; phylum Ascomycota; class Dothideomycetes; order Mycosphaerellales; family Teratosphaeriaceae; genus Teratosphaeria; species Teratosphaeria destructans. Next base: position 519,448 of record WBMN01000013.1, read on the forward strand.
CGGCCGTTTCGTCGCGCGAGAACCATTCGCTGAGGGCGCCATTGGAAGTCAAAGCTAAGGAAAGTTCTTCCTGTATGACGCGTGCTAATAGTCCTGTCAGCTGCGTCTTCTGCCAGGGTATTCTACTCGGCTCATGACTTACCAGCCTGTAGGGCTTGGAATTCCAGATTTGATGCTGGAGTATTGTCTTTTGGCGCTTCTGGTTTTGGTGGTAGAGCTCGGGAGCCGCACCATCCGAGAAGGCATCGCATTCGTCGAGGCTCTGGTAGGTCTGCGGAGATGTGCTTGTAGAACTCGGACGTCGGTACCTCAGTGTGCGGTAAGGCTGTAGCAGAATGGTTGTCAGCAAGAATCCCCAAGATAAGCTTCTTTGACACCTCAGTGGGGAGCACAGAAGTCGTGCGCGTCTCATACGAGACTCGGCAACGTCGCACCAAAGCGACCTGCTCCACTCACACGCTGCACGCCTCGCCAGCTGCTTGTATGGCTTGTCCGCGCAATCCGATGTCATATCGGGATCCTTTGCGATCTCCGAAGAATATCGAGATGGATACATACCATTTCCACGCCCTTCGTCAATCAAGCTGCTTGCTCGTCGTCCCCTCATGCCAGAGCTACTTCGCCTGTGGCCCTCTGCACTACTTTTCCTGAAGTCCTTGTTGCGCCGTATGACCGGCGTATCCTGGAACGGCAAAGGAATTCGCATCGTCTTCTCCTCTTCCTCCAAACCATTTGCGCCGCGCTTTCGCTTCTTCTCTACCGTCACAGGACGCGCTTTGCCCGGGCTAGGTGATCGGTCTTGCTTCGCTTTCTTGTGGCTGGGTCGGAAAGGCGACGATTGCTGATTGGGCTCAGCATTCTCGTTTGACAAGCGCTTGCTCCGGCGTATTGGCTTCTCTGTATCTTCGCGCTCGGGCGTAGTCGGAAATCTTCGACGCGATTTCTTCTGTGCTGTCTTCGGAGCGGCATCTTCTTCTGGCGTCGAAGGTCGTGGTGCCGCTTCGGCAACATCTCTCGTGGGAGAAGGGTCGCGCAGCGAGTCCGAATGTCGCACAGCCGGCTGCTTGCTTTCCTTCGTCTTGCTTTTCTTCTTGAACGAGAAGCCCTCCACCTCCTTATCGTACACCTTCCGCGGTTTCCGTTTACCCATGGCATTGGGATCGCCATCCGCCGTCTTCGTGCTCACTTGCGCAGTCTCCGCACCATTCGTCCGGCTTCTTTTGGTGGGGGGCTCAGGGTCGTCTGCTCCCTCATGCGATAGTCGCGCACTCCGTCGCTTCTGTGTGCCGGCGCCGTTCATAGTGATAGGTTCCAGTGGCGATCGAATGCGCGTGAGTACCATGGACATTGCTGTATCGCTCTTCTAAGTCGATCCAGCTGAGAAGGCGCGTCTGGGTCGCGTGAGGCCGTGATGTTCAGCCGCTTCCAAGCCTGCGCATCCGCACCATTGAGCTGCGGTAGAGTTGACACAAAGCGCGCGATTGCGTGGGACCCGGGCGAGTCGCGTAGTAATGATGCCGTTGCTTGTCGCGGTCGTGCAGTGGATGCGAAGATTGGCTTGTGCGGAGCAACCTCAAGTGTAAACAATGTTTACCCGCAATTTCACCGCGCCTCGGGCGAATCGCGTCAAGCGGACCACTTGCAGACTCTTCTTCCTTCGTGGTAGGCAAGAATATGGACACTCATGTATACTTGACCTCATGTGCTAGATAGACTTGGCAATACCTTGAACACTAATATGACAGAGCTGAAACAAAATTTTCTGGTGCTGCTCATCTCGTACTGTTGTCCGCGGATCCCTCAGCAGTGAACTGCTTCCACTTCCTCCATCCTTCATAATCAATCAACGCCTGCATACATCCCCACTCTGTGATCTTTCGCTTCACCCAGTCTTTATCCAGAGGCTTGGTCAAGAAATCGTTACAACCTGCTGCGAGCGCATCGTGCCTGTCAGACTGCAGAGAGGACGCGGTCAAGGCCACAATAATGACAGGCGATTTGAACAACCCGCTCTCCATGTCTAGTTTATCAGCCGCTGGATCAAAGGGTTTTGCCCTCTCGCCAGCATGTTCTGTCTCACTCTCTGTAGCCGAGGCTGCGAAGACACCGATGCCGTTAGCTCGCTCCAACCTTCGGATTTCTTTTGTCGCTTCCAGGCCATTCATGACCGGCATTTGAATGTCCATCAAGACCAGGTGGAACCCACCAGTCTTCCATTTGTCGACAGCAATCCGGCCATTTTCAGCTGACTGACACCGAACCTTGAATGTTTCCATTCTTTTCTGCAGTGCACGCAGTGCAATGGTGTTGTCTTCAACGAGAAGCACGTTGATAGGGGGTACTGTCACCTCGAGTGTGCTCAGTGACACTGCATGAGTCGTCCTCGGTGCGCTCTTTGTTTGACTGCTTGCACTACCTTTTCGAGACTTTCGAGGCTTGGCAGGAGGCCGATTCGGCTTGATCAAAGCAGCACCATTTAGAGAAGCAGTAGTGTCATCGACTTGCGCAGTTGGCGGCGCTTGTGGAGTAGGCGGGTCAGGTAGCGGTGGCGGCACAGGGACTACTTCCGATCGCGCTGGTGTAGGAGTAGCCAGGCCAGTTCGACTCGAAAGTCGGTGCGGAACTTGTTTCGGGAGCAGAAATGGAGCAGCTGTTGCTGCAGATTTCAGACTCGGTCGTGAAGCGGGCGGCGAGCTATGCTGCCTTCCATACAGCGGTCTGAATCCTGCCTCGGCTCTGAGTCTTTCTACACCTGGAGAAGGCAATGGGGCTATAGTGTTGTAAGGGAAAGGCTCTGGCAGAGGCGTGGGAGCATGCCCTGGCATCTGAGAGGTGTGTGCTGAAGGAGTCTCGATTAAAAGAGCTTCATCCACGGTCTGGCCGTTGGGATAGTACGTATCGAGGACTCTGCATACATCCTCATCGGGTCCTAACATGCGTGAAACGCCTGATCGGTGATGCTCAGATTTTGTTGTGATGCGGATAACCATATCTGGAGAGTCGAAAGTGCGGCCGAGTGAATTTGCGTATTTCAAAAGGATCATGTCCCGTAACTCATCCACAAGCAGGACATGCTCCTGGATTCGGACCAGTGTTGCAGAAGCATCGGGCCGCTTGACCCATATCCTTCGGCCCGGCATTTTCGAGCGGCGCCAATATAAGTACTGTCACCTCCCAGGCGTCCGTCCTCAAGAGGCCCTTGCGCAGGCGTTTTGGAACTAAGCATTGAATGGCGGCGAGAGTGATTAGGTGGCACGCCGTCGCTTAGCAGACTCTGGTGGAGCGTGTCGTCTCTTTGCCATCGCGAGCTCCGGCTAGAACCATCGCAAGCGCGCGCAGGGAAGTGTTATCAAGACTGTGAGTCCAGACTCTTCTTCAGAATGCATAACAACCAGGTTGGAGTTGCTTCCGGACAGCTAGTCGTGGAGATCCTTCTTCCGGCTTGTCACTGGCTGCAAAGACACCTGCGCTAGTGGTCGTCACCCGCAGTTGTACATTCCTTCTTCCAGTATCCGAGTCATTGGGATCATGTCGTTTGTACATGTATGCCTCAGTCACCAGACAGAATTGGCGTCTCTCGACGCCGGAGAAGACAAGATGCCTTCTTCTCTGAAATGCACCTCCCTAACAAGCGAGTCAAACATCGCGCAGTAGAAATGGATGCTTGGCCGAGTATAGAGAGGCAAGGCTCTGAAACGCGGCTTTAAGCGAGCTTCATCACGAACGCTGGCCGTCTCGACACTATCGTCCGTCCGTGCTTTGGTATCGACTGATCATGCCCTGGGACCACGAGGCCATCATCGCTTGCACCAGTGATTAGATTGAAGGGGTAAAATGCAAGATACACAGAGCGGGGCCACTGGGTCGGCCAGCATCCTTCCCATGCAGGCCTGCAATGCTTGTGTGGCTTTGCACGAAGCTTAACGCTTTAAGCAATATGGCCGCTTGGTTCCACGAATGAGCGTCTGCTTTACAACGCTTCGCTGGTATTCCCGAAGCGGAATACGTGCCCTATCTGAGAGAGTCTCTGAAGGAGACCTTGATGCTATGTTGCGGACGAGATCGCACAAAGAAGAATTTCAGCAGCGATCAGAGCAGGGCCAGTACACCATGGTCCTTTCCAAATGCTCAACGGGATGGATCGCTGAACGAACGGATCACATTCGAGCAGACACGAGCCGAGTGTTGTGATCGCGAATGATCTGCAGGATGAATCCATATCTGTCTCGCCTAGATGGAGTTGTGGTACAATCTATCTAGATTGCTATTGCATCTTGCCGACGCGAAGGCACCAACGGAGATGTTGCTGGTAGGAGACTGTCCCGTTCACCGTACAGTCTCAATCATGACCATCAAGATGGGCATAAAGTATGCTTTGAGCCATCCAAAGACAGCATCTCATCACAGTTCCTTCAGGACATCCTCTGGCAGGAGTCCAATCGTTTCCCTCTCACTCGTTCAGTCGGCATATACTGCTCATAGCCACCACAGACATATTCAAGGCAACGTACACGAGCAGACATGGCCCCTGCCAAGTCCATCGTAGTGGCTCTGGCGGCCTTCATCGCCTCAGTCGCTGCTGTCCCAGCTCCAGCTCCAACAGGTCAGCTTGGTTGTCAGCGAATGCTGAGCGCTGAGAGCCAATGCTGACATCTTCCATTCGATATGCGTAGCGGCTCCTGATGCTGCTGAAGTCGCAAAGCGTGCCACTAGCTGCACATTCTCCGGGAGCGGGGGTGCCTCTTCCGCCAGCAAGTCGAAGACATCTTGTTCGACGATCGTACTGTCAGCACTGTCCGTGCCATCGGGTACCACCCTTGATCTGACCGATCTGAAGGACGGGACTGAGGTACGTTGCTGTTGCTTGAGCTCAGATAACCATTGCTAATGAGGAGTCCAGGTCATCTTTGAAGGTATTCATCCATCATGCACCATGCTCCCAACCCAAAGATCCACGGCTGCTGACATGTAGAAGGGACAACCACTTTCGGCTACAAGGAATGGAGTGGCCCTCTTGTCTCAGTCTCCGGCGAAGACATCACGGTCAAGGGTGCCTCTGGTGCCAAACTTGACGGCAACGGCGCCGACTACTGGGATGGCGAAGGCAGCAATGGCGGGAAGACGAAGCCAAAGTTCTTCCAAGCTCACAAGTTGACGGGCTCTTCCAAAATCGAGGATGTAGGTTTTCATGTCAAACAATTGATCGGCCTTTGCTTGGTTCCTGGAGGACCGTCTGACACGCCTGTCCTAGATCTACATCTTGAACCCACCCGTTCAAGTGTTCTCCATTCAGAGCTCCGATGGCTTGACAATCTCAGGGGCAACGATCGACGCTACGGATGGAGACGATGAGGGCGCTAACACTGACTGCTTTGATGTCGGCGAGATCGATGGCTTGACTATTAGTGGCGCAAAGTGCTACAATCAAGATGTTTGTGCAGGAGATCTCGAGGTGTCAAGACGGCGTGCCATCGGGCAATCACTGACATGATGCGACAGGACTGCCTGGCCATCAACTCTGGCAGCAACATTGGTCAGTATATGATCATCGACTGGTCGTTGGTGACGAGCTTGTGCTGACGCTGTTGCCTTTTTCAAAGTTTTTACCGGCGGTACCTGCAGCGGCGGACACGGTCTGTCCATTGGCTCCGTCGGCGGACGCGATGACAATACTGTCGACACTGTCACCATCGAAAGCTCGACCATCAAGGACTCCGATAATGGTGTCCGAATCAAGACAGTCTATGATGCTACTGGTTCCGTGAGCGGCGTTACCTACAAGGACATCACGCTCAGTGGTAAGCATTCCACAACCTTCGCAAAATTTAGGCATGGCCTGGGGCTGATCAAATTCCAGGAATCGCTAAATATGGTATTGTGATCGAGCAGGATTATGAGAATGGCAGTCCCACAGGTACGCCGACCGATGGTGTGCCCATCACCGACCTCACTTTGGACGGCATCACTGGCAGTGTCGAAAGTAGTGCTACGGACATATACATCCTGTGCGCAAGTGGCGCTTGCTCTGACTGGACCTGGGAGAGCGTCGATGTGACTGGCGGCAAAACAAGCAGCAAGTGCAAGAACGTCCCCAGCGGAGCTAGCTGCTGAGCGTCAATGTTGTTGGTGGACTGCGGTCGTTTCAAGGTGTGTTGGCTTATGTCGTAGTATCTTAGCTTCACTTCGCGAGGAGATATTGATCGAGAATGCCAATTTTTGCACCGGGAAGATCTGGTGCAGCTCGATCGTTCTCAGTCGAACAAGGACGTACCTCTCGTCTGTCGATAACACAAGTGGTGGACAAAAGCGGCCCGCGACAGCCAATTTCGATCGCCATCTATGTCGTGACTCGGCTGAACAGGAAACCCAGCTCTACGGCTCCGGAGGACGGGAGGACGTCAGATCCTACACCCATTTTACACCGTGTTCCATCGATGGCAGAGTCTCTGGGCGCCGGATTGCAAGCTCTCCTCTGGTTCAGTGCTGGCACAGCCACAACCAAGCTGATTTTTGCGCGATCGCAACGAGAGAATGGCTTCCGCGACCCGATTAGCAGACGCATAATGTGATCGACGAGGCCAGGACCGAATCATGGTGTCGACGTCTTTGTGAAGTAGCTCCGTGGTCGGTATTGGCTCGGGTGGCTGACACTTCGGGAGCGATCGTACAAGGAGTTCCATGAATGTCCAAGCCTGCTCGTTCAGCTACCTTAGTAATCCTTCTATTACACCACGTGCCCAATCGTGCATGTTGAGCGAGTTGCGTGTTGTTATATGATCCAACAACAACCCCGCGGCCGCTTAGTCGAAGAGATCTTCTTTGGTTGGTGCTGGGATGATTCCAGCTCGGTGAAGACGCGGCTTCGCTTCCTTCGAGGAGCGTATAGCGCTTCATTGGCACGCACGTGGATCAGGCCGACCCGTGGGCACGGTATCTGTGTGGAATGTTCAATAAAGAACACCACTTGATATTCCGGAGTGGCGTACTTGAGTGGAGTCTATGGAAAGAGTATGCATTATTCTCAGATGAGAGGCCCGACAACATGTGTGTAGTGTCCTTCTTTGGACTTACGCTATGGTGAACGGCAAGGGGACAAGGTTGTCAGTCGATCATCCTTACGATGCGGGTGGCCCTTTGATGTGCCGGGCGATTGCTATCCGTCTAGATGATGAACGTCAGGAGATGAGGCTTACGCAGCGGTCGCGTGCTCGAGATGCCATGGTCTGCCAAAAGCTGGATCCTATGGTTGGGTCTCCTGGACTTTGCTGTAGAAGACCCGTCGTGATGAGTGAGGACTCTAGGAGCAACTCGGCGCGATGAGGACCTGCAGTTCTTCATTTCCGCGAGCCTAACTTGGCTTGGCTTTCCCGCTGCTCACATGGGGCTTGACTACATGGGGTCACCCGTTCGAGACCCGCCTGTTTTCTAGGCGCGCTTGCTCCGCTTTTCACAGCTGCAGGGTGACGGCGCTACTACTACCTTATTATTGCGATGGGCTATTAATGATCATGATCGAGAATTCGTGAGGATGGACTTATATGTGGTTATTAGCGTTGCTGGTGTCAGGCTATGTGTGCGCACGAGATCCGTTGTAGACTGGACATCTGAACAGTGATTCGTCGACCACGGCGGCGCCTGTGTGGAAATATGGCGGTTGTTATGTTGTCCACAAAGAATAGCAGAACAAGCGCTGGCATGTGAAATACAGTCAGGGGCAACCGCGTGCATGGATCAACTCATTTCATTATTACATGCGCACAGGCTTCGGGCCCACCCACAGACCACGAGTCTACGATCGCGGCTGGGCACTCACAAGCGCTGGGCGCTGGCAGCTCGAAGTTGACTTCCACCACCGCTCTACACCGTCGTGGCTCCCTCCTTGGCCGTTCAGTAGTGGAGGGTCCTGCTTCTGTCATCCTCAATCTTAACGTTACACGCTCTTTGTGGTCTCGGATCGATCGAAACCTTGGACACCCCGTCCATGCCGCGAGCTTTCGCTTGATCGCGTTCTTTGCGTCCTCTAATCCACCGACTGTCATTACTGCCCAATCAATAATACACAATCATTGCAGAAGAAACCAACCCCAAATAATACGGCGCCTTGGAACGCCAGCGCGGACAGTAATTGGTTCCTGGATCACCTCCTTGGGCAAGCTGTCGGAGCGCGTACCACGTAATGGTTGAGACAAGGAGTTTCTTTTGATACCGTGGAAAGAGAGCTTGCGAGCATCTCGCGCAAGGAGAGGGGATTGATTATTGAAGATGGCGCTGGCAGCATCATTGGGCCGGCCAGCCAGCTTTTTGCCAGCGATCAAGTGTTCGCAATGTGGAGACGAGATTGAGATTGCGGCTATGGGCGATCACGATTGCAACAAAGCGCCGCCTTCGCCGAAGCCCCAAGCACCAAATACGATCAACCCTTTCACGCTGCGCCAGATGAACGCCAATGGGGTACATACACCATCACCTTTGGGACAGAGTCAGTCCGCACCACCGCCTCAAACACCACGCGTCCGGGCATCGCCGGTCAACAACCACGCGCCAACGGCTGCACCGAGAGCGACGCGCGCACCGCCACCTCAAATCAATCCAGATGCCGCAAATCAACCATTCCTGGCACCCAGACCATCACGATCAGAGTCGCCCATGTCGCCAGCACTGAGCATCCGATCAGCCAGCAGCAATGGAGCTGGTAGACCGCCGCCGATGCGCAGTTGCACCAGTCCGATGCCTCGCATATGGGACCCAAGGCCGCCGAGCCCAGAAATGTCCGCTAATCTAGACTGTGCCTTCCCTCCGTTTCCTGCAGCACCAAAAACCCCAGGTAGTGGGAGCAGGTCGGGGACAAGCAGTGGCCGGAATACACCAGCATGGAGCGACAGGGCACATTCGCAAGGCAGTTCTAGACAAGGATCAAGATCAGGAGCGGAGAGAAGGCCTTCGAACTATGAGCAGAAGCTGCAAATTCGCGGCTCCGGCGATGCTACAACGGCAAGCAAGAGGCGGCCTAGTCTTCCAGACGCTCAGGCAGGGATGCCATTCGAGAGACGGAGGCCGAGTCTTGCTAGCATCCGGGCATATCAGGAACTACCACCTATACCAAGCGAGCCTCTGCCGATCGAGCCTATGACGCGCCCTGAGACGTCGCATCCGGTGCAAAGGCAAAGAGCAGATTCAACGTCGAATTTCTCAAGACCAGATATACAGCCTCAAAAGAAGGCCCCACCGCCGAGACCTGAGCGACCCTCAGATGAAGTCCTCCCGCCGGACTTTCTGGATCGGATAGGTTCGAAACCTGTCAATGAGCCTATTCCCGAGATGCCTTCCGTTCTCGCTCCTTCTCAGCCACCAGTGCCGCTCCGCAGCCCCGATCGAAGTCAAGCATTCCCGCTGCAGTCACGAAGCAGCGATGAGCCAGAACCTTCGCAGATTCTCAGGAAGATACCCACTGAACCCCAGATTCGTGGTCCGGAGACCAGACCTCCTCTCGTCAGAGGCGCGGCATCCGGTCCTTCTCGACTTCCTCAAGCACGCTCGAGAAGTCAGAGCACAAGTTCACCAGGTATGGATCTTCGGCTTGAAGATGCGCCGCCCGTGCCAAAGACAGTACAGGAGCATCGACTGGAAGGTCGACACACACCGACCGGCTCCGGGTCTTCGGTGACGTCCTCCGTACCCTCGACATCGACGGATAATGGAAGCAGTAGTGGTCCAAGTCCAATAGGAAGTGCTGCAAGCAGTGTTGATGCCTTCTCTCATCTGAATTATGACTCACACAAATATGGCGTTGTCGACGATGCAATGCGTGTAGCGGGTCTGAATTTCAAGAGCCAACAACCTACACCGGGCATGAGAGCCGAGCAGCCTGCGCAAAGATCACCACCACGAAACATAGCAAGACGGCACTCACCGCCCGAGATACCTGTGCCACCGACACAAACTTCGCAAGTCACGATGCCGGCAGCATTCGCGTCACCTATGGAGTCTCCCATGGATCCAGCTATGCAAGGTATCCGCCCGCTGTGGCAGACATCAGAGCATTCCATGCCACCGTTGGCACGCACACAAACGTCCCCAGAGCCGTCTAAAGGCCAGGAAATGGCAGTTGCTCCGCTTGCAGTCCCGAAGCAAACAAACGAACATGATCCATACCGGTCTGTCTCTCCTAGGCCGGCGCAAAGGACTAGGTCCAAGTCGAATGCTGCATCGACTGCACCATTGCTGAAAAGTTACAGCCCACCACAGCTTCCAGTCTCCCCGTTCAAGGTTTCTCGTCCGGACAATGGCCCGCGCTCGACATCGCCACAGAAGGGTATCCCGGACGCCGATGCCGGGGGCCCATTTTCGCCACCACAATCAATACCGACACCACCACCAGTGCCGCAAACACCGGCGAGAAGCCAAACGCCGCTGTCGCGGCGCGGCACAGCTGCGCGAGCCCCGTGCCGAGGCTGTAACAAGTCCATTGAGGGCAAGTCTGTCAAAGCCGCGGATGGTCGTCTGACAGGACGATGGCACAAGGCCTGCTTCACGTGCCGGACCTGCGAGCAGCCATTCACGACTGCCGACTTCTACGTTATCGACAATCACCCGTACTGTGAGCAGCACTACCACGAGAAGAATGGTTCTTTGTGCCACGGCTGCAACTGCGGTATCGAGGGCCAGTACTTGGAGACTACTTCCAGCTTATCGGGAGGAGGCGACCGAAAATTCCATCCGAGGTGCTTCACCTGCCACGATTGCCGCCAGGTATTGAGCGACGACTACTTTGAGATTAGCGGCAAGGTCTACTGTGAACGACATGCTCTGGCCGCCATGCGTGGGCAGGCTCGGCTAGCTGGATTCGGAGCTGGGGGGCTCAGTGCGCCGGACAGGAGAGCATTGACCGCGGAGCGCCGAACAACTAGACTTGGAATGATGATGTTGCAGCAACCATAGACCGACCGTTGCGACATCCCAGCACGTCCCTGCCAATGCTAAGAAGGAGGACTTTTGATTCGTAACATTCAGCATTTCAGCGGGCAAGCATACTCGTACGCATCGGGACAGGCACGTGCGACTAGGCATGAGGAATACAGCGCGGAGCTTTGCGAATGGAAAAATGAGCATTTGAAGAAGTTGAACTGACTTTTAGGCCATGTGGATCTTTTCTTCAGAAGGCCAAATCCACTGAACACTGTAGATACCGATTCTGTTCGTGCGCATATTATAGCGAAATCCAGCCGGGCTGGCTTGGGGACGAAGGCTTAGAGGGAAATTGCAGCAGACCGAGCTTTTGCGCGCGGGCCCGGACAGCCCTCATATTCATAATGTATATACGAGAGGTTGGAAGCATGTGGCAAGAGCCAACAAGCAGCGTCTCGGTGTCAGAGACTTCGATAATAAGTTGTCCGTCATCTTCCTCGAGGCCAACATCCTACGCAGCTTTCGTGTTTCCAGACAAGCCCTGAGGCTTGGCCGGCCCAAAAATGCCCATCATCTCCTCGTGTCATATACCCTGCGCCTCTCCATCCGGCCAACGCGCCTCTGCCGACAGACTCGAGGTACAGACTCTCTCCTTACCCTAAACGAGCAGTGTCCCCGGGGCTTGAAACACTACTACTACATGCAACGGCGATTTCGTCGGCGGACTCGAAGTCCGGCAGTTGATTTCCTCGTCACATTATTGCCAGATGGTAGCGTTTATGCTTCTTTTTCATCGACATGCAGGCTTACAGGAAAGTGCCCTTGCTTCGCGGAAATAGATCTGAGATGCAGGGCGTGGATCCGGGGAGCGATCTTCTCTTGGAGGATTGGAGCACAGGGCGGTCTTGGTACCACGGGCCTAGTGGGGAGTTATGTGATTGGATTGGCTGGCTCCTGGGTGATGGTGCCTTTGTGTACGGAGGGAGCAAGAGGTTTGTATTTTCATTATGACCACGTTTTGCAGAGTTCTGTCCCATTCGAAGGGAGGTACAACGGGTTGTATGCTATTCTGCCTTGCATGTCGCCGTCAGAGGCTTCGACGCGGCGTCCTCGATGTCGCCATGTTTCTCGGTCTTGAACTAGTTGTTCTGACGGTGGCGAGGTTCCTCTGATGCAAGACGGGAGGCGGTGAAGAGTCGGGCGTGGCTTGCACTTTGCGGTTTTCTTCTCAAGATAGAAACATCCCGTCTGCCATTCATGATTCCACACTCCAGCTCTCTATTGGTGAATTTCTTTGCAGTTAATCAAATCCATCTCCTTCCGTGTTTGCGTATACTTAAACGGACGCGGAGTTGTACCTCAGTACAGCAAATGACCTTGTTCAGTAGTAAGGAGTTCCCAGCGGCAGCAGCGTGCCTCATCACTCGAACTTTTGATTGCGTTCAGTGCCTGATGACTCAGTACCGTCATATCGGCATGGACGGCCTTGATAGCAAGTCTTAAATTTCTGTCATGGCGGAGCCCTGTTGTCAAGCAAGATGCTTCGAGAAGCGAGAAAGTGCGAAGAAGCCGTTAGACGGTGAACTTTCACGCGTCGTGTGTATGTCGTGTATGGATATGGTATAGGCTCAGAGCCGGCGCTGTATCAGCGTAGGCAATACTGATAATTATATAGAGAAAATAATTCGTGCACTCAAGCGGCAAAGTCGCCATTGTCATTGATAGATGATAGTTATTACCCTTGGTGCATGCTGGCAGCCGTTGTCGCTTGATACACAGTATCGAAAGAAAACTCAGCGAGCGTAGGACAGAGGCTCCTTGATCAACTTGTCCCAGGCGAGCGGAACGTGGCTGAGGTGGTGGCGGATCGATGGGAAAGAAATGTCTGAGATGTCTGGTCGGCTGCTGCTGTGCTCGCAGCAGACAGCCCGTTCAGGTGGTGTTGAGTGTCCTGGACTCCTGGGACTCCTGCGAGATGTCGCTGCTCATGTCTGCCAGGCCCAATAATGGCTGCCGGTGGCCCGTGATATGTTTCGAAATACTGGCCAACACTTTGAACAGCCCCCTGCGTGCACGTGACTCAATGGTGGACTTTAAAGCATTGAAGCGGTCTCACATCGGAGACAGGTCGTATGATGTGTAGCAAGCACCACGTATCCTACTACTGCTACCACTGGCCGGCGGACTGAGAGATAGTCTGGTGGGAGGGTAATAAGGCGAGACGAACGAACGCAACGAATCAGGGCGGGGGGGATCAACGGAAAGGAACGCCTATACAGAACCCCTCGCGAATCTGCCTCGCCCTTGATCGTTGCACTGCGTACGAGGGCCAGCCACCCGTCTTGTCGCCGCCGCCGCCCACCTCATCAGCAGCCTTTAACGCGGTCAATCGGACGTGTATTATTGACCTGGGCCAGCCATAAGGTACTTCCTACCTCTGGATTCCTGATCATCTTCCGACACTCGCCGGGTGCAACCAACACATCATTATTATTCGACGGACTTTCGGGTGCACGGTTGATTTCCTCGCGGCGCCGGCATTGATCAAAGTCGGGGCAGGCTTGATTTGCGACGATCCCTACCCCTACCAGCTCCACCGTGCTTCCCGAAAGCCAAAGCTACTGCCCTTCCTTCCCGGACAAGCACTTCTGCCAACCTTACCTTTACCAATCAGCGCCGCCCAGGGAAACTTTCGCCTACCACCACCTGCGACCACCACCACCGCCGCATCTGCATCTCACGCCGCTGTAGCTCGCTGTCGTGCGCGGGAATACTCACTGACGCGCGACAGACCGTCCTGCAACAGCCGCCAAGGCCTCAGGAGTTTCAGCCGCCAGACTGCACGAGCGGCGCCATCGAACGATAGGGGACTTCGACCGACGACGATCAACGGCGCAGTCGAGCAGCACCCCATTTACCACACCCCGAGGCTTCACCAAAGGTAAGGTGCACCTCTGAGGGCATCTTGAGCGCAGGCCCAGCAGTATATCGCTTGGCACGTCACGTTACGTTTGCACCACCATCGCCTTTGCGCGTGAGGACCGCGACACTCTGGCTATCACCGGATCCCGCCGCCAAACCATTGCCGGGCACGCACGCTCCTTCACGAACGCGGAAAGGAACATACCAGCGCCTGCCCACTGCCAGTCACGGCTGCTCGATCCCGGAAAAGCACATTGTACTGCGGCTTACGTACATGCACTAACGCCGCATTGCAGGACCATCGAGTACCTAAACCGTCGCGGCCGTCAACAGCGCTGGTGGACATAATTTCTTGGCGGTACACGCCTACCCGGAGTCCTGCGTCGACATCACCACCTACCACGCGAGCGCACGCTCGTCACACCGGCAGGATGGGTTGCGGTCAGAGCTCGGAGTCGAAGGAGGGGAAGCAGAGGAACGATGAGATTGAGAACCAATTGAAGAGGGATAAAATGAACCTCCGAAACGAGATCAAGATGCTGCTGCTAGGTGCCGGTGAATCTGGCAAGTCCACGATTCTCAAGCAAATGAAGCTCATCCACGAAGGCGGATACTCGAGAGACGAGAGAGAAAGCTTCAGAGAAGTATGCGCCGCACCTGAGTTTTGGTCGAGGTGTGCAATCACTGATGACTGAGGCAGATCATATTCTCCAACACGGTGCAATCAATGCGTGTCATACTCGAGGCCATGGAGAGCCTAGAGCTGCCACTGGACGATCAACGCGCCGAGTATCACGTGCAGACCATCTTCATGCAGCCCGCACAAATCGAGGGCGACGTCCTGCCGCCAGAAGTCGGCAACGCCATCAAGACACTCTGGGCAGACGCCGGTGTTCAGTCAGCCTTCCAGAGGAGCAGAGAGTACCAGCTCAATGACAGCGCCAAGTACTACTTCGACAATATTGACACCATCGCGTCACCCACGTACATTCCGTCAGACCAGGATGTCTTACGTTCACGTGTCAAGACTACTGGCATTACGGAGACTACATTCATCATCGGCGACCTGACCTACCGCATGTTTGACGTGGGTGGCCAGCGTTCGGAGAGGAAGAAGTGGATCCACTGCTTCGAGAACGTGACCACGATCCTCTTCCTGGTGGCCATTTCGGAGTACGACCAGCTTCTGTTCGAGGACGAAACCGTCAATCGCATGCAAGAAGCCCTCACGCTTTTCGACTCAATCTGCAACAGCAGGTGGTTTACTAAGACTTCCATCATCCTGTTCCTCAACAAGATCGACAGGTTCAAGGAGAAGCTGCCGGCGTCGCCGATGAAGAACTACTTCCCGGACTACGAGGGCGGACAGGATTATGGTGCGGCATGTGACTACATCTTGAACAGATTCGTGTCGTACGTATTGCAATGCCATGCGAGTGAAGGACCTGATGCTGACAAATCTGGCAGGCTCAATCAACACCCAACCAAGCAGATCTACACCCACTTCACATGCGCCACAGACACGATGCAGATACGATTCGTGATGGCTGCTGTCAACGACATCATCATCCAGGAGAACTTGCGGATGTGCGGTCTGATATGATGAGCGATCGTCACAATCATACCGATGGACTGTGCACGACATTGTACAGCTTCGACGATGTCTCTGAAGCATGAGCATGCCTGTGAACACAGTAACGGCGTGAAAACTAATAGTTGGACATGGACGAGCTATGGTTGGTGGTCTGGCTGTTCGTCCACTGCTTTCCGTGGTTGGTGGTGGCTTCGTGCGTCGAAAAAGGAGCTTGGAACATGCATGGACGGCGGCAGGCACAATTACTACCGCTACACCGAGAGGCGGCAAGCGTACGCCTCTGGATTGGGTGTCCGCGATGAGTGGGACAGCGGAGCGCGTGAGGCAGGAAGTAAGGATACCCGCACACTTATGGCTGGACCTACGTCTTCTGCCTGCGCGCGCTGCAAAAGGTTGAGCATGCATTTCATACAAGGCTTGTGTTTAGCGGGTGCTGGGCGCATAGGGCGCCTGTCTCCATGAGAGACGAGGCAGGCACGCAGGCGTTTCTTATGCTCGGAATGGGTGCGAGATCACGCCGGCCGCTGTTGACATACCCGATTGTTGTTGTTCTTGTTGTCGATGTTTCTTTCGTTGCGTACACCGGCTAGAGGGGCCCAAAGCAGGCGTCCATACGGCGTCGGCGGGCGCGCGTATGCAGTAGCTTGTACCATTGAGCAGAAACTTTGTGATGCCGGCCTCGGTTTCCTGTCTCCCCCGTTGCTCGAGCACGCCGAGCACCGCGCCACCACGCTGGAAGACGAGCCCATGTCGGCCGGCGGCAAGATCTGCCAACGTGGCAAGAGCAGGCGCCCGACCAGGCACGCCCTTTGAACCACACTCCCGTCATAATTAGTCCTCAGGTCGACTTTCCCGGATGCTCATACAACACAGTCGACGCGTCTCCCTCCCCATCATCCTTCCCCAAGCAATGGAAGTACACGCCGACTCCGCCCAGAGAGGCCCTCATCCAATTCCTGCCCACGCCCCTACTGACCTAACAAACAAAGTACCTATGGATCTCTACGAGAGGAACTCTCCCTCACCACCTCATACCGCAATTGGAAATCCTAACAAACAAGCACCATGACTTCCCCCGCCCCCCTGCTCGCTCCAATGAACACCCGTTAGGTAGCCTTATGACACTGAGGCTCGGATCTGACGCCGGTACCCTTGGAATCGTCTTTGGTCATATATATATCTATATACACATACCTGTATACGTGAGTGGCAGCGTCTGAAGCGAGCAAGCCAGCAAGCAAGCAAGCACCTTGATGCGCTGAGTGCATCGCAGATGATTGTTGAAAAGAAATGCCATGAGACGGACGATGGTCCTCGGGGGAGTTTCTTGACTCTGGGTCTGGCGGCTGGTTCGGTAAAGTTCCTCCATGTACATCACACGCGCGTGTGTTGGGTGTTGTGTGTGTGTGTGAGTTTCTTTTTTCTGGGACACGTACTAGGTAGCGTACCTACCTTAGTACTCGGTGTTTTCGGGCCGAGTGCTGGAGGGAAGGGAAGAAGGTGGGAGGGGAGGAGGCAACGAAGGAAGGCGGGAAGGAGAGAAGGAAGAAGGAAGGATGCTTGGTAGCTGGCAGTACTTGGTGAGTGCATTTGAGTGAAAGCATTCGAGTAAGCAAGTACATGGTGAGGATGCCAGATCGGGTCCTGTTGAGGTCTGCTTATAGCTGTCCGTCACTCGGTGATCACCATCGAGAAGGACTTTGGCATTGTTTGAGGTGTAGGCGGAGTGCTTGGCGGGCTCTGCGATCATCTTGATAGCGCGCGCATGTCAATTTAACGTGGTGGCTAGGCATTGGATATGAATGAGAGACCTTGACATAGAGCATCAAGAAGAAAACGTGGGTATCATTGTGCACCGTCAAGAACTCTTCGCTTTTGCATTGCCCTCTTGGACGGCTACATGACCATGGCCGACGTCTGCCAACAATATCATCGAGGTCATCGTCGAACGCGAGTCCCCAATGCATGTTCTCACATCGCACCTTCGACCAAATCTCGCTTAGACCTCAGCAGCCAAAGCCTTGATCTTCTCCTGCACACGTGCCTCCCTCTCGGCCTTGGTGAGCTTCTGCTGCCTGTACTTCTTGCTCTCGGCCTTCCACTCCTCCTTGCTCTTCTTCTGGCCAGAAGCCTCATCCTTCTTCCAGGGGTCCTCGCGGATCTGGCTGTGGGCCTCAGCGTACAGCTCTTCAAGGCCATCAGCCTCGACCTCGTCCTCGATGTAGCCAGAGAACTGGGACTTGTAGCGCTCCTCGTCGTCATCGGCAAGGGTCTCCATGTACTCGGCGACGTGACCGCCGAAGATGTACTTGCGGAGGGTCTCGGCGTCGAGCTCCTTGGACTCGATGTCGTAGCCAGGGAAGCGCTTCTCGGAGTGAGGAACGTAGAGACCGCCGTCAGAGGCACCCTTCATTGCGCCGAAGACACGGGCACCAGTGCTGGTCCTAGTAAGACCAACATCGAGGAAGACCTTGAACGGACGACGCTCCTCGCCGTCGACCTCGGCGGGCTCGGTGAGCTTGAACTCGCCATCTGGCTCCTCAACACCGGTGAATTGGTCGGCGATGTCGAGCTTGGAGAGGGCACGGCGGGCGATGAGGAGACCGACGCAGTAGGCGGCGGCCCAGTTGGTCAGGCCGTGGGTGATGCCGTAGCGCTTGAGCTCGTGGCCGTAGGCAGCGACAAAGACCTTGTCGCCAGTGATCTCGGAGGTGACGATCTGGCAGATGATGTCCTTGTTGGTGAAGCGGACGACCAGGCGGTACTTGGGCGCGTTGTACTTGTTCTTGGCCTGGGTGACGAGGCGCTTGCGGGCGTAGTAGTCGGTCTTACCCGCCCGTCTGCGCTTGTACTTGACCTGGTAGCGGCTGAGAGAGGCGTGTCAGTGGTGCGCGGGCAACAGACACAGGACGGTCGGGAGTGCATACCTGAAGTAGGCCGAGTTCTTGACCAACTTGGTCTGTCAAACATCCTCGAGTCAGCAATTGGCGCTTCAGTCCACCACCGAAGCATCTTGCGGTGACCCTCATTCCGGCTCAGGTGGCCAGAGAGTGTGGAGACTTACGAAAGGCATGATGGCGGTGTCGACGGTGCCTTCTGCTGTGGTTAGTGGGAAGAAAGACGGATGAAGTCGCGAAAGCTCAATCCCCAAAATGCGGCTGCGTGCGCTTAAGCTAAAATCTTGGCGCCAGCTCGGTGGTGGTGGTCATGCGCATGACTCAGTGATTTCGCTCATGAGGACTACGACAGCACGCGTATCTTGATATCGTGAGCACGACACGTGTCGATATGTTCAAAAAAGAGACGTGAAAGCGACGATCAGGCGCAGTAAAGCTATTTTCGAGGCACGCTTGCCTCACACGGATACAGGCAACTTCCATCATCTACATCTGCCATTTGTGTTCTCCCCTCTAAGGCACTATTAAAGGAGCGTGAAGAAATCCAATCTCATCAGCGGCCGTTACATTCGCTTTCCCAACATACGCGCTTCGGTCTTGACAAGGCACGCGCGCTGCAAAGTGGAGCTTGTCAAGAGCCCGTGTATGCACAAAATCTTTGAAGCCGCCCGCATCGTCAGCAGATAACATGGGCGTGCAGCACCTGTCTGCACACACAGCATCGTGCCGCCTACTGATGACTTTGCTCAAAATGCTCGATATCTTGACCGGACGCCACGGGCGTCCCATTGCTTTGATACGCCCGACTCCATATCGACCCAACCCCATCCAAGCGTGTGAGGTACTGTAAACATGGTTCGTAAAGATGCATGACTGCCAGAAGACGTGACTCGCGCCGTGGCCCATCTCAGACGAAATTCCTGCGCTTCTCAGCGGCAGACAGTACGCCCAACATCATCTTCCTGTCCATTCCAGGAGCGAGACCACCAGGCGTCGCCGGGGTCGGCGGTTGCTTGAACACGCCCATCTCCTCACCCTCGCTGCTACTAGCCGAGCTGAGGCCGAAGTACCCGTCATTGCTGCCCTGGCTGGACCGCTTCTCCTTCATCTCGTACCCGATGGGACTCATCTTCCTGCTGCCCGGTCCGCTGCCGAAGGATGCAGTCTCCTCAGCTTCCTCCATGATGGGAAAGTAGTACTCGCTTTCGGAAACGGGACTGCCACCGGAAGACCGAGAGAGGCCGCGGCGGCCGATCCCAGCCCTCATCAGACTGTTCAAGGCGCGGCGGCGCTGGCGAGTAGCAAAGTTCTTGCTACCTTCGTGCTTTGTGGTGGGCGCGTTCACGAGCTCCTCAAGCGGAGGTGGGCCGCGTGGCTGACGCACGGGGTGGTCGCCAGCGCGAGCAGCACCCGGACCGAAAGTACCAGTCATCGGAGTGGCAGGGAACGTGCTGCGCTGAGACCCGAAGGTCGCTGCGGAAGCAGTCTGGGGCACTGTAGCTTCGGTCTTTGCAAAGGGGTTGATGGAAAGCGAAGATTTGCCCTTGTTGTGTCCACGGCGGAAAGCGTTGGCAGATGGTGGCGGCAGCGGTTCCACCGGCTCGCTGGATGGTGGAGACGGTGCCTTCTTGGGCGGCGTCAACGAAGGTCCATTGGTCGGCGTGGACCTTTCGGTGCCAGGCGGAGACACTTGGAAATTGGACGCTGACGCCTCATACTGGGGGAACTGAAACGCCGATGGAAGGTTCTGCTGGACGGGGGAGATGGAGATCTGCTGCTGGTGGGCGCTGTGGTCGATGGCGTACTGGTAGCCCTGCGTGGCAGGGTTGTAGACAAGATAGACACCCGGCTGGCCTGGGATCTCAATGGGAGACTGAATCTGTTGCTGGCCGTACATGTTCTGGAGAGTTTGCGACGTCATCGGCGGCTGCTGGAACATATTACGCTGCATGCCATTGTTCAGAGTCATGCCTTGGGTGGCCATGGTCAAGCTCGCAAGCTGCTGCTGCAGTTGTTGCTGACGCTGAGCCAAGTAGAGGCTCGTCATCTGCATTTGCTGCAGGACAGCTGGGTCCATCTCTTCGACTTGGTCATACTGCTCGTACATGGTCGGTGGGGCGAGGACTTGCTCGGGGAGGGAGTAGACCTGCTGGCCGGCGTTGATCGCGTATTGGGTGCCGTGGTTGGACAGGTTGAAACCAGTGCCAGTAGCAGTCTGCGGGACCTGACCGTATCCATTGCCATAGCTCTGATCAGCCCATCGAGATGCACCAAGGCCCTGCGCTTGGTGCTCGGTTTGGTGGTAGGGAGCGGAAGCCGAGACTGCTGGAGTCTTCGGCCGGGTACGTAGACCCGCGAGGAGGTGGGAGCGGCTGGTACGCGGGGTCGGGTTCTCGACCGCTGCACCCTCACTGATGGTATCGACCTTGGGCGGCAGTGCCACGCTGAGCCTCTTATTGCTCAGGCGTGTCCTGTTCCCGAAGCCATTGCCGGGAGCGCCAAGCCCACCGGAAGAATATCCGTTACCATTGTTATATGACATGCGAGCAAGACCGCCAGCGTCCATGCTCACGTTGTGTGTTATGTGACTGTATTTGCTGTTTTCGTCGTGGGGATGCGCCAGATTGTCGAGTGCGGCGGCGGTCGAAATGGTGGCAGCGGGTGAAGCAACACTGTCAAGGATCGCTATGATATTAACGCTGCTGAAGCCGATGTCCAAAGTCGGTGGTCGCGCCGAACTGAGCTCGTCCAGACAGCAGAGATTAGGCTGCGGCTGAATGACAGACCACCAGCGGGTCGTGTAGTAAGGTACAGATTATGAGATTACAATGAAATATGGTGCGTTGCAAATCTCGTGGCCGTTTGTTGTGATGACGGCGCGGTCTTTGTGCGTGCAATCTCGCGTGCAGCTCTTTGTCTCTTCCTGAATGCGGGATCGACGAATGTGTCGGGGTTGGCGGAGGGAGAGCAAGCTCTTCACTGCGCAAGTCGATGGAAGTGGCGTGCAGACCGAGCGTGGGATGGCTAAGGCTGTGCGATGACGAAGCTGCTGAGACTTGGATAGATCGCGTACGTGTGTGAAGGTCGCCGACCGAGGGTGAGGCTTGCTCAACTTCCGAGATGATGATGAGGAGGAGGAGGTGGTGGTGGTGGTGGTGGTGCGGCAACGAGGATGCGTCGGTCGCGGGATTAGGCGACGAAGCACGCGAGGAAGGCACCTGAAGAGGCTACAAAGTGGTCGGGCGATGTCGGGGAAGAAATGCAGTCGCAGACGTGGAAACCGGGCACTCGCCAGAGAAGGAATGAAAGATGGATGTCGCAGAGAGATACAGCGATGGAGGAGGAGGAGGAGGAGAAGAGGAGGTCAAGGAAGGGAGTTCTGCAGGCCGTGAGTTGGTGTGGATGCATGTGGCAGACGGGAGGCAGAGGCCCAGAAGGCAGTTTCTCAGGAGGGAAGCGGCGGTGGCCCTGATTCGCTGCTGCAGCTGTCAAGCTAAAAAGTAGCGCGCCTCCAATTTTCAGCCAATCGACTGATCAGGTCTTCCCTTCCCTTCGCAATCTATTTGACGGCGATGTTCTGATACAGGAGGTGATTTGATTGATGAATTGACGAATCGTGCACACCTCACTTGATGAGAGGAGCTGGTGATGACGGGGTGGTGGTTTTTGATGATCCAATGGTTCTTTTAGCACTGTTATTGATGGATCAACAACAATGATCATTAACGACGACGACGACGACGACAGCCAGCCTGTGCTCTCGCACGCGATGATCGGCCAGGTGACCCAGGTCTGCGTCCGTGTTCTGTAGCCTGTAGGAGGTAGGGGAGCAGCGGCCAAGCGCGCTTATTTATACGGCGGCCAGGCCAACGTCGTGCCATTGGCGTTTCATGCCTTGATCGTCCTGATCCTCCTCCCGTCCTCTTCGACCGTCTGGCGCCATCGATCAGCGTCTCCCTCGTGCTCGCCAGGCAGACCTGCGTCCCGTACGAGATCATTGTACTCATCATCATCATGATAATAATCCTACCTCCTAACACGAAAGCGGCTGGGGGAGTCTAGGCACGTGCGGTTTCAATTTCTGCACGGCAGTACGGGGCATCCCGTCGTCCCGAGACGTTGGGATCCAATTGTAATGTGATAGTGGTCCCAGCCTTACCCGAAACGCTTCCTCGTCTTATTATCAGAAAGCAGTAAGCAGAACGACGAGAGATTGGACCAACACCGCCATCGGCCCCCGCGGAACACACATCGAAACCGAACATGGTGCGCACACCCTTTGCTTTGCTGACCCAACATGGTGCACCGTGGAGCTAGAGCCGTCGGCTGAGACGAGAGGTACTGTCGTACCCATGTAGGTGCACGCAGACTCGTCCACTTTCACTGCCGGCGTCGGCAAGAAGGAGGCATACGCCCAAGTCCTCGAGCAGGCGAAAGCGCTTGTCGAAGGCCAACGCAACTGGGTGGCGTAGGTCTCTCTGCCAGCCCAACAATCGAAGTCTCGTGACCACTGTCTCACTACTCGGACCTGTCCATCCCAGCAACACCGCCAACACTGCATCTCTCCTCTGGCACGCCTTCAAAGCGCTCCCGCCTCCCAGTGCGCAAGTCAACTGGGCCGGCTTCTACGTCCTCGACGCCTCAAAGCCGGATCAACTCGTCTTGGCGCCCTTCCAAGGCAAAGTCGCCTGCCAGACGATCGCGTTCGGCAGAGGCGTTTGCGGTGCCGCCGCCGCCCAAGCGAAAACGCAGCTGGTGCCTGATGTCGACAACTTCCCGGGCCACATAGCCTGCGACGGCGACTCCAAGAGCGAGATCGTTGTACCGATCATCGTGGGAGGAAAGGTAGGCTCCGTCCAGAAGGCAATTCGGACCGGGGTCGTTCGTCATTGACATTCTGCACAGGTCGTCGCAATCATCGACATTGACTGCGCGGTCGAGAACGGCTTCGACGAAATCGATCAAAAGTACTTGGAGGAGTTGGCAACGTTGCTTGCCGATGCTTGCGACTGGTAGCATTCCTGCTATATCTTTAGCCGCCTTCCGCTTGTTAGATCTGCAGCGCAGTAAATTCACTCCGTACTCCGCCAGGCTGCCCTCTCGTGATGCCTTCTCTCCTCCTCTCTCTAAGGATTGGCCGACGGGAGGTGCAATCATTCTTGCAAACCATTGTGAACTTGTCGCTCGGGTAGAGGGACGCGTATGCTGGATTGTTCTCGCTCTGGCATTCGGACGCACACCAACAAGCGTACAAGAAAGACGCGTTAATCATCCTAAATTCATCACGAACCCATAAGACCACATCCTCACACCTTTTTAGGATCACTACTAACCCCCGCCTCCACCATCTTCGCATCAGCCTTCTTCCGCCACTCCTGCAGTTTCCCCATGAACCCATCCTCACCCGTCTTATTCGGTTGATGCTAAAATACCAAGAGAATCCCAGATCAGCAAATCTTCCTCACTCCAGAAGCGTCCCTTGAAAAAGGAATGAACAAATGATGAATACCCCATCAATGCGCGCCTCAAAGGAAACCACCGGAAAAGAAAATTTGAAAAAGTTCAAAAAAAAAACAAGGGAAACTCACATCCCACTCCTCCTCATGATACCTCACCAACCCCTCCCCATCCACCGCCAAACTAACCTTGGACTCCAACGTCTTCTCCGGCGTCCCCGCCCCTTTGAACACATAATGCTGCGTCAAACTCAGCACCACGCACTCGCCCACCCCCTGCGCCTCCCGCGCCGCATGCCGCCCCGCCGCCGCGGGCTCCAACACCTCGCACTTGCGCGTCTCGGAGCGGGCGAAGAGTTTCGGCATGCCGTTGAACTGCGCTTTGATGCTCTCGAGCCCCTGGGCGATGGAGACCGGGTCGTGGAAGGTGGCGGTGGGGTGGTAGTGGGCGTAGGATTGGTCTGCCCGGGGTTGGTGGGTTTATCAGTGAGATGGTTTGGCGGGGTTGGTAGGGAGGGTACTGACCGGTTGGGTGGAGTTGGTAGAGGGAGAGGACTTCGTGGATGATTTGGGTGTGGGCGGCGCTGGGCTGGCGGCCGGTGAGGGCGGTCGTCATTTTGCGGGTGAAGATGATGGTTGTTGTTGTTGATGATGGAATCGTTCTCAACATTGAAGTGAGAGAGGTGGTTGTCGTTACAGGGAGTGGGGATTTAGAGACATGCACTACACATGCCTTGGCGAATGGCATTCACCCAGCACGCACGAAGCAGGTACCGCTGATGTCATGCAGTGCCGATGATGCTCGAATGACCCTATGGGTGTGATGAAGTACCTCATTCCATAAATTTGAATTCATGACAATGCGGGGTAATCTTTGGTCGTCATGGGCGAATCCAAGTTGGTTTCTCGAAACACGATAGCGCTCCTTCCCGATCGAGATAGATGGCCGTCATGGGGCTGAATAGCAGTCGTATACGAAACTAAATAATCTAATGCTACGACTTATGCCAATCGTCAAGAATTAAAGTCAGATCGCTGTCCGGTATCACAATCTCGCACCACCACCCTCACCCACCCCGTGCATCGCCTCCAACCTCCCAACCCCCTCCCCCACCCACCGCTCCCACTCCGCCACCCTCTCCCCAACAAACAATCCCACCTCAGTTCCCCTCTCCAGAATCCCAGCCAGCGCCACCGCATCCTCAATCCCCTCATTCGCCCCGTAACTCCCCAAAATAGGCGTAAGATGCACCGCCTCCCCCACCAGAACCATCCCTTGGCCCGCCGCGGCCTCCGAAGCCTCCCTGGGCACAGACACCGAGCGCATGAGCCAAGACAGCAACCGGTCTTTCTTCAGTGTGTCGGATTCGAAGATCAGATCAAAAGGTGCAGGCAGGGAAGGATGTAGGGTTGCGATTTCCTCGTAAAATTGAGGTGGGATGTCTTTAGCGCCAGAGTTCGGGCGGTCAGGCGTGTATAACGCATCTGCTTCGCCCGCGGGACGGCGGGGTCGGGAATATGTGTAGCTGAGATCAACAGTCTCGTCCTTCACATCATCGATCGAAATGCCAAAGATGGAGCATCCGGACTTGTGTTCGAGGACGTGGTTCAAGTCCGAGACGTACGGCGCGATCTGTGCTTCGTATAGACTCCTTTGTAGCCGGCGTTTTCCATTTATAGCTGGGAAGGAGTGGATAGTGAAATCCGCTTCCGGGGCGATGGCTTTGCGAACAGCTGAGTGCGCACCGTCTGCGCCAATGATGGTGCTGCCGTCTGGTGTTTGCTCGCCGTTTTCGAAGAGTACAGTTGCGTTGGCATCGCTTCCGCTGGTAGGTAGCTTAACATCCTGGAGTTTGTGCCCGTACCTCATGCCCTGTATCCCTTGCCTCAACGCACTTTCCAGTTTCCGACGGTTGACTCTTACAGATTTCTGGCCTTCACCGGAAGAGGGACTTGGATCCACGAAGGTGCCATTGAGTGCGTTCGCGTCTAAGCCGGCATCGCTGATGAGTAATTCTCTGCTACGCGGAGATATCGTGATAGCATAGTTATGCCTTTTGCTGATTTGCTCTGAAGTGTCCCTCTCATATAATACAAATGGGACTTTCCGCCGTTGCAGGCACCTCGAGAGTGTAAGCCCAGAGATTCCAGCACCGATGATGGAGATGGGCGGTCGAGGCATTGCCGAGGGGTCCTGCATACCTATCTTATGAGCTCTTGCCGGACCTGAGAAGCTCAAGACTGTTCGTCAAGAAGGACACCGGCCCTTGCATCGACCAGATGCCATGGAGCTACGTCATGTGCGAACCTTAATGCCGAGTACGCGGCGCCCAGAGAGAAAAGCTCAGTTCTCCCCGAGCGTGCCCACAGGATAAGCAGGCGGAATATTCCTCCTCTCCGGCTCCACCACAGGCACACTTCCATGCGCCACCAACTCCACATCCTCCTTCGCCCAGCCCGGCGTCCTTCTCACCCTGTGAATCTCCTGAATCTGCAGAGCAATCCGCAGCAACTTCTCCTCCGTCCACGACCGCCCCAGAATCTCCATCCCAATCGGCACGCCCTCAGGGGCTGTAGCAGTACTGTTACTGAAGCCGACAGGGACAGTCACAACTGGACTCCCCGTCAGCGCCGCAAGGATGCCGTTGCGTCCAGATTGGGATGGTGAGCCGATCGGGACGACTAGATTTTTTTGCTCTGGGTAGATGATTGCGTCGAGGGCATTGGAAGTGAAGGTTTGTTGGAGGTAGAGGGTGAGGTTGCGGATGCCAGCTTGGATGGCATTGTAGGTGGCGTTTGAGGTCGAGGAGACGAGGGCGGTGCGGACGTATTCGTGTTGTGACGGGATCACGAGGAAGTCGCCAGGCGGGATGGCGTAGATGTCTTGCAGTGACTTGGGCACCGAAGCATTGTTGGTGCTGCTCATGGCCGAACGATTGAGGTATGAGTCCATAGATTCGCGGTACTCGTACCGTTGAGTGTCAAGGTCTGCGATGGCGGTGGCATTGTAGTAAGGGTCTGTAATTGGGACGATAGTGGCGCCGGTATTGGCAAGTTTAGAGGTGACATTGGCCATCGCCTCATTCACCGGGTCGTTCTCGGGAGATGGAGTACGATTGAAGAAACCCTCCACCAAACCTAGCCTCAGGCCCTGTAGAGAGCCAGCATAGAGATGAGCGGTATAGTCTGTACCTCTGACTCCTGCAGGCACGAGTGCAGTGGCGTTATCCTGTTCATCATACCCCACAGAAGCCATGACAGTGAGTGCAGTCGCTACATCCTCCACGCATCTACCAATGGGACCTACCGCATCTTGCGTATAGCTGATCGGGATGACGCCTGCCCTACTAATCAGGCCTCTGGTTGGACGCACACTGAATAGACTGTTCGCACTTGCCGGAGAGCGCAACGAATTGACGGTATCAGTACCTGTACCCCAGACTGCGAAAGAAGCAGCCACAGCCGCGCCTGTACCGCCTGACGAGCCGCCAGGTGTGCGTGTATAGTCGTAGGGATTGATGGTCTGGCCGCCAACAGAAGAAACGGAAAGTCCTTCGAGAGCGAGTTCATGCAAGTTAACCTTGGCGAGGATGATTGCTCCAGCCTTCTTTAACGCATCCACGACCGGAGCATTGTAGTTGGGTGTGGTCGAGTTGGCCAGAGCAAGGCATCCCGCTGTAGTAGGTGTGAATGAAGCGTCGTAGTTGTCCTTCAATACAGTAGGAACACAGAACAATCTGCCAATTGCACTGCCATTGTTGGCAGCGAGCAGAGCATCAGCGGCATCTGCTTCGGCTAGGCAATCTGGGTTGCTCGAGATGACGGCATTGGTATGGGTGTTGAGTACTTCAATTCGTGAAAGGAAGGATGAGACCACCTCGCGGCAGGTCGTTAGGCCGGTGAAGAGATCGTGGTGGGTTGATGATATGGTCGCCTCGGTCGGGTTGAAGCTGCCGTGAGCTAGCAGTATGAGACTGAGTGTAACGAAAAGCGTCTGGAAGGTGTATCCGGGCTGCATCTTTTCAGGACTCTACATGTATGCAGATGTATGTGAGTCATGTAAGCGTCGATTCCACATGGCTTGAAAGGTCTTCCGAAGGATTGTTGTTCAACATGCGTGCTGCAGTGGTAGGTCCAATCATGCTGATGTTGTAAGGCTGCCATTCCAGAGTCGTCGCACCCTCATCTCATGCAGCTCTCCATCGCCTGGCCGCTCTGACGTCACCCACGCAACTCGGCTTGGATGGTGCCAAAATGCGAGCTCTAGGATGGTCTTGCGCACCTTCCTATTACGGCAGCGGTACTCAGTCCATTCTGATTCCGTGGCTTTCCGCATCATCCATGATTGCGTCTCTGCATTGCACCAGTTGTGCATACATGTACTCTGCTTACACACCCGCCAGGCAGCCATCCCTTTTGATGCGCGTACTTCGTCACATCAAATCCTCTCCAAACTGTGCCTCCAAATCTGATCAAGCGCCAACAAGTGTGCTGCCTGTCATGCCATACTCTACACCGTCGTTGCCTTTCACCACGCCCTGCACACCCTCTAAATCCTCCAGTCCCCCCTCATGCAAGACATCCACATCCAACTCCTCCATTATCTGGATGATCAAGCCCAGAGACTCGAAGAATCCATTGACCGCCACCCTCAACATGCGGTTGGTCGTGGCTTTGTAGTCGACCCTCAGCACGTTCTGCTCGGCGTTGTCGGCAGACTGAGCGGCGAAAACTGCATCCGCGCCGGCGGCGTGAGTCTCTGCCACGAGCGCGAAGGAGCGCTGGACGAGTGGACTGAGCTCCTCGTCGACCCGGAGGGCGCGGAGGGCGGAGATTGCCAGGCGCTGGGTAGGGAAGGGAATGTGTATGAGCCTGTCGCGCCATCAGTCGAGCGCATTTCAACTACACAATCGACCAACCTACAACGAGCAGGGAAAGTCTTGGTCGAGCACTACGGTCGCCATGGCTCACAGGCGATAGGGCTGATATCACTGGACAATGATGATGCTTAATTGAGCCTCAGCTGTTTTGGCATGTGAAAATGCATCCAGCCCCACTTCCCCACCAATTCAAATCCAATCTGGCAGGCACAAGCCACACGCCGATGCTTCTTGATGATGACGATGTTCTTGTGTCAACGCAGGGCAGACTGTGGAGGTAGACCTCGGTCACGCAACGGTCATGGCTTTGTCTGTCGCCGTGAACCACCACCACCACCACCATCAACCTCCAACACTGATCCTCCCTAACACACCCCAACAATGGCCTCATCACCCTCCAAATTCCTCACCTTTTACTGTCGCGCGGCCACCTCCTCCTCCCTCCGCAACACCCTCCGCACTCACAGCCGCTCCTTCGCCGCGACAGCGAGAGGGCACAACGTCCTTTCGGACAAGGGCACACAGCAGGATACCGGGCCTGGGCAGAAGACTGGAGGCAGCAGGGAACATGCGCTGGACAAGGAAGACAAGAAGGACCCGAATTTGCAGAGCGCGGAGAGCAGTTTCGGGAGAGAGTAAGTCTAGATATCCCCCACCAACGCCTCGCACGTGTATCCTGAGGCCGGGATAGAGCAGCCGGTCCTCGCGAGATGGAGAGGTTGGACATAGGCGCTATGAATTTGTCCCTACGGACGGGATCAGAGCGATTCGATCAGGAGCGAGGGGATGGTGATTTAGACGAGGCGCCATATGCCAACGCTTCTCGCTTGTGACGCAGCGCACGACAGCAAGATACTGGCGGACACGCCACGCGTCAGAAGGACGAGAGGAACAGTACCGCCAAGGCGAAGAGAGACCACCCTGAGGCGCCCGACGTCGTGATTGGGATGCAAGACGAGAGGGGCGGGAAGGGCTTGTAGGATGCGCGGGATCGACGGGCAAGAAGTTGTAGGATTGACCTCATGGTGCGGCAGAGTGGACAGACACAGTAGTGCGAGGCACACAGAACCAAGGGCCTCACGGGCCCCTAACTGAGAAAGTACCCCTTGCCATTACACGTCACAAGCAAGTAAGAAGTCTACGAACGATCAACGCGTGCATCAGCAGTCGTGTCGATCCTTGCAACTCAAGACATCGCATTTGCCATGCCCGTTCCAGCCCAAGTAGTATGGGCAGTAGGTAGGAATGTGTGGTTATCATTGCCGATGCATCACGAGCAGCGTATATACCGAGCATGCACCCTGGCCATGGTATCAAACACGCGAGCAGAGCCAACATCGCCTTCTTGCCGATTGGCATCCGTCGAAGCCTACATCATCACCCCCCCAGCCGCAGTCCGAAGACGATGGAGACCCCAAGCGGAGACAGCATCCTGCACCACCCTTCCCAAACAAGTCGTCAAGAACGAAACACCCATCATCATCTCAAAAGTACATGCTGCTCTCCCCCGCCCTGTCGTCCCAGCCAGCACCGTCCCGACCCACGTTTCCCGGGCCACAGGACGGATTTCCGCGCGAACGCATCATCATCGATGCCTCGACCCTTCCAGCTGCGGCGAACCGGGGATGATAATTGTGCCGTGCAGCTAGATGGGACATTGGTGCGAGAGACTGGGATGTCAAGGTTCCTCTGTCGAGATCAAGTGTGTGGTGAGTTTACGAGAAACTCTGAGTGAGTGCGTGGAGATGCTCGTATTTCGTTGGCGCGTGGTCAGCTGTGCCAATGGACGAGTAAAGAAACATCGCTCCTTACTTCTTACCACTACTAGGTCATCCATGCTTTCGTATGGAGATATGGTCATCAAGACTGATCGCAAGCTATGGGACGTGAGTTAAGCGCCACGAGAGTTTTCTGTGCATGTCAAAATGCCGAATCTTTGTCTAGGACGCTTCGACATAGAGCCGCGATCTGGCACACACTGCTCGCACCGTCTCCAAGGCAGACGACGGCCGCCAGTCAGCGGCTGCTTCATATCCTTGCTCGATGGGATGAATTGATCGGACGAGTTCGGGTGTCGCTCCAACCACCAGGGCAAGGCCGAGTGATGACAGTGTCACTCCTGGAGAGCAGAACAAGCCTGCAGATCGTCATGAGCACTACGAAGGCTTTGCACCACAAAGATGACCAACCTCGGGTTGGCTCACGGGGATTGGGTTGCAAGCGACAAATAACCAATCCATTCGATCAGACTGGCAAACCAGGGAGAGGCCTCAATCGATCTCGAGGTTTGAGCAAGATCTCGATCCGCGCTATACAGGGAGAAGCGGTGTGGTGGAATTGTGATTCTGCCGAGACGCGAGAGCGACACTCGAGTCGTCCGAACGATCGTGTGGCAATGTTCTTGGACAGTCATGTGGCCTTGGGCGACTGTGCCGAGGATGGCGTAGCACACTGTATCGGTGCACGGTGACCCGGTCGAATGGGCGATCAGCCTCCTTCAGGTGATGTCAAGTGACCTGACGGAGCCGCATCGACCCTGCTCATGCAAACTGACATGCACTGGTATAATATACTTCTTGCAATGTCAAGCCACGTGCCGCCAAGCAGACAAGCTTCCTTCGAAATGCGGAGATGGCGGCAACGGCGTCAAGCTCGTGCGCGAGTCGACATGGATGCCCACTGCGGAAGGCACGGCAAGATGTCGCGCTGCCTACAGGTTGCTGGTCAGCTTGGCATGTTTGGAACATTTCGAGCCTCTACTAGAAGGTCCAAACTGCTCGAGTGCAAGATCCTACAGCGTGATGATCGAGCGTGGACTTGGTGATCTGTGATGTAGACATGTTACGTTCATTAGCCGAGGTGGGACCTGCATTCTCCTTGGTCACATTTATTTTCCAGGACCTTGTGGTTGAACCCTGTGCTCACCGACACCGATGGAAAGGAAGCTGGGGGCCTGCAGCGTCGCTTCCAAGGCCATGTGGTTGGGTGAAGGAGACTCAACTTGTTATCTCGAGCCGGCTGTACGGCGCCCCCTTTGCAATGCAGGAGGCCATAGCCGGAGACGGGGTTGAGAGGCAGGTTTTGCGGCACACATGCCATGCAGCTCCGACATGAATGTCATGCATATTGTAGCGCCCTACGGTCGTTTGTAGCCTCGAGGCTTGATGGGTGATATCGGGGATGCCCGAGCTGCTGATGGCCGAAGTTCCAGCTTGGCGAGTTGTTGCCATCTTTCCTGTGCCTTATCAATGCTAGTCTCAAGGATTTGATGGCGCCAGGCGTTCTCTCCGGAGATCCGCATAAAGGCTCGGCACGTGGTGAAGAGAGTTCGAATCGTGCTCGGATGGCTTTTAGCGGCCAACATAGTGCAAAAACGACGGCGGGAAGATGATTCAGAGGTCTGACGTCCAAATGATGGTTGTCATCATGCCCGCTTGGCCAGGAACCGGACGACATAGGAGGCGTGCTTGTAGCTATCATTGAGTTTTGTATTCTATGTATTCGACCCCTTCGATGACTTGGACGAAATTCATCCCCGATATAATACCAGATCCACCTTCGACTAGACCCCTGCAATCCCTCATCTGAAGCGATGATAATAATAATGATGAGCAAAGGGATATAAGGATGACAGTGCTCTAGGTAATAAGGAGCGCCTGACATACGAAGGTACCTTATTAATAATAGGGACCCCGCGTTGATGAAACAGAAAGGGCATTCAGTTGTGGAAATAGCATCTAGGTTACCTAGGAACTGGAGTCTAGCGTCGACAATCGTCATTCTTTGTGTAGAATCGTCATGTTGGCGGAGGGCAGCGGCTGTGGCGGTCTCCATGTTGGTACAAGAACAGTCGTGGTCGATGCAGCCATCATCATGGCGCGCAACTGGCCATACATGGAATACCCAAAGGCAAAGAGGCCATTTTGTCGACCCAGAGGAGAACAACGCGGAATTACCTTATCATCGAGGTCCACCCGGGCGGGAGAAACATCAGGGTCATTCAGCCAAGACTTTGGCCGTCCATCATAGACTTTACTGCCCCTGGATCCAGAGAGGAGGAGCGCGACCCACACGCCGCATCGTCCACCCAAATGAGTATCCAGGGTCCACGCAGATATATTAGTTGGGGCCACGCAAATCGCAAACCACCCAGGACGCCTTCGCCCTGCAACCAACCCGTATCGTATCGGCACCTTGCTTGCGTCGTCAACTTGCAGCTCTCGGCGACCCTGCCCACCACAACCGAGAAATTAATTTGGACTGCTGATCTTGCCGCTTTGACGACCTCCAACTCGTGATACACCATCTGCCGCTACCGGGGGTCTCTTGGCGGTTCATTGGCAAGCTTGCTTGTCCCCACTCTCTCCGTGTCACGCCTTCCGCCTGCTATAATAACACAGGAGCTTGGCCGCCGTGTGGAGACATCGGAGGGACAGAGAGAGTGTGTGAAACGTGCTCTTCACCCTCCCTTTACCTGGCCGTCAGACGACTCCGTCAGGTCAACGCACGGACGGTCGATACGCATCCAATTTCTGCCGCATGTCGGCCGCAACCAACATCGTCCTCCCATTCGGTCCGGCGGGCACGCCAACATCCAAAACGGCTTCCTCACGCGCTCTCTCTCCGGTGCGGCATTCTTCTCTGTCAACCCCCAGGATGCCGTCGCCCCGAACTTCGCCGGCCATGAGGCCGCAATCGCCACTCTCGCCAGGCTACAAGGCATCCGCGCATTTCGATACTCTGCAGCTACCCTCGCCGAGGACTGGTCAGGGCCGGCCTGGCAACAGTGCTCGTCGGTCCCAAAATCATTCGCTGAAGCTGCCTCAACTACCTCGCTTCCATCCGGCCAACTTCCCGTCTGCACACAGCAGTCTGCAGCATACGCCGGATGGTGTATCACCGCAACCTCCAGTCTCCCCACGGGCACACCAGAGGGTCATGAGTGATGCGCAGCGGCAGCTCTATGCCTACCAGCGAGACATCCTGTCGGCTGCACGAGCAACTTCACCGAGCGGAGCGGGCAAGCCTACAAGTCCCAAGCTTGCTCCCTTAGGGAGCCCTGGACCAGTCACACCACTGGAGTTGGAAGGCGAGGACGGCTATCTTGTGGCAGGCGCACGGAGGTCCGGACAGGCCACGCCGTCGGATGAG
This sequence comes from Teratosphaeria destructans, assembly GCA_010367425.1. NCBI lineage: Eukaryota > Fungi > Ascomycota > Dothideomycetes > Mycosphaerellales > Teratosphaeriaceae > Teratosphaeria > Teratosphaeria destructans. The sequence continues at coordinate 553,253 of WBMN01000013.1, forward strand.
CTGGTGGACAGGCTAATCAAGGAAGAAGCTCGACGGCGGCAGCGGACTGATCACGGCAAGGACCGGGCATAATCACTCAATGTGAAGAGGACGACACGTGTCGACGGCTGGTTTCAATTTGCATAGCGAGGGCGGAGAGATACACCAATGTTTTCATTGCATCAAGTCGACATACTAGGCATCAGCGAAGGCGTTCATACACAACTAGGGTAGGGTCCACCCCGGGATGGGTTGTTCGGGAGTACTGTACTGGGATGGCACTGTCGAAAGGCCCGGCAACTGCATTCGCTTAGATATTCACTGCCACCGGAAGAGAACCGGTCGGCACATGCAGTAGAAGATCTGCATCAGCTCAACGAAGTCTACGTTGACAACTTCAACTATCATGCTGACGGACCTCTCATAACCTCTTTGCTTGTTCTTCACAGCTACGCTCTTGACCGAAGTCTATCATGCCCATCTGCTTGTAGCCACAGCACTAATGTACAGTCAACTTGGTGCCACGCCCCTTAACTTCTGCTTGCTCGCCATCTTGTAGCCACAGCAGTGATGCACAGTCGACTTGATGCCACGCCCCTCAACTCAAGCCTGCTCCCGACGGTCCCTCCGTCTCGCATTGTAGCTGTCCTCCGGAAACAAAGGCTTCGGAGCATCATCCCAATCTCCCACAGCCTCCCACTCGCCCTCGTGAGCAACCCCGCTGTCGTCGCGCACAGAGTCAGAAGCGGATGCACGGCGAAATCGCAGCCGAACGCAACTCAAGGCACGGCAATAAAAAAACAACACTTACGTCAAGCCCGCACTCCTCGTATCCCGCCTCATCATCATCTCCTCATCACCCACACACTTCCTGCACACGCAATCGCCATCGAACCAATGCCTCAACCGCTCCCGCCTCTCCGCCAGCGGCTTCCCCAGCGCAAACTCGTCGTAATTCACGCACAGCTGCTCGCCCTTCCGGATGTGTCGCGCAGTCGTCAGCTCAATCGTCGTGTAATCCTCCAGACACGTCGACCACTCGACGTTCGCGTCGCACGAGTGGTTGAACAGGCTGAAGAGCGGGGAGACGCCGTTGTGGATCATGCCGTCCCAGCAGTTGTTGCGCACGCGCGCGTGGACGGTGAAGAGCACCCAGGTGTCGAAGTGGGGGTTGGCGAAGATGTCGACGCCCCATTGTTGGAGGCAGTCGTTGGGGATGGCGATGTCGTGGTTGAGGGAGAAGAGGCGCGGGCGTCCGCGCCGGTAGGTGGCGGTGAGGCGGGCGATGAGGGGGTGGTCGAGGGGGTGGGTGTAGCCGTCGTCGATGGCGATGGTGAGCATGCGGCAGTGGGTGATGATTTCGGCGGCGTCTTTGCCGGCGCGATCGCGGATCCAGCGGAGGTCGTGGCGGGCGCGGTCCTGGTTGTGGCGGTTGGGGTGGATGGGATCTGGAGGATGTGAGCTAGGGCAGCCGGAGACCTGGACGTGCCGTTCGGGGTTCTGCTTACCAAGGCAGCCGGCGCCGCGGTGCAGGTTGGAACTGTCGCCCTCCCTGCCCTGCCCGTTGCAGCCCCAGACTCTGGTCGGGTCTGACAAGATGGCGATGTCAGGCTCGATGTCCCTCGTGGCGAAGACGCCAAGGATCTCGCTGCTCGACTTGTCTGGCAGGTCGACGGAGCCGAAAGCGTGACGCTGGAGGCGGCAGTACGAGCCGATCATGCCTTCCGTGACTTTGCTGGTCGCCACCAGGAACTCCTCGTTGATCTCCTTGATGAGATCGTCGCTCCGGCCGAGGTGACGCTCTTCCATCCACGGGTAGGCGCGAGGGTAGTACATGCCTTCGCCTGCAGTCTGGTCGAAACTGACGCATTCGGCCACGATCTTGTGAGCCTCAGTCAATTGTTCGACAAGGCGCAGCCCGAGCGAGTCCTCCTCTTGCATCTGGTGCACGATTGATAGAGCAGTCAGCGGATGTCATGAACCTCGCACACGCATCGGGACTTACCTCGCGTTCCAACACCTGAGTCTCGCCACGCTGGCGGCCTTCGCTCTCCTCCTCGCCTTCGTCTCCACATATGTAGAAGCCTTTTCCATGTCCTAAGCGCCATGTAGGCTGATCCACCGACCGCAGCTGTGCATTCCGGCACAACATGATGGCTTTATGAGCATCTCCCGCCGCCAGCTCCGGAAGATGCAAGTCCTTCAGGATCATGCCTCGCACGATCCAATTCTTCGGCTCATATGGGCATGACCTGAGCCTCTCCGTCGCCGCCACCAAGTCTGCCGCCAGCCCTGGGACGTGCAATTCCGCCCAGCGACCGTCAGGCAGGTTGACGGCGGTGGGCTCCCACCTCTGGAGAGGAAAGGACCTGTCCATCGTGCTGGGGGGGAAATGAGTGTGCTTCCTTACCTAATGTGTGAATGTCGCGATGGGGGGAGGTGAGTGTGCATTCTTCTTACCTTGCGTAAATGTCGCGAGCGGAGGTGATGTCGTCGGGGTGATTTTCACACACCTTCACCGCGTGGAGGAGCGTGTGCGTGCCGGTGGAGGTGAGTATTGAAGGGTTTCGCAGCAGTTTCAACCTCACCGAGTCAACGACAATCACGTGGACCCACTCGTAGCCTCTCTTCACCCGAGCAACCGTCCCGCACCTTCCCCTTTCAGCGCGAGCGCGATGAACAAGACTCGAGTGGCGTCGCATCAGTCAGCAAACAGGAATGGCATGAACAGCAGCCTATCTATGCTCAACCCACCAAGTGATATCCGTCCGTCTCTCACAGATCAGCGAAGAAGCTCAACATTCGGCCTCTCTGACCCGCAGAATGTAGAGGATGCCAGGCCGCCCACCGCTCATTGCCACCCAAGTGTCGCAGAAATACCTCATACAGCCACCATGACGGCCAGATGCGCCTCTCCATTAACCGTCTAATCAGCATACATTCTATTCTGCTCCTCAAAATATGCATTACAGTAGCGAGTCCGTATTTCTTCACAAATCGCTAGCCTCCGGAGTGATACGAAGGCACGATCGCACCTGCCGATTGTAGTACTCTCCAGTCTTCTCGCGCTCTTGACAACAATCGCATAAGGCTGAATTCTGGCGTCTATACTAAGCTCGCTGTTCCGACAGACATTCGTTTCGTTGCAGACTGCTCGCCTACGCAGCCTGGAATCGCGAGCTTAATTTATTCTGTCGATATGATCCGTTAGAGTGCAACTTGTTCATCGACACACACAATACGAGAAACTTGACGAAGCACGCCAAGCGGGCTCCACAAACGCCAGTGGTTGCTCGCATTGTAGCCAATAACCGAGGAGACCCACATGATGCGCGGAAAGCACAGCAAGACAACTCGAAAGCTCCTGAAAGGAGACGTGTATCGAAAGGTTGGAGTCCGGTAAGCTTACAGCTAGAATGCCCGCAAATTCAGTCAGTATACTAATAGTCTTCCAAGGCTAGTGGACCTACCATAAGTTGATGCAGATTGCGCTGCACAATCATATCCTGCACGCTTTTCATGGTTTTGTCGAGCAAGTTCGTGTCGGTGGCATTGGTGTAGTTGACGTAAATCTCCTTGCCTGGATCACGGACCAAGTTCTTGAACTTCCTCGCGAAAAAGTCCTTGCCGGCTTCCACGTCGGTGTCGCCTCCAGTGAAGTCTGGGAAATGCTCGCGTATCGGAGCCGCGCCGGACTGGATCTTGTCTCTGAACAGGTCGATTTTGTTCAAGAAGAGGATGAGAGCGGACTTTTCAAAGTATTTGCTGTTGGCAATGCTTTCGAAGAGCATCAATGCCTCATGCATTTGGTTCTGTGCTTGTCAGTGTCCTGCAACCTCTTTGAGCCGCGAATGCTGTTTTACTCACGCCGTTGCGGTCTTCAACAAGCACATGGTCGTAGCCGCTGATCGCGACGAGAAACAGCACGACCTGCACGTTATCGAAAACGTGTATCCATTTCTTCCGCTCTGATCTCTGCCCGCCGACGTCAAACATGCGGTATGTCAGGTTGCCAGTGTCGAAGATCGTCTCGCTAATGCCTGTTGTCCGTAGTCGAGCGCGTAGAATGTCCTGGTCGGTGGGTACATAGTCTTTCGCGAAGAGGCGATCAATGTCCGTGAAGTAGTATGTCAAATTGTCATGGAGCGCATATTCGTTGCCTTTCTTGATGGCTAATTGAACGCCCTGATCCTTCCACAGGCTCTTGAATGCGTTCAGACAGTCGATGGGCATTGGGTCGTCGGGACCAATTTCGGGATCGGCTGCTATGACTTCGGCGAAGCGCTGGACCAGTCAGTAAGGGGATTCGGTAGATTCAGACAAGCGGATACACACAATGTTGGACTCATTCGCAAAGTCGACCTCTTGCTCCTCCATGGCGCCAAACACGACTTGGAAAGCATGCAGTAGGTTCTGGAAGATGGTGACTTTCCATTGCTTCCTCTCGGTCAAGGCAAAGCCCTTGGTATGGATCAGACGCATCTGCTTCAACACTGTCGACTTCCCTGACTCTCCAGCACCTGTGCCACATTGGTCAGTATGACTTGCTGCCACCACCTGCGCGTTGCGATGCGATAGCCACCAACGTACCCAACAACAGCATCTTCACCTCCTTCTGCATCTTGCGCTGGTCCTCGCGCAACTGCTTCTCGATCTGCCTGCTCTTGGCGGCATCAGGATCCTCCTTGTTGCCATTTCCGAAGCACATGATTCTGCCAATGGCAATCCACGGCTCCGTAGTGGTGGTGGGAGGAGGCTTGGCAGTCGTCCTGGAGGCTGGAGAGGTCGCTCGCAGCCCGCACGGGTCCTTGCCGGTGCCGCCGGTGGGTGTTGAGGCGCAGCGGTTTGAGGTTTGGTAGCGAAAGAGACGCGCTTGGGCGGTTGGGCACCCTGAGTGTCGTGACGCCGACGCTCTCAATGGCAAGCCGCAGCAGGGGAGACGGCAAACAATGGGTTGACAAAGCTGGAGTGCAGCGAGGGTGATGCGGTGCAACGCAAGACGTGCACCTTGCGAACAGAAAGTGTCTTTCCGCCTATGAATCGCGGGATTGCTGTAGCATCAGAGGCTCTTCGGTGTAGCGTGGTCCAAGCTGAATGTGGAGCAGGAAGCGGGCGCCAAAACAGAGGCGTGCGGGATGCCACGAGGTGTGGTTGTTCGGACGCTCGCTGGAGCCCTAACTTCAGCTCAGGACCAGCTCAGCTCAGCTCAGCTCAGCTCCTAAGGTATGTATGTATCGTCGTCGCCGGTCGTTCCTGCCTGCTACGTATGGTTGTGGATGCTGCCCTCCGCCCTAGAGTGAATCCGCCCTAGAGTGAATCGCCCGAGCGGTCTCCACAATGCGGATTGCGAAGGAACGTCGATGCTTTATTCGAAACGACAGCAGGACGATCCGCAGCTGGTCGGACTCAAACGCCTGAAGGAGAGTTCCAAAGCTCCTCGGCTGAGATGCGGCGAGCGAAACCTTCTCCTGTAGCGCGTGGAGACGAGAAAGGTTGATGGCAACCAGGTTGCTTGTCGTCATGTGGTTACCTGTGTTGCACTACAAGCAGATGATGATGGTGGAGGAGGACAAGAAGAAGAAGATTTTCACGGGCTCGCAAGGGAAGTCTCAGGAGGCCCTTGAGAAATAGAGTAGATAAGGTGGGGACCTGTAGCCGTCGTCTGTGCAAGGATATGGAAGCTAGACAGGAGCACCAGACGCCAAGGACTCATTTAGGAGATAAGCAATTGGTATCGATGTCATCGGCAGTTGACAGTCATGTGTGGAGCCATCAACCTCGTCGTGCTCGGGCAACGGTAGACGATTTTATGACGCATGGCCATGGAGTCATAGACCACGAGCCTCTCACGCAATGGCGAGGGGAAATCAAATCGATAGCAACTACATGTTCCTCGGGCATCGTGAAAGGCACGGCCCGCTGCGGGCAATCTGACTCGCAGAACTCTACTGCACAGGCCCGGGCAGAATTGAGCGCATCTGAAAACTCTTTCCAGCTCGCTCGCGTCATGCACCTGCATCAAAGTCGTGACATGGCGCATAATAATAACACACGTCGCACCGTCCGCATAGATCACAATCACCTATCGTGACTTATATCTCCGACCATCAGCTACGGGCCTACGGCGACATTCAGCTTTGGCTCCACCCTATGTCGCCAAAGCAGGGATGCCACATGGCTGCGCCGAGGGCTGCACCGAAACGAACGGCATTTGCGTCGGCTGCCTTGTCATCCGATTCGCGGTGACTGGTTGGAGCCGATGCGTACGTTGTACCTGAATCGACATCGGCCGCGGGTGTGCCCGGGATGGACAATGGAGCCAGCAGGATGAAAATATCAGCCAGCTAGTGTCAGGATACGACGCTGAGGTGGAGGACCATCGAGTAGTGGGATAGAATACGGATGTGGTGATCTATTGATTTGGCAGTTACCCATTCGGCTAAACACATGTAACAGGGCTGGTGCTGCATTCGCCCGTGGAAAAATGTCTCGGGTTGACCGCGAAATGCGAGTAGTATCATTTATAAAGCTGCAGTCCCTTCTGAAGGAGCCAATCTCCGCTGCCAATGAGACATTCTGCTCAGCGATTCGTTTGGACCTGAGTCTGCATGCCTCAACGACCGCACGCTCCAAGGACACTGTCGGTGTGATCCACCTTGAGCTATGAGGCGGGGTCTCCGTCGTGGATGGTACTATTAAAAAGCAGCAAATCGGGTCACAAGATGTTTTCGTGGCCGGCAATCTAGGAAACGTGGATCACACCACTTTCGCAAATGCCTGCCCGTGAGGACCTTGAGGATCGAGTCAAAAAAGGACACTTCGGAATGTCGGACGGGACTTCGGTCAGCCTATCTTATGACCGCAACACACTTGCAGAGAACTTGCGAGCAGGAGCCTCGCGTCCGTCAAGGGACCTTGAACATTGCCTCGATGGAGTAGCATCCTGTTCCAAATACCACGGTAGCCGTGCGTCCAGGACTACTTGGATACCACTTGGATTAGATCAAGACTCCCATCGCATTGGATGGCATCAAATCACACGCGAAGGGGCCTCCAAGAATGAGCGCAGTCCGTTCACTCGCATGCACGCTCTCATGACACCACAACGCTCATGAGCCTGTTACATTCCTCGTGCAGACTTGCCGCGGCTGAGCACGTATATGACTTCACGAAAGGACGGGACGACTGGCTCATCGTAGCCCGCCACCAGCTACCGGCCATTCAGACTCGAATGATTTTATACTATATCAGGGCATGGACGCTCGTTGACCACCCTTCTTGCGCGTTACCTTATGATGAGAGTCTGATCATGAACTTCACGGCGGTGGATGGATGGCGATGTGCACGGATGGCGATGTGCACGGCTGACGATGTGCACGGATGGCGATGTGCACGGACGGAGTTGCATCGATAGACTCTGCAGGCGTGAGGGAGAGCAGAGACTTGTCAATTTATGGCCTTGCAACTCCTCGTAGTCAAGGTTTGATGCAATGGGAGGCACGGGAGACGATTGGGTAAGTCGACTTCCCGACGCACGCTCACGCCTCAGCAAAGTCAGACAATACATCCAATGCGTGCACATAAACCCCTTTCCACCTCGTTACTCCATCGCTGCCTACCACTTCGATATTACTCCAAAAACCACTTCGGCACCTCCGGCCCCCACACCGCCAAACTCTCATGCCCCGCCATGCCCCAACCCACCGGCGTCTCACAATTCACCAAATCCCCATCCGCATAATGTTCAATCATATTCCCCGAGCTATCCCACCAGTAATCAAAGATCCTGCCAACACACGATCAGCACCAACACAACCCAACTCTCATTCCGTTAGTGTGAAAGGAGAAAGAAAGTGGTAAGACCTACTGCGATCCCAAAATATGCCTCCCAATCCCCCACACACTCTTCCACCCCTGCTTCGCCAACCATTGATGGCCCAAATGCTGCGTATCGTAATCATGGACCTCGAAACTGCAATGATGCACGTGGCCCTTCTCATTCCTGCTCATGAAAAACGTATGGTGGTCCACCGGCTCCTCCCCGCGATCGATGTGCGCAAACAACGCCACCACCAACCTCTCCCCTTCCTTCCCGTTCGGATGCGGGATATACTGGAAATCACTCGGCACGAGATTAAACGTCCGTGTGTACCAGTCCACCTGCTCGTCGAACTTCGTCAGGCACAGCCCATAATGCCCGAGTTTGTGCACCGCGGCGGGACCCGGCGTGAAGCGGTTGAATTGTCGCACACGCGGTTTGTCCAGCTCGTCGTTCGCCACGAGTTTTGGTGGGAAAGCCTCGCGCTCTACCCTCGCGGGTTCCTGTCCGTACAGCAAATTCACCAGAAACCCCTCGGGATCCTTCAGCGTGAGCATGAACCCGCCCCCTGGTTCCCCTCGAGCACCCAGATCCACAATCCCGCCTAGCCCCTCTGCTTCAGGGAGTTGGGCAGCTTTTTCCAGCTCCTCGTGACTCTCCACTTCAAAGCAACCGCCCAGAAACGCCTTCTCACTCCCAGACTGCGCGAAATACACAAACTGATCGACGCCATACCCTCCGAACCACACCCTCTCCTTTCCCCCCGCATCAACATCCCTCTTGACCACCCTCATCCCGAAATCCCGCAGAAACTTCACCAGGCCCTCGATATCCGTATGCTGGTACCTCATGTGCGCCAACTTGACCAGCTTAATCTGTTTCGCGACATCGATGTTATTCTCCCTCTGCCATTGGGCCAGCGGCATGGACTCCGGGCCTATAGCTTCGACATCGCTGATGGTTCTTCCGATATTAGGCTTGACGTTTCCGTCTGGTGTTTCCAGGACGCCGTTGGCATCGATCGTGACGGGCCGGAGCTGGCCATGTTGTTCGGCGTGGGAGGCGGGAGCGGTGGTTTCGACTTGTGTCTGTGTGGTTGTGGCCATGCTGATTCGAGTAATAAGAGTCTAGTACTCTACTACATGTACCTGTGGTGAGTGGGTCGAGCTCTCGAAACAATCATGTAGTGAGGAAAGTGAAAGAGATAAGTAGAGCTGCATCAAACCTGATATACCTGTTAGATTATTTGCCCCACGACGGAGCATCTGCCGAAGAGCATGTCCTCGACCAGCATGTGATGAGGTGTGGGAAACAGTGCAAGAGCTCCAACAAACCTTCACATGCCGAGACCGCTTATCTCTCCGCGGAGGAACTCTCAGGGCTACTCTGACTGGGGAAATGCTGCCTTATGCTATCACAACTACGGCGAATTGCCACATGTCCCCTGTGATCAGTATTGGATGTGTGCGGTTATGCGGTACAAAGATGCTCCGTCGTGATCTTCGGAGCATTCGACAGGACCAACCGGGAATCTTGAGAGAAGGGAGTGATCTCGAATATGCTTGCTCACAGCCTTCCTCTACCTCGCATTCATAATTCGCCAGTGAAAACGCCCAACGCTACTGATCCCTCACAGAATACTCTTGAAGCAGGAGAACAATGCCGACACTGCAACGCCCAGTCACACCCCTCAGAAACAACCTCTACGCCCTATCTAGCTTCCTCCTCAAATTCCTCGTCCGCTTCATCAGCTTCTTATACTTGTGCTTCTTCATCTTCAACTTCCGCTGCCTCTTGACACTGATGAGAATCATCTTATACCGCTGTTCGCCCACCCGCTCGCGATGAGCTTGCGTGTACAGCTTCCCTCGCCTGCTCATGCGCTCCAGGAAAGGCTGCTGGATACTCGGAGTCTCAATGCGGGTGAGTGTTGTGTCAGTAGGCACAGGGTTCTGAGTGAAGAGATCCGGCTCCTCGGTGTCAGAGAGGCGGATGATGGGTGACGATGATGCTGAGTAGGTCGTCACGCCGGTAGCTGAGGTGGACTCGGTGACTTCGATCACGGTTTGATACTTTCTTTGCTTCGGAGTTGTCCTCGTAGGTTTTGCTGAGGTTGCCTTCTTCTTCTCTGACGCATGACTGCTCTTCTTCTCCTCGGAAAACGGCTGCGGAGGCGGCGGAGCAGCAAATGGCTTGAACTGACTGACCAGCTCTTCAATTGTCTTTCGTCGCGGAGCACCGTCGAGATGTCGGACTCCATCTTGACCATCTTGGATATGCTCCCACCGCAAACCCTCGTCTGCCACGCCCGCCGCGTCGTCTAGGGCTTGGGCAAATGTGGCCAGAGTGTATACCACGTCTTCCGGGCGTCTGTCTGCGGAGTTGCCGTTCGCCCACGGATCAGTCGATTTCCCGTCGAAGATCTCGCTGAATGATTCGGGCGTTGTCGCCGGAGGGATGAGCGAATTGACCGCCATCGGACGATGCTGGGAGAAGAAGCGGGAGACGCTGGCATCTAGCACATAGACATGTCAGCACAGTTCTCCAGTCAATCAGTAGAGTGTGTATCCATACCAGCCTCAGTCATGTTCTGCAGATCGGCGACCCTCGGCAGACTCGCAAACTGATCCACCTCCACCAGTCCCCTTCCCTTCCCAAAAGCCTCCTCGCGTCGTCCATTGATCCTCTCATCCACTAGCCGCTCCACTCTGGACCAACTGCTCTTGGTCTTCTTCGCCTTCCTCTGCCCGCCGGATGGGCGACTCACCACCGAGGCGGGCTCTGCAGCCTTGGCGGGCGCGGCGGGCTTACTGCTGTCGTTGGGCGGACATGACGCCTTGCTGCTGCTCGGGCGGCGCTGGTGGGGCTGGCGGGTGGCGAGGCAGGTGGTCGCGGTAGTGAAGGCGGCGGCGGCGGGCGGGTGGGAGGCGGCGGCTGCGGCGGTGCTGGCGGTGGCGCGGTTGGCTACGCGGTAGCACAATTTGGACGAGAACATGTCATGCGTCCAGCTGTGTGTGTATGTGTATACAGCAAAATGAGGTTGTTGGGCGGAGGAGGGTGTCGGCAGACAATGAGCCTGTCTTGAGTCCCGCTTGTGGATCGCTAGTACTATCGCATGCCCGGGGCAGCTGAGCGAGCTTTGACCGACAACGGCGTTTGCATATGCTGTACCTACGTATAATAATAATCCACGATCTCTACCTCCGTACATGTATTCTAATCACAAGAATCAAGATACAGCACATGTACATACATCAGGGTCCAATTTGCAATACACTTCAAGCATGATGCATACACCAAAACCTATCTGATCCGACCACGGTAGTATGATGAACCATTCCCAAGCTCCCCTCCCGCCACTTCCCTCCCACAGACCATACCCACCTCCAACACAGGCAGCACCATGTCCACCACCCCCAAATCCAACGGTCCTCACTACAGTATTCCCGACCCCAAAATCCTCTCCTCAGCCTCCAGCCTCCAAGTCCTCGCCGAGGACAACACCCCACACGCCTTCTCCTCCCTCCCCATCCCGACCCAGCAAACCCTCATAGTCTTCATCCGCCACTTCTACTGCGGCTACTGCGAAGACTATGTTCGCGCTCTCGCCACCCAGCTTCCTCCTTCCCGCCTCTCAACAACCACGCCCCCCACAACCCTCAAGATAATCGGCTGCGGCCAGCCCACCGTCGTCGCAGACTACAAACGCCGTACCAACTGCCCTTTCGAGATCTACTGCGACCCTACCCGTGCTCTGTACAAGAAGCTAGGCATGATGTGTAGTCTTGAGTTGGGTCCGAAACCGGGATATGCGGAGGGTGGGGCGCTCGGGAGGACGTGGGCGAGTATGTGCACGTTGCTGGGGAGTGGGATCAAGGGCTTGAAGGGGGGAGGCGCGTATGATCAGAACGGGGGGGAGTGGGTATTTGGGGCGGATGGGGAGTTGAAGTGGTGCAGGCGGATGAGGAATACGAGGGATCACGCGGAGATCAAGGAGCTGGAGGAGGTGCTGGAGCTGAAGGGCGTGGAGAAGGATTAGGAATGGTGTGTTGGGTGAGACTACTGGACGGAGTGAGGAACAGGGGCCAAGGGCGTGGGATTAGCGTCGCGGCTCTGCTATTTAATCGCAGGCTTTGTTCTATTCACTGTGAGGAGGGAAGGTGGAGCTGGAGGGAGTTCGACAATGAAAAGTCTTACGACCGCAACGAGCGCATTACCAGTATGTCACAACGTGCGCTGCACGATCTTGACAGACGGCAAGATCCCGCGCGATCGATATCACGGCGGTGGACACATCGCGACTTACTTTCAGCTCTCATTCTTTCAACTACCATAGACCGCCAGGTCTATTCTTCAGGGACCGCCTGCTCCACGCAACACTCGAAGCGGAACCTGGAAACGCCCCCTATGCCCCAGCACCAGCAGAGTCCACTGGCGTGCATGCACAGCATTTCCGACTGGCCACCGTGAGACGTCAGAATCATACCTCGATTGTAATACACGACCCTCGAACTACTTGAATAATGTGTATATAAGTTGCTCTCATCACCACGCGAAGTGTGGCTGGCGGCGGAAGCGACTTGATAGCTGGATTCTGAATAGGGCTTCGCGTGGAGGAAAAGGAAGGGTCTATCAGTCTGTGCAAAACATATGATGAACTGATGTGTTTGGTTCTAGTGCAGTCAAGGGCGTATCATTGGTGCCGGGGCATCACATCCAGGACACCGCACCACCCCTATCAGCATATTCTCCACCCTTCCCCTGCATCGCCTTTTTGCTCACCCCTATCAACACGTTCCTGCCTACCCTTCCATTCCACCACCACCGCCCTGTCCAACACCGCCCTGTCCAACACCGCCCTGTCCAACACCGCCCTGTCCAACACCGCCCTGTCCAACACCGCCCTGTCCAACACCGCCCTGTCCAACACCGCCCTGTCCAACACCGCCAATATCAAACCCCATCATGATGTCGTCCGCGGCCCCGACCCCCGTCAAATCCTCCAAATCCAAGCCCAACCTCCACTGCGGAAATGCCCTGCCCAACACCATGATCCTCTCTGCGAATGCCCTCAACGTCGCCACCTCGCCTTCTAGCAGGCGATGCGGTCCAACCATCAACCCGACCGTCTGACCGCAAACCGAGGGCGGGATGTACGAGATGCCGAAACGAGAGATGTTGAGGCCTCCATAGGGCATGGCAGCTGGGTCAGGAGCATGCTGCGCCAGGAACCTGTTGAGAAGACCTTGGTTGTCTTGAGACCGTGAGGAGTGGTGAGAGGAGCCCAGAGGGTTCGGTGCTGGTTCTTCTCGCGGGGTGTGGCTGAGGCGAGCGGACCGTCAAGGATATACGGAACGTGGGTGAGCTCGACGACCACCTTGGTCACGCGGGTGCAGCTACACTGGGCGTCGTGGAAATCCAGCCAGAAGGGTTCATCTAATGGCGCGTGCTCGAGCTCTTTGATCGACAGGACTTGAGGGGTGCGATCCTGGGCGAAGACGGCCAGAAGCGAGGACGTGGAGTGCTTTAGCAGTGGGTTGACAGTCGCGGTCATGTTCTTGCTATTTGGCTTGGGAGCTGCAGGCTGAAGAAAGAGCGCTTCTTTCAGCTTGGGAGAGGCGGCGATGGTGTCGTTGAATTTGCGCGAGACTTGCTGCGCGAGGAGGAGATCTTTCATAGGGAGGAAGAGGAGGATGGCCTCGAACAGCTCGGTGGTGTCCAGGACCTCCTCGACTGGGGATGAGTGTTTCAGAGCCATGTTGAGTACTTGAGGACTGCTGACCACAGTCGGGTTCAAGTGTGCTGGAGAATGAGTGCTGGTGGTGGTGGAAACGGAGTTGAAGTGCTGACCAAGGTCGCAGGGAGCCGATCTATTTTATATCAAGCTCGACGACGCGCGGAGCGGCAATGTGTTTCTCTCTGCATCTGCAGTGAAGAGGCGGAACGCAGCATCCGGCGAGACGGTTGGCTGCTAGAGGGCTGCTGCTGCGAATGCAACTACGCACGGGCCAAAAGATGTGAACGAGATAGGTTAGCGTCTGCTTAGCGTCTGCGAGAGCAAACAACTCCAGCCAGATGTCGACGGCAGTGTCCCGCATTTTCCTACAGACTCGCCTCTCGCCAGCATGCATCCAATTTATCATGACCAGATTGTTGCCTGTGCTCTGAGTCGCGAAGACTGGCGCCCCGGGCCATCCAGCACAGAGCCTGAGCTCCACGATGACTTTTCGCGCAGGTGCAGGTGTAGTCTGGGTTAAGGCCTCGGCTCCAGGTTCGAGGCCACGGCCGATGGAATTCTGGAGTCCATTTCGCTTGGTGTGCGAGGCAGGACGCTCGAGGGTTTGGGATGGCTCTTCTATCGTCAGCATGAGCGCGTGAGATTTCAATCCTACGCAGGGGCTCAATGTGTTGAGCCTGCAGCTCGGCAGCAACGCCTTGTGGTGGGAGCAGCTGATATACTGTTGTAAGAACATCATGCCTGCTAAGAGAGAGAGAAGAGTGCTCGAGCCAGAATTCGGGAGTTGCTCGAGCGCTTGTAACGAGTATCTAACCATTATGGACAACGACAAAGGAAGAATTCTACGCGGTACAACCCTTGTGATTAAAAAAGATCCGCTGAAGCCGACGGCAGACCGTGAGCTACCTCTGGCTCGCAACAATTGGATCTATATCCTCCTGACAAGGTTTGTGCCACCTCTGGTGTGCTCAAAGTCCTCTTTCAGAAGACGATGGCATCAACAGCCTGCCATTGATCGCTGACGATTGCTGGAACAAGGAAGCTTCGATTATACCATACAAACAACGCAAACACATACCAGGGCGGCTGAAGGGAACGATATCTGTACAATCGTGACTCGCCAACAGTGCCAATGACCCTCCAAGCCTCGGACTGGTCAGTAACAGCAATACTTCAGCCCATATGACCCTGATCGCAGCCCCAGCCAACGTCTACTATCGACCTTCGACTAATGGAAGCGATTCTCCCTGAGCCACTACGAGCTCTCGTTTTGCAAAGCCTCAGGCCCCACCCCCTCTTCATTGCCCTCCATTGCGACGCCACCTCTTCTCCCCGGAAGTCCCACCGCATGAACTATCCAGTCAGCCTATGGTGGGAAGCTCATACCTCTCTTCCACTCGGGAGACGCAGGCAAAAGCGCTATCACGCCTAACACCCTATCACGACCTCCAGACCGAGCGCTTCGTCCTCGAAAACAGCGTTTCATCATCGGAAGCGATGCGGAGCTTCCTTACCTGAGGTTGACGCTCGGTTCCATTGATGTGCCTCGTTTGCGAGCAAGGAGGCGGTTTGTGGCTTCTTGACTGCGGTACGGCGAGTGTCGTGGTGTACGCTTCGTTGGCTCTTACATTATTGAGCTGTGGTCTACCACCATAATATTAGAGCTATTGCTACAGATACCCCAAAACCTAACAATGCGGTAACGGTCGCACATCCGCTGCACCCACTCGCAAGCGACCTTATCGCCGTCGACGCCGGTGCAGCCTCACCGCGGTCAGCGGATGTCGTCACATACACCATCCCACTCCCCTGCAACGGAGCCAGCTCCGTCGTCAGCACAGGCAATGGCGCATACGACGTCGACGTCGTCCACGGCTTCGTACCCACCACCGTCTGGAAGCTCGCCGACACACCATCTTTATACAGCGCGTTAGCGCCAGGAACGAGTGTATGTCCTGCGATCGTCAGACCTGGGTCACCAAGACGTAGGGTCTTGCCGTTCACGATCCACATCCCTGCTACGGTGCCTGAGGCGACGGTCACGGTTGTGGTGCCGAGGGGGAGGACTGCTTGAGTGTATGCGGCGGGGGTAGATGATGTGTGGATTGATTTGGCGGATGGGCTGACGATTTCGAGGAGGCCATCTGAGCCGGCGGTTAAGGTGAAGCCGGAGGTGGTCCATGCGGGTCCACCCACGTTCAGAGTCGTGCCTGCGACGACGAATGCGTTGCCTTCGGTTCCGATGGCGGATGCTGTGATGATCCTGGAGTTTATCGTGAGGACTGCCTCTCTCGGTATGGCCGAGGTGGAGCGGACGGTTGTCGTGGCATCTGCTGAGGTTTGAGTGAATCTGGACTCTACGACCTCGCTGATGATTTGGAGGGCTCCGTTAGATAGAGCACTGAGGACGATATTGCTAACGGTGATTGCTGCACCTCCAGCTCGTAATGTTGTGTCAGCTACCACTATCCCTGTGCCAACGGCTGAAGCTGTTTGCCCAGCTATAATCACGGCGCCACTTCCTGCGTCCGGCTCAGTTGGGTTGCTCGTTGAGACAGCCGGGTCTTTGCTGCCCTGGGCGCGGGTTGAACTTGAGATGGGCGAAGCAGTTGAGCCCCAAGCCTGAATCGTAAGTGTAGGGTCGTCACTGTCCCTAGTAGCCGTCGACTGGGGCACTAAAATGATTGTCGTTGTGTACTGCAATGTATGAGATACAGCACGCGTCCTCTGGCTTGCGTTGGATGGGTCCGTGTAAATGCCACCAGTGTCTGGCGGCGAAGTTGACGGTTCAGCATTCGAGGCGGTCGACGGATCTGCGGATGCCGCGCTTGTACTTGCGGCCGTTCTTGTCTGCGCTACAACCGTACTCGCGCTACCTTGCGGCAATGCGGTGGAGCTCGTCGTATGTGCAGAAGGTACAGTTGGCTTAGCTTCGACAGCGGCGGGAGACAAAGGGATCGGTGGATCCCAAGCACCGTGCCAGTTGAGAGCACAGTTGTTCCAGGCAGGATCCATCGACCTCATGGCAGGCGGCAAGGCAAGCACTGGTGCGTAGTCAGGCAGGATGGTCAAGCACCCTAGCGCGAAGCATCTCGGCTGATTAACGTAGGCAGATGCAGGCACCAAGCCGGTGATGTCGTGGAAATTGAATGTGGCGGACTGGTAGAATGTGGAGGTCTGCCCGTTGGAGAGTCTCTTCTCGAAAAAGTCAAGAGCGCCTTGTAAGGTGTAGAGAGATTTCGGATCCATCGGCAAAAGAGCCCCGGGATAGGCATTGCCCACCGTCTGTCCGCAGTCATCCAGTGCGTAAGCTGTTTCAAATGAGATGTACACACTGGGCGAGGTAAGTATGTGTCCTTCAAACGTTGCATCTCGTTGTGAGCCCGCAGCCGTTACAGCAAATTGACCAGTGGCATTGCTAGATGGACGCGAGTTTCCGCTCGAAACTAACGTTGACGAACTTGCTGGGGGCCAGTACAGAAGGCGAACGGTGCCGCCTTGGACAGTGCAGACTCGACAATCTGGCCCTTTTGTACAGTGTTCCCAAGCGGAAGGCGTACACGTTGGAGGCGGGTTCGTCCATCTGGTAACGGCCTGGACGACATAGTCAGTGATCATTTATGAGCCTTGAGGAAAGAGGGCCGTGAGCAATATGGAATAGTATGTGAGTCGAAATTCGGGGCTACCATACGTGTCCGAATGCTTCCAGATATTTCGTGCTGGTGGTTGTGTACAGGGTTGTTCCGCTGTCAACGGCATATTCAAACTTCGTACCGCCCTCTGTTGAGGGAGAGAAGCTGTAGCTTATGATCGGGTACGTGGACCTCGACGTGCCCGTCGTCCATTCAAGGTGGGTTATGAACTGGTTCTGGTGCGACCAAACATTCCAAGAGGAGTAACATGCTATGACCGCTTTTGTGCATCTTGAGTAGCATTGCACATCGTCGTATGAGCAGCTGGTCGTGAATGTAGTGTTCTGGTTGACGCCAAAGCCACTTGGCAACGTCGACGAAGCATTCTCCCATACGGGCATTGATGTGAGTGGGCACACAATAGTTGAGGGTCCATAGTACTGAGATGCCCACGAGCATCCAGGCCCGAGCGTCGTTGGCGGTTGCGATGATTCCGCATTCGTGTCCGTGGCCGAGACATGTGTGCTGCCAGAATTGCTACCGGCGTTTGCTGATGCTATGAGAAGACTCGTGAACACGATGGCACACCCGTAGATGGAGGTTGGTTTGAGGCCGCATGCGTCGAAACAGAAAGACATAACGATAGGACTGAATGGCACCCAACATTGGGCAGGATGGGAGAACACTATGAAGGCGGTGCCTCACAACAGCGGGATCTCTCGTGGATTAGACTGCAACACTGGCTGTGCCGCATACCGAATTCGAGGCGCTTAGAGCCTTGCTGGAGGTGTATCTGGCTGTGGGCGCTTAACGAGAGAGCCTGATGACGCTCCCATATTCGAATGCCACATGCCAGCATTACATGCCCAAAGAGCGACTCGGCAAGACGGCGCGCATGGTCTTTCATGTTCTATCGTCTCCACAGTCTCGTGGACACTGAGTTGGAAGCAGTGTGGTAGCGATCCACAACTGTATCTCATCCCGGCTGATATAGACATTTTGCTGCAATGGCGCTCCGACAGTCCTCTCCCAGGCGACACTGCATGAAGCAGATCGCCCAGACGCACCCAAGACGTGCAGAAGGAGTCTCTTGATCAGCTCAATGCGAATTCATTATTATTTTAGATAAGATAGCCGTTCTAGTGGAGCGACTAGACGCCCTCGATGGATTTTATTAGTGCGTTTCAGACGGCGCCTCTCCGCTGCAGCGACCCTGCATCCTGCATCACTAGAAAGAATGGCCTTGCAACGAGGACATGGGTCTCGGGGGCAGCTGGTCGCCGGCGGGACCGAGGAGACTCACAGAAGAGGTAGTGTCATTTTGTTACGCGTACGAAAAGAATACGAAAAGAAGCTTTCTTGGCCAGGCGGGGGGATTGAGGCCAAGAAGTCTTTGCTCTGCGGCTTACATGTGACATGTCCCTAGATCTGACAGGCATGCGGCTCCCAAGATCCCGGTCGGGATACAGAAGCGCTTGGCATCACGAAACCCCTACGGGACAGCCGTTGGCACAAAGCATCCACTCATCCATCAGCGCGCGAGCGAATGGAACAGCAACTCCCGTCGCGCCGGCGCGGTTTCTTCTCTGATTCAGTTTCCCGAGATAACTATCCCGCAAAGAGCTGGTCTGCCTTATTATGATGACCGCGCACGCTGCAGCCACGCTCACGATGTGCCTGCACGCTCGATTGGCCTGGATCTCCGAAGGTACAAGTCTTCACAAAGGTCCCGTCGTCCCGAGCCTCTCTGTCCACGAGGCTGATGCTTGTCAAGCGCCCGACATGGCTGTCCATCCGTACTGTGCGCATGCGCGGATGGAGAGCTGTGTGACATTAAGGAGCAACCTGATGCAGTGGGAACCCAAATGAACTCATGGCTCTTCAGAGTCTTCACATGCTATCCTGTTTCTCGGTCCGTTCGACAGGCCTTGAGAGCCCCGAAATGCACGCCCGTTCGAACCAAGAACCGTCCCACATGGCGTGCAAGAGAAGAGATTACCAGATCCAGGGTGAACATCAATTCCTTTGTTCGGATATATTGTCTTGATGCATCCCACCACGTCATTCTCTTTCACCCAAGCCCTTCACGTCCTTCCGTTTGCGCCCTTTTTCTCCATTTGGGCGCTGAGCGCTTTTGGTCTGTGACCTTATACATTCCTTTGGATACACTGGTTACACATTCCTTTCACGATAGCAGTGATCGGCTTTGCGAAGGCCACACGGGAACGATATCCACCACGAGAGGCACCGACATTATGGCTGGCCCCAAGATGAAGGCTTTGGCTATCGCCGCTGCTACGGCCTTCACTTCTCCCGCAGCTGCATTCTGGCGTATGCCATGCCCCGGGCGCCTTGCTCTTGAGCGCATCGATCCTATCGTCGCGCCTGGTGCAGTTTCCAACCACGTCCACACCGTGTCTGGCGGCAGCGGTTTTGGCTTCAATACCAGCTACGAACAACAGCGCAACTCTGCATGTAGCTCCTGCCCAATCAAGCAGGATTTGTCCGCGTACTGGACACCTAAGCTCTACTGGATGAACGATGAAGGCACTCTGTTTGAAGATGTGCCGCAAGCTGGGGAGGGCGACGGTACCACTGGCGGGCTCACTGTCTACTACGAGCAGCGGTACAGTAACACCACCGATGAGAAGGTGCTAGCTTTTCCAGAGAACTTCCGTATGCTCGCCGGCGATCCGTTTCAGCGTAATGAGACCAATGCGACTGCTGCACCTGGCCAGGCCGTCAGCTTCGTTTGCCTCGACTACAGCGGTGTCAACGCCGAGCAGGTACTGAACATTCCTGGCAAGAATTGTCCAGATGGCCTTCGCGCTCAGGTTTATTTCCCTTCTTGCTGGGATGGTGTCAATCTTGACTCTGAAGACCACTCCTCGCACATGGCATACCCAATCGGCAACTCTTACGACAATGGCGCATGCCCACCTTCGCATCCAGTTCGCCTCATCTCCATCTTCTACGAGGTGATTTACCAGACCGGTCTGTTCAAGGACCGCTGGTTCAAGAACGGCTCGCATCCTTTCGTGTTTGCAATGGGCGACAGAACTGGCTACGGTTTCCACGGTGACTTCGTGAACGGGTGGAACGTTACGATCCTCCAGCAGGCTGCTGACGAATGCACCAATGACAGTGGTCTACTCAGTGACTGCAAGGTCTTTGACGATCTGTTCAGCAATGAGGAATGCCAGTCATGCAGACTGCCCCAGTCGGTGAACGAGAAGGTGACCGGAAACCTCACTAGCTTGCCGGGCTGCCAGTATATCACCTCAGGACCGTCATACGCATCTGTACCAGACTGCACCACCGCTTATATCGCCGAGCCTCTGCCAGATTACACAGATGTGACTTCATTCCTGGACTGGGAATACGTGGGCTGTGCCAATGATAGCATGGCCACCCGCACGTTCTCTGGCTCGACTACTGCCAACGACAATATGACCGTGGAGTACTGCATCAACTATTGCAAGGGCGAGGGCTACAGTCTGGCGGGTCTCGAATACGCCACTCAGTGCTATTGCGACAACAAGTACTCTGATGTTTCTCGAAAGCCGAATCCCAGGATTTATGGCCAATGTATGGAGCCTTGCGCAGGCGATGCTGGCCAGATTTGCGGTGGCGCTAGCGCACTCAGCGTCTATCAATCCTGCGACGGAGGTTCTTGCGTCAATGCCAAATTCCATGTCAATGGCACGCAGCCTCAAAATGCATCCACTTCTACTATCCACGACAGCACGCTTGTGGACGGCGCTTCAAAGAGGAAGCGAGACCGTCATGCCCACCACCTTCATGCTCATGGTGTGCATCGAGGCTGAATGCATCACAGTTGCTCGGTCTTTGAGCTATACTTACATTCTATTCGAAGGATTTTGGCGTATGTTTTGTAAATGGGTTCGGCACGTGATGCCACACACACAGTGATAGAAGAATATTCCGTATAGCGATAGTACCTGTACATATACCATAACGCCAGCGTTGGGGTTGGTCTCGCGTATGAGGTGATGAAGTTGGACGGAAGGCATGACACATGATAGGCTCGCACACTGTTCCGAAGTCCGCACTGCGAAGCTGCGCAGAAAGAGAAGGCTTATGAGAATTTACAGATTATATAGCATAAGTATTGCAAATGCATGATTTTGTCGCTTTCTACATCATGATTCCCATCGGTCAAGCCATGGATCAACTGAGTGGGCGAATTTCTTGATTAGCCGCTGATATGAGCAATCGACGTCCTTATCGAGCAGTCGACAGTGTCATCAAGCAGTCATCCTTGTTGACAAGTCAATCGATTGAGCGACTGAGGCAATCATTGGTTCTATATTTCCACATGTAGCTCAAGCACTGCTCCGGCATAGTCGGGTAGCTGTGCTCGAATATAGTACGTACAAGCCGTAGCTCTACCGAGGTCTCAAGCTCTCGCAAATCTCCCGTGTCCACCATCTGCCAGCAGACAGAGGTTTGGTGCTTGTTCATGAAGCAAGATTTACTGCTTGAAGCAATCCCGCTTGCGTGGGCCTCATGCACATTGAGAGCTTGAGTGGACAGTTTCGACCGCAGCAGCCGGGAGCAGAGGCGCAGCACAGCGCCTAACCGAACGGTAGCGCGCCTCGCACGAAATCTGCCTGCTGTCGCCTGGATCAGGGCGCATTTTCAGACATGTTCGAAGCCTGGCGAGAGAGTGGCTTAGCTGTCGATTGGCTAACGCAGGCACGGGGACTTCTCGCGGCGTGGGTGGCCTCACATACCCGCCAAAACCGGTGGAAGGATTGAGAGGCTTAGCACGTCTTCACTCCGGCTTTTGCGTGCATTGGGCGGTATCTGAGGCACTTTTCCAGCAACTTTGGAGGAGGGAACTATGCACCACGATGTCACACTCGAAAGTAGCGATTGTGAATAGCCCATATCAATGTAGCTGCGCCCATTGTTTCCCATGAGCCATTGCGCAATGGTACTTTCTATCTTTTCCTCGTCAAAAGCGCCATGAGTCTTCAAGCTTCCCAATGACCGCAGTTCTAGCCCGCACATGGTTGCTGCCATCATGATAGAGGCTTTAGCTGCTGCGCCGGATCTTGGCCAGACTCTTTTATTACCTTCCGGTACACTCGCGGATACGCTTCTTCCTCTCGCTCGCAATTCTTCGTATCCTGACCCTGCTAATCTGGAAGCAAGGTCAACGTCGGCTTCTGCTACTCTGGCTCCAAACGCGAAGACTCCGGACGCTGACCTGATCAGCTCGCCATTCCTGTTGACGATTAGGATCGTCCGGCTAGTCAATACATTCAGGAAGAGGGCTAAGTCTGGTTTGAGTTCTCGCGTGAAACATCCCACGAGGAGACAAGACTTCCGCCAAGCAGTTGAGCGAGCCGCCTACGAGAAGATAGACAGATACCTTGGCCGGCAGACTGGAAGACAGTACTGCAGGGGAAGTGCTCCGACCCAGCCCGTCAGTAAGGAGGACGTGGGGAAGGAGAGCATTGACAGGTATGCAATTGAGTGCTATGCTCCACTCGTTACAAGTGGTAGCGTCAACAGTAGCATGTGCTGATTGTAGGCAGGCTCATTGAGCAAATCAGCAGTTCCGTGAGCTTTCATGGCAGCAATCTGACGGTCATCTCGAAAGACCACCACCTGTTCCTGGACAGAAAGGCCGACCTCCATATTGCTCGTCTGCCACTCCATGAACTCGTTGGCCTCGCGGTGACTGTGCAAGACCTTCTTGCGTCTCTAAAGCGAACGTTCACGAGGCGAGGCTTTGCGAAAAGTGTCTGGGAAGGGAACGAAGTTCTCGACATTACCTTCGACGACATTTGCCTCGCCAATTTTGAACACCTTCTGTTGAGCCTCCAGCACCAACTCGTACATCTGATTCTATCTCAGTGCATCGATTTGGTTCGGCGCCATATACTCGACTGCCAGAAGGATCAGAACAAGCACAGCGAAGACTGGTTCTCCACGTTCCCGGATGCGCGACACCCCTTGAGCACGACATGGCCTTGGAGTATTAAGCCTTCGCTTGCCGTCCTTTGGGGCGTTTGTTGGATGTTCTATGACTTGAACAGCCTCAACTATTACCTAGACTCCAGAGGAAACATGGTCGATGTCGTGACAGGGAGGGTAGTCGCTCCAGCTTGGGCAGTCCGGGAGGCGCAGATGAGTGCACAGCGACAGCAGCGCCCGCGGACGCTTTATCCTCCAGGTAGGCCCCTCATCCTGCCCAGCATAGCCGCAAGGCCACGCATTGTGCCGAGTGGATGCCCCGCGCCGAGACTTCATAGTCTCGTCAGAATATCAGCTTACGATGACACCTTGTTATTATGCAGCAAACAGTGCACAAAGCAGTCGGAGTGCGGGCGTTGCCTTTCTGAATTTCCGGCCCGCGCCGAGCTCCGCGCCTGCGCCCCAAGCCTCGCAAGCCTCGAACCTGGCCTTGCCCTTCGCGACCTTGCCATCGCATCACATAACCAGTTGAGTCACAGTCCCCCGCGCGCTACGCACCACTAATAATATTCTGACTGATGCTTCACAGCTGCCGACCATCTCGCTCTCGGACCCGCCGGCTCAGTGTCGAATAGCCCTGCTGCTCAGCCCTCAGCAACCGCGTCATCTGGCGTCGCGACTTGGCTGCCTCAGGAAAACTTCGACCTTGGCTCAGTCGGCGGCAGCATCCAAGACAGCCCATACGGTGCCGGACTTGGCTGGCGACAGCCGCAGCAGCAGTTCGGGCACTTCGTCAACGTCGATCAAGCTTTGCCACTGGGCGCACGGCATCCGCGGAACCCGTCCATTATTACTACCGATCTTTCTGCCTATCCTTCCGGTCATCAGACGCCTCAGGACGTGGGCGCTTATTGCTCCGCCTCGTCCTTTTCTTCAATGCCTTTACAAGAGGATACCGTCAACTATTCTCTGCCTTATAGCGCGCTGAGTCCACAGCAAACGCGTCCTTATATGCCGCAAGACATGAATACGCCTGTATCGCCCGTCAGCGCACATTCGCCACAGCCAAACGGGGAGCACATGTCGCGTAAGCGCTCGCATTCTCAGATGCGCGGCGACGACGTGCCGTATGAAAGCGTGCAGCAGAGCAGGGAGGGTTCTGCGGAGGGCATAAGCGGCGCATCACCCAGAGCAGACGACTTTGCTTCGCCACGAGGATCACGAACATTCAAGCGTGGCGAACCGCCCATGAACGCGGACGGGAAGTTCTTTTGTAACTTCGCGGAAGAATGCGTCGATATCACATTTGACCGGAAATGCGAATGGAAGTGAGTGATGTTCATTTTGCCAAATCGAAGTATCGCCGTGCACTGACAATGCGAAGTAAACACATGGACAAGCACGACAGGCCATATCGTTGTTCACATGCGTCTTGTGCAAAGCTTCAAGGGTTTACGTACTCTGGAGGTCTATTGAGACACGAACGCGAAGTGCACAACAAGCATGGTGGCCCGAAGTCGCAGATGATGTGTCCTTATCCAGACTGCAAGCGACATACCGGCAAGGGATTCACTAGAAAAGAGAATCTCAATGAGCATGTTCGCCGGGTGCACGAAAGCAAGGGTGCTTCACAGTCTCAGCAACTATCACAAGCCCACGATTACCACGCAGAAGAGCTGCAGCAAGCTGCACAAGGCGCTGAGCAGGAAATTTCGCAGCTAGATCCCGATCAACACCCTCCGCTTCCTCCTACAATGGGCGAGATGGGAAGACCGTCGTCTCAAACTGGCAACCGCAAGCGGCTTGAAGATGAAGACATTTCGTCCTCAGCCGAAGACCTCAGAGAGCAAGTCAAGCGATTGCGTACCGATAATGCACAGAAAGACGATCGTGTACGACAACTTGAAGCTGAACAAGCAGAGAGCAAGCAACAGATCTACGCGCTACAGCAGCAACTCTTCGACATGCAGAACGCACATCAGCAACAACTACAGCCGCAATCACAATCACAGCCACAACACATGCAGCAACAGCAGGACAACACACAACAGCAGCACATACCGGTTGAGCATCAGATCGAGCAGCTCATTCAGGCATCGGGCGAGAAAGAACCAGTATAGAATACAGGTCACGAGAATGGTCCGCCTGATGAGACTTTCGTTGGTGCTCTCGATCGGCGCGACGTGCAAGAGTGGAACCGTATTTCTTCAGCTTTGCATTCATATAGTGCGACGTAGGCGGTTTCGGCGTGCGGCGTTTGTTTGCATGGCATGAGGTGTGGTTGGATTAGCGTTGTGACTGCCTGATGGGGGGGGCGTCAGGCAGAAATGGGATTTCAGCCAGCCCTGTCCCGCTCTTTGCTTTCGCGGCTCAATATACCCAATAGATCCATGTTTGTTATATAGAGGCGGCATGTGTTTGTATAAACACGGCAAGTGACTATGATTGTCCTATGACAGCACTCGGACTATTGCCCTGAGCTGCATTGACACGACTGTTCTACGAGGTACCAAGCGAGAACGATCTAGACTCTCGGGGCGAAAGCCACAACTTTACCTCTCTCACCTCGTCGTCTTCGAATCAGCAGCCACCAAACCATAAAACTCAACAAATCTCAGCACGATATATGAGCCCGTCTTCATCCTTCACCTGTACCAATAGATACCTCAAACCCCACTGAACCCACACACATCCCGCACACCTCAAGGCACCCTCCCATGACCCAGCCACGTCGACAGGCTTGCTGGTGCGCCCCGCTAGCTCAAGTAGCTACAAGGTAGGTGCGCACAAATCGGCGTACGACAGTGTTAGAACATGACCTAAGGATGTGTCGTAGGTATCTAACAAGCCAGCTGGAAGACAGCCGCGCTCATCAAGGACTTCCAGTTGAACTCGCGCAAGCCGTAAATCTAGGCGCTACCCGCTCATGCAGGCTGGTGTCTTCATCTGGACCTATTAATATAGGTAGTTCTGCGCTCCCGCGTGTTCCGTGCACTGCAGCCGGTCGGACGTCCGACGAGACTAGGCGGGTGGCACGGATACCGATGAACTGACAGACTGGCTTTTCGGCCTTGTTGACAAGGCGGATGAGGGCGGCCGCTTCGAGTGCTCCTCCCCATGTGGTGTTTCAAATTCTTTCAGTAACTAGGCCTTGAATACTTCAGCGAACAACCGAGCAGTTGAACTTGCTGAACAACAGCCTACAGCCTATCGGTTGTTCGGCATAAAAACCTAGTGGAACTGCACAACCGGTTGAACTTGAAGCACTAGGATTTCCGGTGTTTCTAATTAATAAACTACAGATCGCCCTAAATGGAGGTAACGGGTAGCGAGCAAGTGCATAAAATGAACAAATAGTTGAAGCTGTCGTTCTCCAAGTATCACAGCAGTCAAAGTGGCAAACTCGCGGTTGAGCCTGGATAACAGGCCTGTTGAACCGGTTGTTCGAGAAAGTATTCAACGCTTTCGACAGTGTCTTGCTCCGTGATGACCAGCCAAGACCGGTCGGTAGTCGAACGTACTTAGATCGCTGCCAACATGAAACGTTAGATTGACTTTAAGGTACCCGTCATTCATTCTCGTCGCCAACTACGTGTCGACTGCGCCATCATCACAATCTCTTCAACAGTGTAAGCCTTCGACAATCAGAAGGCGTTCAGCCGACACCTAGCTTTGATATGCATGCCATTCTTCGATCATACCTGCTCATAGTAGCCATCTCAACATCTCCTGCTCGTGCACATATGAAGATTGAGTTGTGTGAGAATCTCTTCGATTATGTAAGAGTCGTCGTCGAGAGACCGGACCAGCATGCCACTTGCTAACTTTCTGGTCAATATTAGCGCTGCTCGGTGGGCGGGCATAGTCTTGTATGTACTCTGCTGTCTATGCTAAGCAGCAGCAGCAACTGGTTCGATATCTTAAAACGGTGCTGACGAGACCTTTCTCGTCCTCGCAGGATTACTGCGACCCTTTTTATAGGGTATGGAGAACCATAGTTGATTGTGTGGGCGATCAGGGTCATCATTGCCGCTGCGTCGGATACACCTGCATTGATGGAAGGCCCTGTCACTCGTGTCACAAGAACAGCGACCCCAAACAGGACTATTGCGGAGTGGACATTGGCTGAGCAGAGCGGTGAGCCGCTTTGAGGAAGTATGGATTCAGGGAGACGAGGCACGAGTCGACAGATTGATATTTTTGATGATTGTGGAGGCCATATCCTTCAAAAGACTTTTCTGGCCTGATCGGTGCGGGCTTCGAGAGTGGGACCGTGGTCTTACGACGTGTCGCGCGCTCTGTTCGCCTCATGTCTTGATGATTGCCCGTTCCGTGGACTTTGAGGTTGAAGTTCGAGGCTTCGTCCCAGACTGCTCCAAGAGGCGGCGACGTTTTTCAAATGGTTCTTCATCCTTTTGTGGCAGCTTGCTGGCTTGCAATGGGCGGATGTTCTTGGGAAACCATGTGTGCGACTGTGGGTGCAGCTAGACTCTTATCAAGAAACGTACGTCGCAAAAGTGGTCAGCAGCTGATTAACTGTTAGATCAACCGCATCGTACATACGCAACTCCCCTCTCCAGCCCCATCATCATTCTTACCTATGCAACCAAAGCCGCACTGTTCTCGCAAATGGGCGGCAGACAACGCGTCAAGCTTTTCATCTGAGGTCCTTTTTAGACTCAAGTGGCGGAAGTTGTCAACAGATCTGGTGTTGCATATGCAAAGAAGAGAAAGATTTCTGCTCTGTGCGGACTATGGAACGGTGGAATCTTGCGGGCAAGGTACACGGATCCATCCAAATTCGAAGGTACCTAGGTACGTTATGGTTGGAAGCTGTCTGCGAATGAGGTGGGTGGCGTGCTGCTGAGGCATTGCGTGCGCGGAATCATGTTGATGAACTTGAAGGGAGTGCAGGAGACGGTTGCAGGAGATGGTTTGAGGGCAGGAGGTGTGGATATTACGGGGGTGTAGATTAAAGGAGGGATGAGCACGAGCAACGTGCGCTCAGGTACGACTACCTAAGGCAGTGACTAGCGCGGGCTAATTCAGCTCCGTACATGAACCTCTTCCTTCTCTCAGGAAACACATCCATCTTGACATATCCATTGCACACCGGGTACTAGTAGGTGCTAAGCTATTAGTGCTTCCTGATTGTTATTGGAACGTGAGATCAGGATGCACCACTGTATATTAATTCTGACTAGCAGGCAGGCAGGCGCACCCTGAGGCACCCGCCCTCCCTCCTCCGCAACCTCGAGCGCTATCCGCTCATGCATCTTGGTATCATCTTCATCTTATCATACAGATATGCACTCCCGCAAGTCGTCGCTGAACACGCTAATACTAATCACGCATCGGCTCCTCCTTGCCTAGAGCTTCCTGCACGGACGTCGCATTCCTGCTGTTCTTCATAATCGTCTTCAACATCGACTCCACATTATCCCAGTCCGCCGTGTCGAGTTTGGTGGGCTCGACCTGAAAGTGGTTGCAGATAGCCATTAGCTGCTCCCAGCTCCTCTTGTCGTGCACCAGACTGACAGCCGCGCCCGTGCGCCCAAAGCGGCCTGTGCGACCAATGCGGTGGAGGTAGGTCTCGAAGTCGGGTTGGTTGTTCTCTGTCACAGGAATGTCGTAGTTGATGACCATAGTCACGGTCTGGACGTCGATACCACGGGCCAGGACGTTGGTAGTGATAAGGACTTTGGCTTCGCCAGACCTGAACCGCTGGAAGACTGCGTCACGCTGCTGACCCTCCAAAGCGCCTGACAGCATTGCGACCTTATGTCCCTCGGCAGTCATGCGGGCTTCAATTTTCTCGGCAGTGTCGCGGCGGCCGACGAAGATGATGGAGCTTGCAATGGTCATGAGACCGTAGAACTTGACAAGGGCCTCATACTTCTCTTGATCGCTTGCGCAGTCAAGGTACATTTGCTTGATGCCTTTGACTGTCAGCTTCTCGACCTCAAGGGTGATTTGGTTGGCGTTTGGTGCAAAGGTACTGGCAAAGGCCAGGACTTGTGGTGGGAAGGTGGCGGAGAATAGGACCACCTGAATGTCCTTGGGCAGCAGCGACTTCGCACGCTTGCACTGGTCGCCCATGCCGGCAAAATCGAGCATGTTGTCGGCCTCGTCCAGGGTGAGCACCTTGATCTGGCTCACGTTGAAGGTCCGCCGCTTGATCATGTCGGTGACGGTGCCAGGTGTGCCGACAACGACTTGACCTTCCAGTGATGCGCCGCGCGGCACGGCTTGTGGTACTGCTTCGGCAATCTTCAGGCCGAGTGGCTCGAGGAACGCGCCCATGACGTTCGCGACACCTGCGATCTGCTTTGCGAGCTCACGAGTCGGAGCGAGAACTAGTGCTTGTGGTGCCTTGTTGGCGACATCGATGCGCGATAAGATATTCAGGACGAAGGCGGCGGTCTTGCCAGTTCCTGACTGCGACTGACCGATAAGATTCATGGGAGGGTTCTTCAGGAGGAGTGGGAGCGCGCGCTCTTGTATCTTGGAGGGCTTGGTGAAGCCCATGACTGCCAATCCACGCTGGAGCTCTGTACGCCTGTTGCTTGTCAGTGCTATTCACAGAGGGGAAATAGAAATGCGCTTACAGGCTCAACTGCTCGAATGTCTGTGCGGAATATAATGGGTTGTTCGGATCGTCCTGCAGGTCGGCGAGCTTGACGTTGACATCAAATTCTGGCTCGTCGAGGCCGGAAGAGCCATTTAGCCATGATGTCGCACCGTCGGTCTGCGCCCTTGCTAAAGAGTTGTCCGCTGTCTTCTCGGTAGAGGGTGTCTCTGCGTCGTCTGCCCAGCTGAATTTGCTCGTGTTGTCTGTCGCCGCAGCAGGCGCTGGCTTTGCCTCCTTGTCCGCCATGACGAGGGTGATATGTGAGCGAGATGTGGTGGTTGTTGCGTGAGGCAGTGGGTGATTGCGGGGCCCAAGAGGAGGCGTGATGCTCGTGCTGTGGTATGCGGCTGCAGTGTTTGCTGGACAAGTGCAATGAAAGTCAGTCTCGGAACAATATGTCGCAGTCGCAGCTGGTTGCAATGTGTTGTGTCGTGTAGGTGGACTGTGATGGTTCGTGAGAATGAAGGTTGAGGGTTCAGGTTGAATATGAATTATTGCAGCAGCTTTCCAATGCTACCTAGAACTAGCGCGCATGCGGCGGGCGGTTCGGCAGGTTTCCGCCGCTAAAACGCAGTCTATTCTGGTGGGGAATCCTGGTAGCGGCCTTGGGTCTTGCGTAGGCGACTGCTGCGGCGACAGCCAGCCAACCAGCCAACCAGCCATACAGTAAGACACTCGCTCTTTTCCTCTCTGATGTCTTGGGTGGAATGCGATCATGGCAGATGTAGATATTGCGCCTCAATTCGGGGCAGAGCTGAAGGATGGCTTCAAGCCCGTCAATGCATGGGTTGCCAACGGAATCGGCTTCCTCGATGACATCCAGCAGTTCTACCGGGAGCGAAGTGCCATTGAGAAAGAGTACAGCCAGAAGTTGGGAGCGTTGGCGAAGAAGTACTTTGAGAAAAAGGCCAAAAAGCAGAGTCAGTTGAGTGTGGGAGATACGCCCACGGTCACTCCAGGATCGCTCGAGAGTGCTTCAATGACCACCTGGACTGTCCAGCTTACAACGTTGGAGAGTCGGGCTGCGGAACATGATCGATTTGCCGGACAGTTGATTACGAACCTTGCCCAGCCGCTACAGAATCTGCAGAACAAATACGAAGACTTACGCAAAAGTCATGCCGAGTATGCGGCCAAACTGGAGAAGGAGCGTGATGGGACTTATGCCGATTTGAAGAAGACCAAAGGCAAATATGACAGCGTGTGTCAGGAGGTGGAAAATAGACGAAAAAAGGTGGAAGGCAGCTTCGAGCATGGCAAGTCCAAAGCTCAGGGCCAGTACCAGCAGCAGCTCAGCGACATGCGGAATGCCAAGAACACATATTTGATAGCGATAAATGTAACGAACAAGCAGAAGGAGCGATACTATCATGAGTATCTTCCGGAACTTTTGGATTCGCTGCAGTCATTGTCAGAAGCGCGGACGACTGCAGTGAACAAATTCTGGAGTTCAGCTGCAGCTATGGAGAGGGAAATGTTAGTCAGGTCAACCAAGTTGCTGGACCATCTATCTGGAGAAATCCCACGGAACAACCCGTTGCTGGACAGTATGATGTTTGTGCGACATAATGCGGCACAATGGCAAGATCCACCGGACTTTGCTTTCGAGCCTTCGCCTGTATGGTTAGACGATGATGTGATGGCCAGTGATCCGGCGAGCAAGACATTCCTGATGAACATTCTAGCCAAGTCCAAAGCATCTCTGGGCGAAATCAGGAAAGAATGTGATGCGAAGCGAAGAGAGGTGGAGGGTGCCAAGCGGGTACGGCAAGCCATCCGAGAAGGAAAAGACAAGAGAGATGAGGCAGAAGTCGTAAGGGCGCAGTTTGTGCATCAAGAAGCACTGCATGAGGCAGAAAGGCGAAAGACCAATGCGGAGGTGGAAGTCAGCACAATCCTGTCAGCAGTGGGAGATATCTCACTCGGCATGCGGAAACATGCTTTCAAAAACGAGACTTTCCGACTGCCGACGAATTGCGATCTCTGCGGCGACAGAATTTGGGGCCTATCAGCAAAGGGCCTAATATGCAACGATTGTGGCTTCACATGTCACACGAAATGCGAGTTGAAGGTACCTGCGGATTGCCCGGGCGAGCTCAACAAAGAGCAGAAGAAGTCGATCAAAGCTGAACGACAGGCCGTTGCCGCCGCCCATGCGGCCGCGCCTCCTCCCACCTCAAATGGCGCGAACGGAGGTGCTCACAGAGACGGTGCGCCTAGCCTCCACCGCAGCGACACAATAGGCTCAATGAACACTCTCTCCTCCGGCTACGCCGCTGCGGCCAACCGTTCTGTCTCAGGTACCACCATCACAACCCTACCGACCACCGACACCCCATCCACCGCCCCACGCGCCAGCACCTCTTCTGCACGACCTAGAGTCATGGCCCCACCTCCCGCCGCCTACATTAAGAACGGCGACGATACCGCCCCGCAACAAAAAGGCAAAATGCTCTTCCCTTATCAAGCCTCCAGTGACGGCGAAATCACAATCTCCGACGGCGAAACCTTTACTGTCCTCGAACCCGACGACGGTAGCGGCTGGATCAAAATCAAGCCTTCCACCTTTGGCTCCCCGCCGGGTCTCGTGCCAGCTTCGTACGTCGAGCTCAGTACGCCTGAAGTCCCTGGCAAAGAGGCCCGTCCAGTCTCGACCGCTGCGTCGGTCTCCACGACGTCGCTCAATGCCGCCTCAGACGCGGAGTCTGTGAAGCCGAAGAAGGTAGGCCCGGCCGTGGCGCCTAGGAGGGGTGGGCCCAAGAAGGCACATCAGAAGTTTGTGGAGGCCTTGTATACTTATTCTCCCAACGGAGAAGGGGAGGTGGCCATGGAGGAGGGGGAGAGGATGGTATTGGTTGCGCCGGATGGTGGGGATGGGTGGTGTGAGGTTGAGGCTAGGGCGGGAAGAGGCATTGTGCCGGCTGGATGGGTCAGGGAGGTATGAGGTGAGGTTGTGTCGGGCGATGTGGGCAAAAGTCCGTAGTGGCATTAAGGGGCGCTGTTTGGCTGGCGATAGAGTTGAGTGCGGATATATGTTTGTTGTAGCTTCTTGCATAGCAGATCGCGTGGGCGCGTTATCCACGCCAAGTTGTGCTCAGTCGCAAAATTGGCGAAGAATGTACAGCGTTCTGACTCTGCTCGCGATACTGGTGGACACTCTCACAATACTAGTCATGCCGGTGAAAGCGAAATTGACGGCTCATCACATGTTTCGTCTGAAGCCGCTAACACTAGCCCCGTGGATGCCTCGGAGCTTTTCTCCGATCGCGCCCGAAATCCTTCCAGTGCTCCACTCAGGTCTTTTCGGCGGTAATAAGAAGAAGGCCAGAGGCCGCAGTGACCATCGCGCCTCGGCCTTGCATCGCGCGGCTGATCAGTGTTTAGTAGAACTGAGCGCTTGAAGGTAGCGGGAGTCTTTCGAGGCGGTGGACCAAGGCTAACTGTGGAACGATGACTCTGAGACTGGACGGGAGAGTGAGCAGGACGAGAGCGGTGAGGTAGCATGGAACGATGTCTGTGGCACCGTTAGAATCAGGTGCTGTGAAGGGCGAGCAATGGTTGGGCCCCTCGGCGTATTTACTTGACAGCGCTGATGAGCATGTCGCATTCTGCCAGTCATCATCAAGGTTTGTTATGCTGTCGACTGCGTGCGAATAGACTGGATGTACGTTAGACTGTAGCACTGTTTCCTTCAGCTCTCCAGCGTAGGCGGTAGCCAAAGACTGTTCTTCTCAGCAACTCATCCTACATCACCCGAAGATCAGTAAATGTACTCGTAAGCACTGCCATAGATGAGACGCAAGCGTCTATACTTCCGTCCACTACTCACCCCCGGATCCTCCTCGAACATCACCCTCTCCATCACCTTCTCGAACATCTTCTCGAACTCAAATCCGCCCGCGCGAGCCAGGTCGAAGAACGCAAGATCTTTCTCGTAGAGCCAAGGTCGATAAGGCGTGAAGAACACCAATGCCTGTGCTGAAGATGTCTTCGCTAGCGTTTGTTGCACAGTACGGAGCAGTTTCGCGTGCTCGGAATGATTGAACAGAAGATCCGCGAGGATAAGCACGTCGAATCTTCCGTCTGATCCTGATGGTAGATGTGAGGTCAGGCTTGAAGTGTCGGCGCCCCAGAGATAGCCTTCAGCGACTATGTTTGGTGGCGAGGAGAGATGAGGGCAGTGTGTGATGTTGTGGCGGAGGTTTTCGATCAGGTCGGCATCGGGATAGTCTGTCACCACGACTTGGTGGGCGCCGTTGAGGGCGCAGACGAGGGAGGGTAGGCCGGCGCCGGCGCCGAGCTCCAGGATGGTATTGTGGTTGATCAGGGTCGCGGCGTTCTGCTCGAGATAGTCTGCCAGTGTGCGGCCGCCTTGCCAGAGGAGGTGGCCCTGATTAGTGGGAGGGTCAGTTGTCTACGTGTGTGAGAGCACGATGGAGGTCGTGTAGGCATGAGTAATGTTCATGCGCACCTACCCAAAGGGGATTATGTCCTACGAGACGAAGCGTGAGTTCCTGGCGTGAGCGAGTCTTGTACGACACGCAGGACGGCTCCTTTTCAGCTTGATAGAAGCCATCGGGCTCAATGAACAGGCCAGAGGTGTCGTCATCGTCGCTGGTGTCTGTCATATTGGAAGATGGATGTGTCAGAATTCTCACGAGTGCTGGATAGCTATGCAGATGCCTGAGTCCTGAGTCCGATCAGACCCTGCAGAAGCGCAACTGCAGGGATGCGCCGCCACGTGCAAGTTTGAACACTGCTGCCGCGACTTGTTTCTCTTGGTCCTTACCGCCCACTGGGGAAGATGGCACGACCGTGTGCGGAATTCGTGGAAAAAGTGCTTATAGCACTACTGAGTCAGGCAAGGTAGGTTTGCCAAGTACCTCAGACTCTCGAGTTTCCGACTTCTCGGTCCGCCAACATCTGGATGGTGGGTCCTGGACCACGACCTCAGCTTTCGACACTTTCGACTCCTCGAACCACGGGTCTCACATGACACCGCCGCCGTCAGATACATGGGGTCAAAGTCAAGGCATCGGTGGGCCCTTCCATTCTGATCATCAGTAGTCACAGCTTTCCAACCGAAACCTTTCGTTCTTCGCGCTCAGCTGGTCTGTGCACGCGCACCTGCAGAAACTTGCTCAGTGTCGGCGACAACCTCTCGAAGGCTCCGCACGCTCTGATTCTTGCTCACTACCGTCCGTGGCGACTCACTGGGGCCCGCCCACGTCTTTCGGCTGCGACAACGTTTCCGGTACTACAGTACAGTACAGCACTCCTGGGCGTCGGGGACTTGGCGGCCTTTCCTGATCGCCTTTCTCCCTCACTGAGCCACCGCCATCACGTGAGACCAGTCTTAATTCAGGCCAAGCTTGTGATCGACCTTGATGGCCGAGGAAAGCCGTCTTACGTCACGCTGTTCAAGATAGGGACCGCTTGTCTGGGCGAGTACCAGTCCACCGATGAACATGGACCGGGAGAAGCCCTTCAAGACCATCGAAGTGATCGATTCACGGACCAATCAGCTCTGCAAGGTCGCTTGCATGTCATGTATCCGCGGCCATAGGACGACATCGTGTGGCATCCCGGTCTGTCGGACGAAGATATTCTGGACGGTGAAGCGGCCAGGACGGCCATCGAATTCCTGTACATGCAGGTATGGGGCTACAGGAGGCTGCAAATGCGTGGTGGCGAAGTCAGCATGTCCGCATAAGCCCAAAAAGGGTGAGAAGCGGTCGGCAGAGTGTCGCTGCGATGAGCAGGGGCGCTATTGTTGTGTGATCGAACCGCATCATTGGGAGCAGCTGCTCTCAATGAAGAAGCCGGTGATCGACTTCTATCCTAGCCGTGAAGCATTGGACGCAAGATTTGCGGTTCCCACCCCCACGAGCTTGCCAATGACGCCTACATATTCGTACAGCACACCCGGCAGCGTCTCAGGGATGTTCAGCCCACAACAGCCATTCAACGGCATGCAGCCAATTTCCATGGGATCACCAGTCTTCACCGAATTACATTCCCCCAGGTCACCTTTGGTGCCCCGATTTGGTATGATGGGCATCGGTGCCCCCCAGGGCAGTGAGGCTATGAGGACTGCGGATGTGATGCAGTGGGAGGCTCACGCGCCAGTAGCGGCGAGAGAGACACTTCCGCCACCACGTTATCAGCATTCCCGTCAAGATGAGGCCGGATCGTGCTGCCAAGGTCCAGCGAGCCCTCAGTCAGAGACAACATATCCGACGTACATGCCACCATCCCAAGATGGGCACACTGTACAAGAAGCTCAAACATCATTCAATGGAGCCACACCGACTGTTAGCATGGCGAGTCAAGGCCCAGTCCCGCAGCCAACGACCCCATTCGACTTCAACAAACTCGCAAACGACTATTTCCAGTATCAGCTACCATCAGCGATATGTCAGACTTGTGGTCTTAGCGGCTGTACATGTCGGAGCTGCCCGCCTGTGATGCAGAGCTTCAGTAATGGCAGTTGGGCACAGTGCTGCGGCAGAAAGCATGCCCGCACTGCTAATTACGTGCCGCCCAACACAGCTGCACAGTTCCAACAGCCTACCACAACACTGGCCTCTCAGCATCCTTCGACGCTCGTGTCACAGCCCAACCCCCACGATGGATCCGGTTTTGCTGCCGCCAGAGCAAGTGACTGCTGTCAAGCACCGAAGCGAACTTACGAGCCCGAGACACGACCTCCGCCTTCGAGCGAGCAGTCTCCATCCCAATCACTGCCAGACTTCTCAGAGTTTGACCCAGGGGCTGATTTTGCTATACCGGGCGTCACGGATAATCTCGATCTCAGCGAATTCCTGAT
Source organism: Teratosphaeria destructans (assembly GCA_010367425.1). Taxonomy (NCBI): domain Eukaryota; kingdom Fungi; phylum Ascomycota; class Dothideomycetes; order Mycosphaerellales; family Teratosphaeriaceae; genus Teratosphaeria; species Teratosphaeria destructans. The sequence continues at coordinate 589,829 of WBMN01000013.1, forward strand.
GGCAGATCTGGACCGGCCGGGGTTGCAGCCAGAGGGTGGCGGTTGTTGTGCTGGCAGCGCCGAGGACTGACATAGCATTAATGCGAAGAGAAAGGGGAAACGGCGGATGGCTGTTGACGATAATGTCCAATTCTAGCACATAGAATAGAGATGTCCGGTAGCCAACAAGATTGGAAGGCGCAGGACGCAGCAACCAAACTCATGGCCTCAGCTCTGGAACGTATCGTTGAGGTACACTACGAACAGCTCGCGTATCCTGCCTTTGCTCAATGTGTGCTGTCTGTTCAGCTGAATGAATTGACGCCTCAGCCGCTGCAATTGCGGGAGGGAAGGCGCAGTGGTCGGTAGTGTGATAATTTGCTCTGCGTCAGGTACCTTTATCTCTCCGCCACCCTCACCCGGATGATCCTGCTGCCATATCGATATCGCACTGATGACGTCCGAAGTCGTCTTGTCAAGCTCATAGAGATAGTTCTGCTCCGAGGCTGGTTTCAATACAGTGGCAGCGTTTGGTCTAATGACTTTTGCCTTTCCGTCTGAGCCTACCATGGCTTCCCAGATTGCTCCGCTCGGAGGCTCTACGTCGTCGAAAGGCACGACGAACAGCGGCGAGTCCCACCTCGTCATACCATTTGGCTCTTCGTAACGAAAGACCAGGTTCTCGAAGACTTCAGATTCATAGCCTCCGATCCCGTCCGCGAGAGCCTTTTCATTCTGCGCCCTCGCCTTCTCAGGGGTGACGCCAACGTAGAGTACACAACTGGGCGTCTGCATAGCCTTTGATTCGCAGTATAGCTGATATCTGAACCCCTTGATATAGTTCATCCCGTCGGCGATCACAATAGCATCGCGACTCAGAACCCGTTTGATGGCTGATGAGAAGGTCGCACGTGCATCTTTCTCTGGACGAGCGGCGCCGTACACATCTCGCGACAGTCCCAAACTCTGGTCATCGACGTGGTGAATTTTGAGACGCTTTACTCTCGGATCCTCAGACTCGGAGATCTTCCGGTCGAAGAACTCGGCAAGCTGACGACTGCGATGGGTTTTGCCGCTTGATGGGTAGCCGGATATTAAGATAAGCTGAAGGTCGTCAGTTGACGTGACTTTCAAAACGTCAGGTTGGACGTACCGGCATCGTGGGCAATCAAGTCTGGCTCATGCGAGCTGATACATCAGGCGATGTTGAATCAAATCTTTCGGGCAGCTGGAAACGGTTAATCCATTCGGCGGAACAAGCTTGGGAGTGAAGCCGACTCCCGAGAAGTAGCTCCGTATCTCCCCGCATGCATGTGCGGGCTCGGGGCGAAATCGCTGCCTGAAAGTGACTTGTTCTGGAAAAAAAAGAAGGCAATCTCCTGCAGTCTTTTTCTCATTCACAGCCACCGCTTCCACACTTCGCAGTCGATAGTGATCGCAGATCTTGTGCCGAATCAGACTGGTTTCGCACCACACTTCTCCAGCTCGCTCCCCACGCGCTCTCCGCGTCCCTCGAAGCTTGAAGTCCACTTGCGCCTCGGACACTCCACAGGCAAGGGCAGGTCGACGCCATTGCTTCATTCCTCCCACGGGAGAACCACGAGACGAAGTCTGCAAGCTACTAGCGGTTGCCCGCGATTGTGACTTCTCACATCAGAGCGGAACGCGACACGAACACGACGACACCATTTAACCGGGATCGTTGGCTGTATCGATCAATGCGGTTCGCAAGCAGTCGATCACGAGCATCAGAGTTCCATCCTTTGACGCCTTGAACCTCGGTCACTTTCCGGCACGCCTTCTTGTGCAACCATTCTTCCGGCTAGCTCCCTACCTTACGACAGGAAGGAAACGCCTCGTCTACGTACGTGCTCTTGCAGCCGACTGTAGCCTGCTGTCCCTCGCAGAGTGGGCATCCTTCTGCGCCTGCCTTATCGTCTCCGGCTTGCTATCCTCCCTAGACGTGAACAATCGGGACGATCGATCCGCTACACTGTCGTTCCTTGATACCCGGAGGCTTTCTGATAATCGACAACGACCAGATATCGCGGTGTGGAGCGGAGACTGCTGTCATACAACCATCGTATCGAGGTATTGCCGCTGAAAGCAGCCTGAGACATCAGCGTCATCACCAGCATCCCTTGTCTGCGAACAAAGAAGGACGATATAATAATGGTCGCCGAAACCCGGTCGTCGCATGAACAATCATACACACAGCGACCCTCATACCCTCAGCTTTCAACACCGTCAGCACCGCTCTCAACGTCGCAATCTGTGTTCCAATCATCAAGCAGTGTCACCTCCGTCTCCTCGCTCGGCACGCCACAACAACAACTCCAATCGCCAGGCATGCTCTCACAACAGACGCCGTTTTCGGCACCACTACCGAGTCCGTCGACGCAACAACAGCCGGCCTCGTATTTCGGATCGTTGGCACACACCTCACATCCGCAGAGCCTGCCGAGAATACCAGCTGGGCAACAACACCAAACGCCAGGGTACACGGGACAGCGAGGGGCAGGAGGTGGCGTGCCAGAGACGCAACCATTCTTGCAAGACTTCAACCTGGTGGCGGAGGCGGCGAAAAGAGCGCAGATGGCGTGTCTAGCAAGGGATCTTGGTGATGTTGGCTTGTAAGAACGACTGCGCAGGCGTAGGGTCGACCGCTGATGCGGCGATGGATTGGATTGCGCGATTGCGCGACAATAATGATACCAGCGAGGCCTGGCACGGCGCAAAGGCACGACAGCATTTTGAGCGTTCGTACAGATTTCGAGCGATGTTGAAGTTAGAGCGAGATATAGGTCGACAGACCGGGATGACGGGTATGTTGATGGATGGCGGAATGCCACGATCAAAGCAGTTCTATGACACTCGTCCGACGGTGATACATGTATGTTGCACTCGCATTCTGATTATCACCATCTCATGGCGTCGAAATCGCTTTCCTTGCCGGTCCTGTCAATAACGAGGGAACCTCCTCATCGGGTCGCTATTAGTCACCAGTCAAGTCAGCATATGTCATATGGAGGAGTCGAATCAAGTGCAACTTGGTCGCCTCTATCGAATCATGAAGAATGGCTGATCGAGGAAATCGCTGAAACTAGGAGAACCTGTTCGTCACAGAAGGCACGGCCGAGATGATCGCGGGGATCGAGACCACGTACTCCTTCAAGACTTTGGCTGCCCTGTGCTCCCAATGTTGCAATACAGACGATACTAGTACTGAACATTGTTCATACTGGTCACCGCCGTGAACACAATCTTACAGTGACCCAGTGCAGGAGCATTTGACTCCTAGCAGGAGCATGTAAAAATCGATAGCAGAAATCGCCTCGATCAGATACACTTTCACTGCTGACTTTATCCCGGAGCTCTGGTTGTGCTCCAAGCCGAGATTGCGAGGTCGCACTTCGTCCGAGCCCTCTGACCTACCGTCATCCCAATACGCCTCGTGCGCGCGCTGCATTTACAAAGCATTGTTTACCGCCGTCATTCCACGAGAGCAATCGCATTACCGACGTCGAGCAGATCACCGCGTGGCGCAGCCTTTCTTGGAGCTCGTGTGCAAGGTGGCCGCCTTCCGAAGCCAACCGCTGTCTCACTGTCGCAATCTTAGGATAGGGCAAAGGCGAAATTACACAACAGGGCTATTCACGCCTGGAGAAGCAGAATCATGAGCTACAACGCATACGGCGGATATGGCGGCAACCCATACGGCGCAGAGCAGCAGCAAGCTGGAGGGTACGGCGCTTCCAATCCGTATGGAGGTGATGCAGGAAATCCATATGGAGGTGAATACGGACAAGCGGTAAGCGGCCAGCCGAAGACTTACCTGCGCACGTATAGCTGGCAATGGCTTAGCAGACGTGTCCTAGCTTGGGAATTTGAAGCTGACATATGCCTTAGCAGTCTGGCTCGAGACCACAAGAGGTGCAGCACCAAGCCAGCACCTACACACAAGACTCTCAATACAGCCAGCAGGCTTCTGCAGCCATGCCGACCAATGCGCCGGGCCATGCGCCGCACCAAAACGTGCAGTATGTCCAAGCCGGTCCGGCCACGCTTTCGAACCCGGACTTCCTTTCGCGCGTCGAAGCAGTCAAAGCCGACATTCGCACTCTCACGACACACGTGGGCCAGATCGGCTCATTGCATCAGCGATCCCTCTCTTCTGCGGACACTACCGGGTCTTCCGAGCTGGAGTCAATCATCACACAGACTCAAGTACTGAACACTTCAATCAAAGACCAGATCAAGTTCCTGGAGACCGACGCAGCCCGGAGCAAGGATAATAACGTGAAGAACACACAGGTCGGGCAGTTGAAGACCAGCTTCGCGAAGCAGCTGCAGGAATACAGAGTGGAAGAGGCGAACTACGAGAAGAGGTATCGTGAGCAGATTGCAAGACAGTATAGGATCGTCAACCCAGAAGCCACAGATGCTGAGGTGCAGGAGGCGACACAGGCAGATTGGGGCAATGAGGGTGTATTCCAGACGGCTGTAAGTACAGACGTAACTGACGAGCAGCTGGAGAGGCTAACTGTTCGCACAGCTCAAAACGAATCGGTCCGCGACCGCCAACACTGTCCTTGGCGCAGTACGCGCGCGTCACAACGACATTCTCAAGATCGAGAAGACGCTCATGGAACTCAATCAGCTCATGGAGGACCTCGCCACTGCAGTCGTGCTCCAAGACGAACCCATCCAAGCCGCGCAACAACACACCGAGAATGTCAAGAAGGACACAGAAGCCGGCAACGTGCACCTGGACAAGGGCATCGATTCCGCGCGACGAGCCAGGAAGCTGAAGTGGATATGCTTCTGGATTGTCGTGGCTATTCTCTGCATATTGGCTCTCATCTTGGGTCTATACTTCGGTTTGACGAACAGAAAATAACAAGTAGTGCAGCTGCGTTCTGTCGTTACGAAATTGTACAGAGGTTCTTTTGAACCGCATGAAAGCAGAATAAGGACGTGCTCTGTGCTCACTTGTCTTGGGTAGGCGAACATGAGTTGGCTTAGGTGAGGGAGGGGATACCTAATAGGCAGGAGCGCAGGACTGCCGTAATTCGTATGCTGTAAAATGTCCATCACAATTCTCGTTCTGGAGGATCACAGTGATGTGAGCGGCCAATCGAGCGAGATGCCGATGTGCGGTCGAGTTGGATGCTGTCATCCACTTGAATAGAGCACTCAGTCGTCAAGTCAGGCATTGAGCAGCGCGGCCCAAGCTTCTGTCAGCGACTCCATGTTCGGTGTTAGTTGTCTTCATGGCGATGCTTTGCACTGTGACGACGGGAATGTCGAATCGCCAGCTCCACACCATCGACTTCGGGATGATCTGACCGTTCTTGCATTCTAGTTGCAATCTGCCATTCAGCTGGGAGGCGCGTTTCGGGTCTATTCATGTACATGTACTCTCCCTCGGACTGCTACATGCGGCTACTATAATAATCCCCCCCGTCGCGTGCAGATCCCTGCCGTCCGAGCTCCGTTCATTGGAAAGCCGAGATTTCGAGTCGCCGTTCCATCTGGTGAGATGACTCTCTCCCGTCACTACAAGTCGCTTTTCCCTCTTGCAATCACACTATTTAACCACAGTGCACAACGTTGCTTAAGGTATTAGCACGGTCAAGCTCCGCACCTCACGAGATATGGCATTGGTCCTCGTAGACTCGAGATATTCCTGGTACCGATTCTACACCATATGTTGAGGAGAGCTCTTCCACGCACTCGACTCCAGCGAGCCTAGCAGCTCGTATTCCAAGCCGATTGTATTTGCGGCAGCTTGCATGCGAGGCGCGGAACTCGCACACGCAGTCTCACCGATTATTGCCTGGCTGCAATCATCAGCGAAGGGAGTGCAATATAACAAGCAAGTCTTGTGGTCACCGCAGCTCGATCGCATACAAGGTTTCCTAGCTTCAGACCCCAGAGACCCAGCTACAAGGCTCGACCCTCGCTGGTGGAGTCCACACAAGTTCCCTGCGATGGCTCCATTGCCTTGCTCACCCGTCTCCAACTCCACTGGCACCGAGGAGAGCAGCGGGAACGTGTATACCAGTGAAGACTCAGATGACAGCTTGACGACCCCCCGGCCTGGTCCCGCGGATCCTAGTCAGAGGACCGCTGAGATTCTGAGTAGGCCAAGTATACCGCACTTCGCCAGCAGTCCTGAATCTGTAAAGAGTGGGCTTGGCGACACGAGGGCGAGCGGGGGATTGGGGTTGAAGATCGCATCTTCAGGGAATGGGAAGCCCAGAAATCCCTTCACATATTCCTCTTCACCTAAGAGTACTGGTCAGATTGGTCTCAACAGCGCCGCGGAAAGGTCAGCCCCGGACTTGGTGAATGTTGAGAGTAGCAGCAGTATCACGTTCACGCCGCAGGCGTTGCAAAGCAAGCCTGACAGACCGGGCAACCTGAGTAGTTACACTATGCTGGGAAGACGAGAATCTCCAGGGGGGACTGTCAATCGTGGTGATATGCGGGGTAGAAGGCTGGCAGGAAACGACGTAGCAGAATCGAGTGCGGACGAGAGTACGGCCATCTTCCCAAGAGACAAGCTTCATCCTGTCGGAAGTCGGCAGAGTCAGTATGGTGCTCTGGCAGGGGATGCAGCAGAGGAGGGCGAGGATGACGAGCCGAATATGGGTGCTACAGGCTATGACGCTGGACGAGATACTGGAGTCAGCGCAAAGAAGCGCAAGCTCAGTGTTGGCGGGAAGATCAGAGGACTGAAGATCGCAGGCGCAAGCAGCAAGGGTCAGGTGCAGCAGACACAAGCCTCGGCGACCGAGGAATGCGCCTGCGAGAACGAAAGCTGGTGGCGAAAGCTGCTGGACCGATACGGCAGCGTCGAGCTGGAGAATAAGGGCAGCGTAGCTCGCGATCATCTGGCTCTTGAGCGCACCTTCTTGGCGTGGCTTCGCACTTCCCTCTCTTTCGCGAGCATTGGTGTCGCTGTCACTCAGCTCTTTCGACTCAACACTTCTTTGGCAAACTCGAATCACGAGCAGACCTCAGCTTCGTCACAAACACAGACATCGATAGCAGGGACAAGTCAACACCAGGACGTTTTAGCGGCATCGGCCAATAACCTAGTATCTTTCGCTGATACGCATAGACTGAGGCAGGTCGGGAAGCCTTTGGGTGCCACGTTCTTGGGCATATGTACGCTGTACTGTCCATTTCGATCATCTCATGCAATCACTGACATGCTAGCAGCAATACTTATCCTCCTCATTGGTTTCCACCGTTACTTCGAATCCCAGCACTACGTCATTCGCGGCAAGTTTCCAGCGTCAAGAGGCAGTATCATCATTGTCAGTGCTGTGGCAGCAGCTTTGATCATCACCAGTTTGGTCGTCATTCTGGCCATTGCGCCCACAGCATTCGAGAGCTGAGTTCGTAGAAGGTTCGGCTGGGCAATGGATGCTCCAGCTGCTCCGCTCTCACCGTCTACACCTCCGGGAGGTTGGTTCTCCCCAGACACTCAAGACGTCATTGACGGATATTGTGCACGCGAGTAGAACTCGGCGGCGCACGGCAGCAGCTGGAGCACCCCTCGAACCGTCACTCCTGCACCGTGGTCAGAGACCTACACCCCTCACGACCGTCATGACGACAGCCCTTGGCGTACTCCTGTTTATGTCTCCGGGAGCGAGGCGCGATTGCATACCGAGCCTGTCCCTGCTTTATTGGCACACCACTACCCGAGCGACCCGTCTACACCATCATCTTCCCTCCTTCGAGCTGCACGACAGACTTCTATAACTAATCACACAGTCTTGAGAGACATCGCAGAAGATCGCGGTTTGTTGTACGATTCCTCCTTTTCGAGCGATAATTCTCCTGGCCCAAGCAGGCCAAGAAGAGCACTCAATGTCAACGCCGCCCGCGTATCGCGTTTACGGCGAGGACAAGCCAGCGACAGAATGGCCCCAAATACAAGAACTTCGCAGGCCCAGAGTCCGTCTTCTGGCTTGAATGGATCATGGATCATCTCTGCATCAACGCCAGGGCCACTCAGGCGTACTCAGGCGAATAGCCGACCGCGAGCCTCGGGGGTGGGACAGCGCGGATCTAATGACATGGAAGGAACCATATACACTGATCTCAGCCGCTTCCGCCACTCAGATCCACCAACGGCACATTCTGCCGTACGATGTCACGACCATGCTGGACCGGCTGCGTCAATGTCGAGGCTTCCAGAGTGGCCGATCCCATGGTCATTGCTCCAAAAGCATACTCTTGAAACTCAGAAAGCGTGGTTGAGGGCGGCATCTCAGCAAATCCGCAAGAGCATGGAGGATTTGGATCGCGTCGTGGACTGGATCCGAGAGGTCCAGCAGCAACAGAACAGCTCATCAGTGTCCGATTCACAAAGTAATACACCAATGTTTCAGGCTCAAATAGAATCTATACGGCAGGAGATGCATGCTGGAAGGTTAATACACACTAGCCTGGCAATGGCTCTTCGGCTCGTCATCGCCAAAAGTGCCAGGAGGGATGCAGTCATGTCGAGCAGTATACCTGGTGAACTACCATACCTCTGGGAGCCGGAGGCGTGGGACGTTGAGGATGAGGAGCGAGCAATATCGTATGAGCGGTATACCAATCAGCCACTGGGTGGGGACTTCAACGCATTGGATGGCTTTGAGGCCCAGGAACAGCTGGAAGCTGAAAGTGTACAGCAAGCTCATGAACGTGCTATCCGTGGAGCTGGCGCCTACCATACAGACGATCCGGAAGAAATACCCGAGGAGTCTGAGGATGACTCAGATATAAGTACCTTGGACCTCGCTGCTCGCGAGCTAGAGGCCGGTCTGCGAACTGCGTCTGGCACGAGCGTTGTGAGCATTGACAGTGACCTCGCGCCCCCGTCTTCGGTCATCGTCGAGGCCATCAATTCAGAGAGGCTGGAGGCAAGAATGCATGATTCAGATGTCTCGTATGGGACGACACTTTACCAGGCTCATGATTCCGACTCTGGCAGTGCCGGAGTCTCAACACCGCCTGGCTGGCACGATGCAGTGACAAGACGCCTTACGCTTTCAGCAGTTGACCGGTCGGGCCAACGCCGTGTTCTCGATGGACCTACGACACCGCCAGGTTTTACAGTCGTCCGTCACTACACTGCTGACGAACTTCGCGATCTGTCACCCGAGCGTCCATTGCATGGCTTTCGACAGCCTGCAACAGCGCCTCACACTCCGCAGACCCCGCGGCGGTCGATCGATCCACCCACGATCTCAACTGAAGACCGCATCCGAGCCGAAGAGTTCATCGCGCAACGGCTAGATGAGATCGATCCACCAGAGCCCTCTCATCTGGACGAGGTGATCAAGCTGCAGCGCCGAGAATGTCCCACTCATGGTTGTCGCTACACTACTTACAGCCTGAGCGTCTGCGTTGATCCTCACGAGGAATACTGTATCACGATACCTCATTTCATGACTTTCGACTGGCGTCCGAATACCCTTCCGCCACGCGAACCACGACGGGCGCTCGGTGGGGAACTGATGGAGGAGATTCCTGTGCAGGAGACTATCTGTGGACCATTGTATCCCAGTTTCGTGGACAGGAGCCTGACGACTCTCGATGTGGTGCATGGGCTGGATCTCCGAGAGGTTTTGGTGGATCCGGTCGTGGAAGCAGAGCTCGAGTCTGCGCATGATCATGGGTTCATCAATGAGGAGAGGAGGCGCCAGCTGTAGGATGCTTGGTGTGATGATTTGCTTGAGCCTGTCGATTATGAAGAAGACGGTCAGGAATATGGGTTTGGCGGGTCGCCGGAGCGGCATTTGATGTGTTGTCGTCGTTGCTATGGTGGGTTTTAGAGTGCTTTCGTTGCGATGGTGGTCATTGCTTTCGCGTCACGATTCGCTGTTGTAGTTATACAGGTCGTACAGGCAGACGTTGTGCCATTGTCTAGATGAGTTTATGCATATGTGGACGCTGAACGCTCGCAACGCTTGGGATATCAACCCATATCCAACGGGTGGCAGCTATGGTCACGAACGCCGTGCTAGGCTCATTCCTGTCGATATCTTATTACCCAGCCTTCGGCACTTCTGTGAGCGACACGATCCCAGGTCTTTCTACCTCTGCTGTTGAGGGCGTGGTTGATGCCGCGTCCTGCTCGCCGGGTCTCCGGTGGACCTGGCGTCGACATTCAGTCGCCTGCTTGATTGCATCCCATCTTGCCTTGGCGCCTTGACCACGCCACTGCTGCGGCATGGTGTACACTTCGCCCAGATTCTTCCGCTGGTGAGGTCGAGTCATGAAGGGCGCACTGAGCTTCGACCAGAAACCCATAGCCTTTCGCTTGCCCCCTTCATCATCATTTTCTTCTAGGCCCGAGTAGAAAGGATCGATCAGCTCGCCGCGAGGCTCATGCGTGATCTCCTTGACAGCATCGGCAGCCTCTTGAAGCCACTGGTCCCACACTTCAGAATTCGGCGCTGCGCCAGTGTCTTTGCGCACCCAATCTGCTGTCCCGGCGAACATGATCGCTTTGGCGAGAGCTTGCGTAAAGTTCTTGCTTTCAGGGCCCTGGGGCCACATGCTTCGCTCCGTGACTTCGTAGCAGGAAAGATCCCAGTGCAGCCGTAGCGGCAGCGCCGCGGCTATCCATTGCGCGATGTTGATGAGGACGTAGGCGCCGGCCCAGGCAAACTGGAGCTCAAGCCGGGCATTGGCGAGGGCGATGACGCCTAGCATTAGTAAGAGCGTGCCGATCAGAGCTATGAGCCGATATGTAGACGTCTTTTCGACTGCGTATTCGATCTCTTCCGGGGCGAAGAAGAGCTCGCGAGCGACTTCTTCGCTGCACTTGACCACCAGATAGCTGCCGTTGGGGTAACGGACCACAGCATCGCCGTCTTTGGCGTCTGAGGCTGGCCGGGCAAGCTTCAATTGCCATTTATTCGCGACCCCGACCAGGGTAGATAATAAGGACAGCAGAATTGTTGCCAGCATGGACATGCCGTCTCCGAATACGATGGAGGCTGTGAAGAGAGTTATCGAGAACCCACATCCCAGTAAGGCAACATACGTCAAAGGGCCAGTTGCTCGGGCCGTCACTGCAGGCTGAACTTCTTTTGTGCTGGACTCCTTCTTTTTCGTCTTCTTGCTCTTCGCAGGCTGGCCTTTGAACCATCGACCAAGCAGTGTGGGCGGCCGGGATTGATCGTGATCAGGCTTTTTCTTCACTTCGACGCATCGCACAGTGTACGCTGCCATGTCTTCGCCTCTGCCTGTCTATCAGCCTACCTGAGGTCAGTCGGCTGTATCGTAGGCTTACAACAGAACGTATCCAACATGATTGAGATGATCTTTGACGTTGCCGGAATGGATGCCGGTAACGTTCGCCTTTACGGGCTCTAAAGTAGCTTTTCGCGCCGGGATCAACAACGCCTGGGGCGCCGGTATTAATCGGGGCAGGTAGAAGAGATTCGAGAGTGCGGCGACCTGGGCCGTGATCGAGACTGAGCCCTCGCCAAGGATGGCCAGGAATCCGACTATGTCAAGCTGGAAGTCGTCGAAGCTATCTGGCCATAGCATGTCCCAATGTGAGCCTGGGTACGCGATCGTGGCATTGTTGCCGCCGCCACTCATCTTGTCGGAAATGGTCTCGTAGCGCGAGCCTCTTGAGTTCCAGTCCTCGTGAGTGTGTCTAGCCTACAGTACGATAATCTGAGGTCGTCGCTCATTTGAGCTTATGAGATGGATACTGCTGAGGTCTCTAAGCATGAGGAGCAGAAAGCAGCTGCACTACTTGATACTCATGCCACGAGGCTCTGGTCATGAATAGGCAGCGAGGCGAACCAGAGGATCATTGCCACAGCCGCTCCCGACTCTCAGCCCCCATGGTGTCACCTCTGCTTCGCGAGCTGAGGAACCACAGGCATGAAGGGTTGCATTGGCGCTTGCGAGCTCCACGGACTTTTTGACAGGGGCTCGGGCCAATTGTGTCTCGCGCAAGGCTCTGAGACGGGGAATCGGAACACCAGGCAGTGTCCATGACGGGCCTCAGGTACATGTAGTTTGGGTGCCCCATGGCTGGAGGCTAGTTCTATGGGCACATTGCGACGGGCTCAGCCGTCGTGAAGAAGCTTGGCAGTCTGGTTGATGATCATCAATGACTTCTAGGAACTGCCAGGCACGTATGCAGTCGTTGATTGCTGTGCCGGGTGAGCGCCTACGGTGCGCCTCTCTCAAGCGCCCGGACTCCATAGTCTGCGTGTTGGACGAGGCGCAGCTCCAGAAGCTGACTCACTACCTTACCTTAAGCGATTACCCGCTCTCAACCTTGCCTGAGTGCCTCATTCGAGTGGACTTCCAGTTCGCAGGCGCGCGGAATCAGGAGGCGATGTCATAGCCCCGTCGATCTACTTCAGCGTAGCATTAGAGTCGGCGCCTTGAGCAGACGCCAGGCGTTTAGAATACCGTCCAGCGGAGTAATCACTAACAGGACTGCGCCCGACTTGCTCACTTCGCCGCAAGAGCCGCCAGAGCCGTTTATCAATAAGAGCTTCGAATCGTGAGACATTTCTTGTCATGTGCTGTGGCCTGTTGTTCGCTGACCATGCACAACCACCATGACAGCGTGCCCACGGAATATGCTACCGCCTGCAGATTGCATTATTCAAGCGCGTATATCGTTGCCATCTGGGTAATGGTGATGCTGAAACGCAAGGCGAGTGCTTTACGACAGCCGTGAATGGAGCCAACGTGAGTCGCTGACGAGAACCTCAGAATCGAGATCGACGAGACAAAGAGGAAGCTCGACGCATCGGGACAACATCTCAGGACTCAAACATTCGTGGTTGGACTTCTTTGCGCTTCAAACGGAGGACTCCCTTCCGAGCGGCGGAACAGCAATACAAGGCCCGTATGGACACAGTTAATGGCTTAGGCCGCCCGACCAGACCTCGATCAGCCGTTGCAGACAGCGCTGCCGTCGAAACATCAATCACCGACTATGAAAACCGACGTTCCGAACTTCTGAACGATGAGAAAGCTCAAAGTTGGGACGCAAAAGCCCGAATAAGCGCCTCTTCGACCGAGCTCGAGGCACAACGTATTGTCTACAAGCTTCGCGAGAATGAGCGTGTTGACCTCAATCTGTTCGGAGACGTTCCGGGCGAGGCAGTTCCCCTGCGGAGTACTAGAGACATGGGCGGCCATTTTTTGACCAACAGGTCTAGAATCGACCGCAGCAGAATCTTTGACGTCGCCAAAGCGATGCCGAAAGGTTGCCATTTGCATATTCACTTCAATACAGAGCTGCCACCGGGACTGCTATTCCTTCATGCTAGAAAGCTGGAGAAAACGATGTACATACGCACTACTAGGCCTTTGTTGACCGATGCCGACTATGCTGGAGCTGAACTCGTGTTTGATGTTTTCCCTGAAGGCAAGTCAAAGGCAGACTGCTTCTCCGATAGCTACAATCCGGCCTGGAAGAACACCCACAATTCTCCCTGGATGCTCTGGTCTGACTTTCGCAGAGGCTTTCCAAAACACCTCCAGACTGAGGAACGCGGGGAGGGCCTAGATGCAGCGGAATGCTGGGCCCGAGAGAAACAGGTCTTTACTCGTGACCGCGCGTATGACGAGCACCAGACTGTGAACGGCGTCTGGGCTTGCTTCAACATCGGTACACGCGCGTTCAAAGGTCTCATGAATTATGAGAGCGTCTATCGCTGGTATATCGGCGCTGCGATCGACAGCATGATAAGAGACAGGGTGATGTATGCAGAGCTGCGTCCTATGCTTCTGGACAAGTCAATCCCTTCAGATGACGGCACAAGAAGACTGGACCACAACGCGCAAATGAATATTATCTGTGAAGAGGTTGATAAGAAGCACAGAGACCTCAAGGGCAGAGGACAGATCGACAAGTTTCCATTCAGTCCGAAAATCATATATTGTACACCAAGGAGTATACCTCGAGCGAAGATGGAAGGTGAACTGGAAGACTGCATCAGGCTTAAGCAAAAATATCCTGCTTTGATTTGTGGGTTTGACCTGGTGGGCGCGGAAGACCGGCCAAACCACATTGGCTTCTACGCGGATCTTTTGGTCGGGTTCCAGAAGAAATGTGAGGAGCTCCAGATCGAGATCCCATTTCTGTTCCATGCCGGCGAGTCTCTGCTGGACACTGGCGGCTCATTTGATCCGGATAAAAGCAACCTGTACGACTCGTTGCTCCTGAAGTCGAGGCGAGTGGGCCATGGATACGCATTGCTTAGGCACCCTCTACTCATTGAGAAGTTCAAAGCTGAAAACGTCTGCCTCGAGCTCTGCCCCATTTCCAACGAGCTTTTGCATCTGTGCCGAAATGCGCGAGAGCATCCATTTCCAGCATTGCTTGCTGCTGGCTTACACTGTACGCTCAATGCTGATAACCCGTCATTCTTCAGGTGAGTCGAGCCAATTCAAGCCTCGTGTCGTGAGCTCAGTACTGATAGCTCAAACAGAGGCGCCACAGCCGAGACATTGCCCCTGTCTTATGAGTTCTATCAGGTCATGGTGGGTGACACTCGCATGACTGTTCACGGTTGGAAGCAGCTTGCCCTGTGGAGCATCGAACATAGCTGTCTCACCAAGCAAGAGAAAGAGCGAGCCTTCAAGATCTTCGAGGGCGATTGGGAAGAGTTTTGCCAGACTGTGGTGGCAAAGTACGCTGCGTATTCCGACGAGGTCTGTGACGTCTGCTACAGGCATCGTTGCGAAGACCGCAAGCACCAGTGTGCAGTGACAGCTTGACTCTTTGAGGTGCGCAGCTTGAACGTTCCAGAACAATGCTGAATGTACTGAGCGGTGCGAAGACGAGCCGTGGCGCGCAGCACATGCTGGCTTGTATCACAAGCCCAGTGTCGACTAGCCAGGTCATGATGATTGCCGTCTTTCAGGTTTCCGCATGCGAGCACATCACCGCTATGAGGTAATTTATCGGCTCGGCGAGACCACGTTTGAGGCGACGGCACGCTTAAGTCGTTTGTGTAACATGCCCGTTTGGTGCACACTGGTTCTTTGAGCAGCTATCCGTCCTCCATGCATCGTTTGCCAGCACCTCCAAACCCCCCATTGTTGACGAGCTGCAGCTACAACTCCTTTGCTGCCAACGGTGAGGTAACTTGGGGATCACAATATCGCAAGATTCGCAGTGGAAAGATTCTTCGTCACTGTTCAGGGATGAGGAGAATACTGGTCGTCGCACTGGGCGCATCTATTCGACTCGGTGCCGTCGTCAACGCACATCTCATCACATCTCAGGCGACACTTCCAAGAGCACGACCGACAGCATATCCAGGGATTGGCATCGGACATGATGACCTGTTTGGCAGGTTCCCTGGCCACCAACTATTTGCCCGCGACCGTGTCAATTGCGACAACGATGGCAATATGTTCTGTCCCACCGGCACATGCTACACCGACTCGACAGGCCTGATAGGCTGCTGCACAGTTTCATCATGTGTACCGAGGACAACTTGCGTTGAATATACCGCTGGTGTCACCTCAGCCTGCGATCCAGATACTGGAGGATGCTTGTACTGCTCAGACCCGGCATCGCCTTCCTGCTTCACCTTCACGAATACACAAGCAAGCCAGTGGATACAGTATTGTAATGACTACGCCTCGACGGAAACGGTCGGGTATCCCAACACCATCACTGGCTCGGTCTACCAGCGCAATGATGACGAGCCTTCACCTTCGACGGACTCGAATCCTGCGAGTCAAACATCCGCGGCTGTGAGCTTCAAGACACAGCCATGTCGAGAGGCAATACCCGGTGCCACCTGTCCTAGCACTACTCTCGCGGAGCTCACGACCTCGATCGCGCCCGAAACGACCTATAGTCCCGCAGGCTCTTCCAGCCTAGGTTCGCAGGGTCTCTTCGACACAGGTTCCGCTTCCTCGGGAAGTGTGGACACCACTTCGACATCAAGTGAGGAAAGTGAAGCTGCATCGAGCGGTTTTGCTGGCGGACCAATCGCGGACTCTGGCAACAGCAGTGCCATTGTGTCTGGTGGCGAAGTGGCAGGCATTGCGTGCGGCACGGCAGCCTGTGTAGCGGTTGTAGCATTCGTGTTGTGGTGGCTTAGGAGACGAAGGAGATCCAGACCGTTATCAGGTCGTTCTGGGAACTCTAGCAACAGGAGCGAAAGCTTGAGGAAGAAGTCGCCACAGCAGAAGACGGGCCTGATACCAGGAACTCCGCCGCGTGAGTCATGGCCGGCGGAAGTGAACGGCACAGCACCACGATCTCGGCCGGAAGCGCCAGACTTTCCATTCACTCCCGAGCATTTTGCTGGATGCCAGCCCGTGAGTGAGGTGTCGGAGCCCGGCTATGAAACACAGCCACAGCAGAGATATACTGTCATGAACCCTGATCCACTGTCGCCAGCCACACCCGTTACGAGGATGACGGCGCCTGCAACATGGTCGAGTCAAGGACTCAACGAGAGCAAAAGCTCGCTTCCGATCTCGAGTGTGGGCCTTCCGGCCACGCCAGAATCCAAACTGTCCACGAGGAGCCCAGTCAGTCCCTTGAGACCACAGACCCCAACGACAAGGCAGACACCGTATGCCTCGTCCACATATGATGGTGGGAATGAGCCGCCGTCGAGCGTCCCGCGGATGGTACATGGGGCACCACCGAGTCTGCCGCAGGATTACTCGATCGTCAGCTTGGGTAGCTCGGCGGATCTGTACAGAGGCTTGAGTGTGAGAGGCGATGGAGCGCGCCGGCCGTATCTGAGTCCAGAGGATGCCCTTAACGGTGGTTGGCGGAATGATGAGTAAGATATTGCGCATCGGTATTATGGTAAGGGAGTCGGAGCTAGACTAATGCTCGGCCATGAGTGGGCTTGGAGGACCACAGGACATGCTTGAGCAGCGGTATCCAGCTTCAGCAGATCACTGGGCCTACGAAAAGGACGGCGATCAAGACGGTATCGAGTGTGTATCATGGGAATATCTGTCGTGAGCTTCGTTCCTCTGGTCGTCGGCGCCAACGGGATGTCTGTAGTCATATTCAGTGCTGTTTACCGCGTACGAAGGTAGAGCATCAACATTCCCTGTCGTTGACATTCTGTACTGATCGAATCGGTCCAGAGGATGTGTGTAGACGCTTACCTGCATTTTAGTAATCCGTGCACAACCAACCTGTCAAGCGCATCGCCCGATTTCCGCTCGTGATGAGGTACACGAGGATCGTGGTCATGCAGCGTCAAAATTGGTAAGCTCCGAATGGCGTGCTCCCTCCCGGCCCACAGATAGCAGTACAAATAACATATATATATAAACTCATATCTCTGAAAGGCATTGCAACCACAACAAAATACTGACTCTGCTGCTTCCGACCGTCCTCCGGTAGGGCTCAAACACATCCGCGCCTAGAAAGAAATGCCATCATCAGACATGCTGTCTTACTGGAGCTACTTCCCAAGCTCCAGTCAAGTCTCGATCCCAAAGAACGCACTCTCGGCGCCACGCCCTACTAGCACGACTGCACACACTAACAAATGACTGAAATTCACTCCGAGCCGTGACGTTTGGATGGACCAGGGCCCTGACGAAAGCACGATCGGGTTACGCGAATTTGTCGCTGTCGTCAACGACATCTTGAACTGGGGAGCGGCACTGCGGCCAGGAGCGAAAGCAAGACACGCGGCCCGATCACTTTCAAGTCCGAAGTGAATCTCGATAGTAGCGGGCTGGACGGAGTGTCGCACGCCATCGCTCGATTTCGAAAGTGGCCGATTCCACAATCTTGGAGCAGCACGCGTGGGGTGGTCAGAGTGGTGGTCGTAGGTGGCCTAGGTTGATATAGAGACGCTGCATTGGCAGTCTGTGCGATGCTCTCCGAAGCTGATGGCCAGCGTCTTCCCCGAAGTTGTGTCTTATACTGGCTTGGGATGTCCTACGGGCGGCTGGTGGTCGATGCCGATCTGGTCGGAGTGCATCGGTGGGGCTAGTGCGTACAGTCGGCTATGTTGGACTTTACTAGTAGATTCTTCTGGCTCTGCAGCAAAGTAGTATCTGAGAGGGGAGGGGATGGGTCTTGGTGGCCCAGCATCCTGTGTACCATCTGTCCACGGGTTCTTGTTGGGAGGATTATGCAACAAAGATGCACTTCCGTCTTCTCGTTGAGATGATATTCCGTGTGTCTCGTTGAGATGGTATTCAGTGTGTCTCGTTGAGATGATATTCCGTGTGGGGTCATTGTCATCATCGTCAATCGAGAAGTTCAACCCAGACCTTGGGAAACACCGTTGAAGCGTTGGTCCACCAACTCAGCTTGACCCGTTCCACGTTTACCGTACTCCAACCACAATGCAGTGCGCAATCGCAGACGACGCCAATACGGGCTCTAGCCGTCCCTCCTTCCTACCTGGACTCTACTTCGTCGTTGCAGATTCGATGCATGTTACGCATCCTGGTCCGCCAGTCGAGAATCTGTCCGTTCGATCGACGACGACCAACCGACCACCGCAACATCTTCAGTCTAACAGTCGTCCGCCTCGTCCATAGAGTCCCGATCCACGTGGGCTGACTTTGAGTATGCCCGCTTATCGTCGGGACGTTGCGGCCAGCATGAATGCGATCGGCTGCGCATACGGAGGGGGCTCCGAAGGCACGACCATTTTGGTGTCACCGAAGGGACATAATCACCATCACTGGGGGCGATGTTTCGGCCACGGCCCACGACCTGGTACATCATGATTCGTAGACAGCGGCGGCACTCGCCAGGAATAGCGAGGTGGTACGGCAGTGGTCTGCAGTCTATGCAACGGCACGTCCACCCGCATCTGCTGTGCAGGCAACACGCCACGAGTAGCTCTGCTCTGTCGGTAGTAGACAACCACTGCCTGGAAACAACGGTCGAACATTAACAATCGACGATTAGTTGACACAGCGATCGCCTGCTGACCTGCACCGAAACACCAACACATATTGAAGTCCGCCACTGTACAGCTGGCAAGCTGCAGCTCGAAGACATCCTGGGTGTGGCATTCGAGCTTTACAAAGCGTGACTGAGAAGCTGCATGGCGGACACGACTCTGTCTGCAGCTCTGGCGGCGACACGGGAGCATAGAAGAGATGGCATATCGTTCTGGAAACCGCCCGGCTTCGAGTTACCGACGCTTCGGTGTCCTGTCCGGACAGTGCATGCAAGATACTTATCTCCAGCCTTTTTTGTTTGTATACACAGACAGACATCTGTAAAATGTGCCATCATCTCTGCCCCTCGACATAATCCATCACCAAACCACTATCCTTACACATCATCTGCTGGACAGGGAGGGACTTTCTGAACTTGAGAGAGGTCTTTATGTACACTAAGACGATGCCATCAGCGCGCGAACTCATTTTGTAATACTTCATTCAACACAAAGGATGCATCTGCGACGATCGCAGACTGGAGGGAGCAGCCCTGCATCACCATGCCAGATCGTACGCTCAGCGTCGTCAAGAAACCTACGCTCATTCATCACCTTTTCCAAACGGCTCGCCAGGCACGGGTCCTCGGGCGGATGCGACAGACGGTGCATCATCACGGACAAGAACGTCAAGCTTGAGAGCGCTCATTTCCTGCACATCAGTGAGTCTCTCCCCCCTGGAGTTCATCCCTCGCCCTTACGGCCCTGGGCATCCCGTGACCAAGCCCCAATCCCCTATCCAGTCGAGTCTTGGCCCGATCCAACAGATCACTGACTGGCGTCAGACACGATGAGAACCGTCAGCATCCTCGCCTTGCTGACGTCCAGCGTCACCTTCGCGTATGGCGCTGCGGTGCCCCAGATAGACGCCAGTGCCGACCACGAGACCTCGGTCACGCACCTTCGCAGCGGCCCACCCATCATCGACAGTGACTTCTTGCCCCATGCTTCCAATCTAGGCATCACTGCCAATACAGGCGACCTGGGAAACACTCCAACGGACAGCGGGCCCCTTTTTACCATCCCCGGCGCTGCGGGCAGCGTCGCGGGCAGCTTCTATTCCACCACCACACCCGATTCAGAGACGACCTTGGGGTCCCGCAAATCGACCATCACTCTTTCTGGCGGCGATGTCCGCAAGTCGGACATCGAAGCGGCTTGTTGCGACAGCAGCAAGGACGCCTTGATTGACACTCCTTGTAAGGCTTGCAGTTGCGAGACAGAGAGTGTCGGCACAACTGATGTCGGTTGTAGTGGATTGAAATCGTTCCCATGCTTCTCTGTGTTGTTGATCTAAATAATGTGTGGGTCGACTTCTTGGCTCTTTCGCAAGGCTCGAACGTGGCAAGGACTAATCGTACTAGGCGATCCTGATACCACTTTCAGCGATATCGCTCCTTACGCCGAGTCCTTTCTCTTCTATTCACATTGAAGAGGTACCTGTCTCTGTAGAATATGTGTGTATACGCATTGCATTCGACGCATCGACATCAGAGTGGTCACTCATTGAGTATCTAGCGCACAGATGCTGACCTTTTCGCCTGTGGAAGGGGACAATGGTCACCGTGTGATTGTTGCGTGGAAGATGGTGTGCATAAGAATGTCTAATGGCCTGAGGTGTTGAGAGCTAGCCACTGTTTACATAGCTATAACCACTTTAGAGAAAGTAAGGCCTACATACTTACCTGCTCTTGCTCTCTCGCCAGCTTCACGTGAGCAGCGTCCATGGCATCAGGCTACACGTCCTATCAGTTGAAGCAGTGTAGACAGTCGCTACGGTGGATGAGCACGGATCCGTGATGTCGTCTATGTGGAATCGGGACGAGCTGCCCCTTCAAGCAGAGATGTGCGTGATTGATTGGTGAGCAAGCCCTGCAATAGCGATTTGGACGATGTGTATATATGCGACACGACCGCCGCTAGCGACTCAACAATGTACTGTAATCAGATGGTTCGAGTGCATGGGGAGGGCAGCGCATGCTGTACCTGCGTTGAGACATCATTCACCTGGAGGCGGAGGAACGTCGTGAAGGGGGATATACCATCGGGTGTACTACCTCATCTGTACTACATATACACCAGCGTAGCGCAACGTGGCACACATGTGTTATTATTCCATGCGCTGACGCTCCTCTCCGGCTGTGTGGAAGGCCTTCCAAATCAAACTCATTAATCATGGGCAGAAGACTACAATTGGCTGTGTGAGTTCCCGAGGAAATTGCAAGCGACTTCAATTCACTCCACCATCCCGCACTTTCCAGATCGGGGTTGTGGACGTGTGTGCCTGACCCACGATGAGAAGCGGGCAAGACCGTCGTGTCGTTGTGAGTGATCATTATGATCATTCTGCGTCTGTCATTCGCAGGCGGCAGAGAGGGACGAGACGGGAAGACGGAGTTCAGGTGGTAATGGCCAAGGGAGAGGGAGCAACGGATGCACAGCATTGTCGTGGGGGCCGCTTGCCGAGCACCTACTCCCTGCCGTGGGGAGCCCTGCACGGCGGCTTGCACGGACGAGCGCTGCGGCCTGCCCATTGGAACTCGGCGATCCGCCTGCGAAATGACCAACACGCCTGGTTTCGGACGTCGAGATCCGGCCATGCTGATACATCGACGTCATGCTGGTCCTGCCGAGAAATGACAGTCTGTGATGATTCTCATCCTCGTGCGCACTGGAATGAGGAATAAGAGAGAGGGAGGGTTGTGCGCTAGCGCAGGTACAGTGCGTTCGGAACAAGAATGGCGCTTCATCAGGCTTGATCTGTTCGGGACTCGCGCGGTGGCGGCGATCCTTTCACGTCGAGCCTATGCCGTGCTATATCAGAGTGATTATGATGATCATCTGGTGTCGACGTCGTGGCCGGCGAGCACACGGGGAAATGAGGGCAACGTGGCAGACAGGTATTAGATTGTGGGGAGCAAGACGAAATTACCTGGTATGGCTACGACAGTGAAATAATCATCATGATCGAGAGTGGACGGATGACTCGAACCACTGGTGGCGAGGAGCCTAGCCTGTCGTGTGTCCAGCGTAGCTGTAATAATAATAGAGTCGGTCGTTGAAGGCTTGGCTGCGACAATGGTCCAAATGCTGGTGCATCGTCTCAAAATTCTTGTGGGAGGCAGCCGTCTTCATCAACAGCAGCGGGAACAAAGACGCTCATCAGGACGAGCGGCAAGCGCTCATTTCATTAATCATTCGGGTAATCAAAGATAACGTGAAGGGCGCGACAAAGCGTTGCCCGTCCTGGGGCGTGGTGGCGTGTAAACAACCCCTGTTGTCCGGTCACGCGGCTGCTCCCGTAATGAGCTGAAATTGATCGGCGGGACACTCGGTCTCCTTTTGTGCCATCCTCCTCCTCGCCCAGTCTGCGACAACTCGCTCGATTCCGCGTCTATGCTGTGACCGCAACACCTACGGGCGACATCCCCATTCCACCTGGAGCCTTCGCCTCCAATTCACTCATTCGGAATCCCATCGCGCAGCAGCACGTGGGCCACAACAGCTTCACATTCTTTACTGCCTTTGAAAGCGCGCGCCATAGCCAGCCTCACAAAGCAGCGACGCAGAGCCCTCGCGAACAACGAAACACAATCCCACTCGCCGTCCGACCGCGATCCCCGTCCCTCCCACCCGTCCACATCCCGAGCGACGCCGTCAGTACACCGACGGCGCACCACGAGTCGACCGCTGGCCGCCTGACCATCGCGAGGAGAATATTCTTACCGTGGCTGCACTGGAACGCATCGGAGAAACAAAAGCCAACGCAAACCGCTCAATCGCGCATAGCATTCTTGGACAACGCCTCTGAAACCACCGCTGCGCCTTGCTCGGTCCGTTTCAGCAATGAAGTACACGATCGCGCTGCTTTCCGCAGCTGCCGTCATCTCCGCTGCTCAGCCCCACGGCCATGCGCACCACCGTGCCCATCAGAAGCGCGATCTCGACTACAGCAACCAAGATGACTATGTTGCCAAGGGTCCGACCGTCATCGCGTATGTGCTGAACGGGAAGGTCATCTCCGCGGACGAAGTCCAGGAGGGCATCCGGAATGGCAGTTTGGTGTGGGCGCCCAGCGGCGATGTGAACCCAGCCGCCTCACCCACGCCCAATCCGAATGATGCGGGCACTGAGGCTGCGCCAGCTTCTTATGCCGCGCCGTCTCCCTACGTCGCTCCATCCGATTCCTCCAGCTCGAGCACATCGTCCGCAGAAAACATGTCTAACCCGGCAGCCGCCTACACGCCGGTCTCGTCTCCAGCATCAAACTACTATGCGCCGTTGTCGAGCTCATCCTCTGCGCCAACACCCTATTCCACCCCGCCTTCTTCTGGCTCTGGCTCTGGCTCTGGCTCTGGCTCTGGCTCTGGCTCCTCCAGCGGCAGCGGGGTGAATACGCCGTTCCCTGACGGCGAGATAGACTGCTCGCACTTCCCATCTGAATACGGCGCGGTCGCCGTCGACTGGCTCGGCCTTGGTGGATGGACTGGCGTCCAGAATTGCGAAGGCCAGAGTAGCGCTGGCTTTACCAACATCGTGACTGCCACCGAGGGTGGCTGCGTCGACAACGCTTACTGCTCCTACTCCTGCTCGGCTGGTTATCAAAAGGCTCAATGGCCTAAGGACACGCAGGGCGCCACTGGCCAGTCTGTCGGTGGCATTCACTGTAAGAATGGCAAACTGTACAAGACCAACCCGGACTTTGAGACCCTCTGCATTCCCGGTGCCTCGCAGGTGACCATCTTGGTCAAGAACAGCATGAGCGAGAACGTCGCCGTTTGCCGCACCGACTACCCAGGGACTGAGGCCGAGACCATTCCACTCAACGTGGAGGGTGGCGCAATCGAGAACCTCACCTGTCCGGATGCCAGCACCTACTACACCTGGGAGGGCGGGCACACCTCTGCGCAATACTACGTCAATCCGAAGGGCGTCTCTGTCTCTGATGCTTGCCAGTGGGGCTCCTCCGCCAACCCATGGGGCAACTGGGCTCCTCTCAACCTGGGTGTTGGCTGGAGCAACAATGCTGCATGGTTGGCCATCTTCCAGAATGCGCCAACCACCAGCGCGAAACTTGACTTCAAAGTCACCATCACTGGCGAGGGTGTCTCCGGCAAATGCGAGTACTCGAATGGTCAGTATTGCAGCGAATCGGGTTGTAGCTCTACGACCGGATGCACAGTAAGTTGATCCAAGACAATATCGACTTGGCGTGCGCTAACGTTGCGCAGGTGTCGTTAGCCTCAGGAACGGCGACATTCGAATTCACAGACTCGTAGCACGACCGAAGGAGAAAAGCAAGACGGCGCGCAGCCGGCACATGACATCTACACGACATCAGCTTCTACGAAATCCTGCGACTCGAACCACTCATCTCGTTGATCTCCGGAGGTTACATTCTGCGCAAGCACAGCATCGATTTACATGACCAATGGCCTGGCAGCTCCCTGTACATGATACCCATTGCGACCCAATCTTCATTCTTGGTTCATTTTTTTCTCACACCCCAAACCAGCAAGGCGAGACCTCCATGCTGCTCTTTCAAGCAACGCGAGCGTGTGCTACCCACCCCGTTAGACAACCTGGCCGTGTCATCATCCACACCCCCCCCCGACCTCCGGGATCTGTACGCACCAGTGCCGGCTGGCTCCGGACGGCTGGTTCGACATTGCTCCGTGCGACATACGACAACCGTTTGACTCACGGTGTCTATCCCATTTTCCCCTTGCGATGTGCGTGGTTCGAGCTGGCAGCGATCCGCTCACGTCAGTCACGGGAGCTTGGAGGAAGATAAAAATGGAAATGGGCACTAGCTGGAGCTTGCGGTCTCTTTTCTCCTATGGTTGTTCTGTGTGTCTGCGTGTCTGTGCGTGTGATTGTGTGCATATGCTCTGCGGATCTTTCTCGATACTTAACCACAACAACAACAACACCCCAAGCCCACTTTTTGTTCCTGCTTTCCAACGTCTCTCGCCACTTCGATCGATAGTGGGGGGGCAGGGTTGTTTGCTTGGCGGCTCAACGTGTCATCAGGAACCAAGGTGTTCGGGAAGCAGCGCTAGGGGCAAACCTGCACCATCGTTCTCGCTTGCTTGTATCTAGTATCCAAGGGCACGAGGGCATCTTGCGTGTGTGTGGCCTTGTGTGCAGAGTGTGTCTGTTGACTTGACGTTGCTCTTGACAAGATGACGATCTTATGCCTTTTTGTGTTTGAGCCGAATTGTTGTTTTTTTTTTTTTTTTTTGAAAACGAGATGAGGTGGCGAGCTTACTTGTACATAATGTTTTTTTTCCCTAGTGTTTTTTTTTTTAAAAAAAAATCTAAAAGGTTGAAATTCCGTGCTTGCTCCCCATGATCATGACTGGGTGGGCGGTTGGAGGGACTCTGTGAAGGGAGGTGCGGTGCGGTGCGGTTGGGAAGCGCTTTCCTCTGCCTTTGTGCGCTTGGGATGATAAGGTATCTTGATCAGGGACTGTTTTGGACGACGCGGAGCACGTTCCTGGGGACGCCAGGACGGACGATGAAGTCCAGGTTTACCTGTTACTACCTACGAATTGTAACATGCCATGGGAGACATGGCAGCACATTGCTTATAGACATGCCCCGGCACGTCTCTATGGCTAAGTTATAACCAGGTCGAGGTCTCTGAATCGATTATGATCTTGGCTTTCATAGTGACGGGCCACAGGCAAGCCGGGAGCGCTGACTCCCCGATTCAGTGGGTACTTGCGCTGTATCTGCTATCTTTTGAGGATTCATGACTACACAAATCTTTTGCCTCAACCACTCCTCCCGAAGCATAGCGCTGACAGCAGGCCATCTTCGACTTACTGAAGGCTAACTGATCGCATCACGGGCACCCTCGACAGCTGCAGGTTGCTCTCATAAGCAAGTTGAGTTGGCCATCGTGGGGAATCCTGTCGCGTCATGTGGGTGACTGCGTTTACACCTGATCCACCGCTTGTTTTCCGTCATCTCGCCCCAAGCTTCTCCAAAGCCCTCGGCCCTTGCTCATCCCATTCCGCCTTGCTCACCCACATATCCTCTTTGTCAGCCATGATATTCGCAAGCACAGCGCCACCCAAGAACACCATATGCCGTCTCCGCGGCGGGTCTTCAATCCTGACCTTGAACTTCCCTAACCTCTCCGGGTTGCCACCAAGGACCTTTGTCAACCACAGCTGCTTGATCTCCTTCTCCATCCTTGAGGGCAGGCCGGGATACATTGAGGAGCCACCGGAGAGCACGATGGCGCGATACAGCGAGCTGCGAATGTCGACGTCGGCGGCTTGAATGGTGTTGAAGAGAAATTCGGCAATGCCAGGTTGTTCGACGTCAACGAGATGTGGTTGGAAGAGGCACTCCGGTGCTTCGAAACGTTCGCTACCCACTCGTATTACTCGGCCGTCTGGGAGCGTGTAGCTTTCTACCAGGACCGTCGTCTCCTCGCTGAGCTTCTGGTCCAATGCGAGGTCGTATGAGACATAGCAAAGCTTTTCTTTTATTGCGCGCACGGTCTCGAAGTCTGCTGTTCGGTTGAGCGCGTAGCCTCTTCGAAGAAGGAGCGAGATCAAGTTCCGAGTGACGTCTCGGCCAGCGACGTCCAGACGGCGGGTGAGGTGGTTGAGGACGGTCGACTCGTAGACCGGGACAATGTGAGTGACACCGTCTCCTGAGTCCACGACCACACCAGAACTGAGACCTTGTGCGTAGAGTGCCAGCACTGCCTGGATTGCAACATAGACTCCTCCAAAGTTATACCGCTCAAACATGACCTCCGCCATTTGTTGCCTATTCTTCAACGGGTTCATAGGCGGCTCCGTCAACAAGATCTTGCGTCCCGTCGGGTCCAGCTTCATCTTCTCAAAGAACGTGTAGTCCCACAAATGCTGCATATCATCCCATCTCTTGACTATACCATTCTCCATGGGATACGTGATCTGAAGCATCGATCGGGCTGCGGCTGCCTCGTCGCCGCACATGATGTCTTTCAGCTTAATGTCGCCCAGTTCTGCTGCGGCCGCAGCCTCCTCCGTTCGTAGGATGGGTCGTCCAACTATGGATGGGTACTGGTGGTCTGGGAAATTCTGCCCAGCGAATCCGGCCTTGAGAAAACCGGTCCCTCCATCGAGGACTGTGACAGCGCATTAGCATTGGATTGGTGGTGGTAGGTGAGGCATTGGCCTACCAATTGGCGCTTCCGCCATAGTTGCTGGTGTATGCAGTGATCACTTTATCAGAATGAGAGACTCGTCAACAAGGAAATTTAGCAAAGCGCCGGCGCAAGTG
Organism: Teratosphaeria destructans; assembly: GCA_010367425.1. NCBI lineage: Eukaryota > Fungi > Ascomycota > Dothideomycetes > Mycosphaerellales > Teratosphaeriaceae > Teratosphaeria > Teratosphaeria destructans. The sequence continues at coordinate 617,059 of WBMN01000013.1, forward strand.
ATGATCAATATCGTAGCAACCTCAAGGCACTGGCATTTCCAAGCTCACTCGCAGTCGCGGGGCGCCGGGGCCTGTTTCGGAAGGTGACGACGTGCGCATCGCAGCACTTTAGGCACGCCGGCCCAAGCCGGACTAGCGCGGGCCAGCGCCTATATCAATTTTCGATTCTCTCCATACCTCTCTCTTCTCGATTCCATCCGAGTGCAAGGGCATTACGCATATCAGTGAGGACTCGTCCGAGATTGCGTTTTTGCTAGTTGAAAACTATCAACTGACCGCTCCTGTTGGTCTTCGGATCGGCAGGGAATTTTTGGAATATTATGTCTGCCTGCTCGAGAGAGCGCGCGCTTTTCATCAGATCGTCTTGGCTTGGTGCCTGGCCACTGGAGAAGAGGGATCTCGCTGCGAAGGGAAAAATGTAGGCATGAACGATGCAAGATGCGGGATGTGCCACAGTGCCCGGTAGCTGGCTGCTTGAAGTGTGCTTTACTCCCTTCAATGAGAACTCGACCTTGGGAGCTCGTAGCGTGACTACATGACTGTCACGCTGCTACGTAGGGTAAATTCAGATGGACTCTGGTACCAGATTCACACCGACTTTCAGCTGCAATCTTCGCGATCGCCACACTGTTCCTGAATACAGCCGACAGAAACAGGGGCTGCACTGCACTCTGGCGATATGAAAAGCATGAGGTGTGCAGGCCACCTCAAGGTCTCGTCGTAGCCGTAAGGATGCACTTCAATCATCACACACCTATATTGTCGCTGTTTCACCGGTGCGTCGCCCGTTCGAAAGACCATGTTCTCTGAGATTGCAAAGCCCCCTCTTCACATGATAAGCTGTCCAACACTTCGTCCAACACACCAAGGGCGCAGGCAAGTCCGAAGTTGTAAATGCTCATATTTGAGGTTTTGGGGCAATGTACAAAGGGTCCTCTGTACCATTCGCTCATGCTGTTGTCACATACCCCTCCTTCTCTATCACCCTAACTCCTGTCTCTTGTCTTTCTCCGCCTGATTCTACTCCTCCTCGGCGTACTCAGCCCGGCCGGCCTTGGAGTTCAGGTACTCGTTCCTGCAAAATATGCACGTCAGCGTTTCCTGTCTTCTGGCTTCCATATCTTATTTCTAAACCCTCTCTCTGCCGCCCAGACACCCTACTTCAATGGGTTTCCACTCCAACTCGTTTTTCCTCCAAGCACTATTCCCACTTTTCGCTGCGCACTCCAGGAGACTTCCGAGACTCACCTCTCAATAGCCCACTGCATCGTCTCATATCCGATTAGCAACGGAATAGACCAGTAGAGGATTTGGTTTCTGGTTCTCCGGAAGGTGTTGAAGATTGCGGCGTTGAAAGTGCCGGCGAGCGGGTTTTGTCGGTTGTTGGAGAGCCCGTAGTGCACGATGCCCTTCTGGGGCATGGAGCCTGGTTCAAGAGTTAGGAAAAGCGAAGCGGATAATGTGAAGGTGCGGTCATGGTGCGCGTACCAAGGTCACCCCATGGACCAAGATATCTGTTTAAAAGGATGTTAGCAAGCTGCGCGTGACCCATACTGAAAGCATGCGACAGGATGATGTGATTGTAGTGCTAAGGATGTGTACGTACTGGCCTGGCTTCTTCGCGCCTCCGCCGGCGCGCAAGATCTGTGACGGTCTCATCCTATATGTATGAGTGCGGTGAGCGTGTACTGCTGAGGTCGGATGCGCGGGAGGTATATGCGATGTTCAATGGCAAAGTCGTGATGCATGTATGGAAACCCGAGGGGACCAGAAGAGGTCAGCAAGCCGAGGAAACGCCGACATATCACTCTTGACCTCATCGCAGCTCTTTACAGCAGCATCTCACTCACGCATAAACAGCAGCAAACATGGCGCAAGCACTACAGACGATCTACCGCTACGCCATTCCTGGCGCCGTCGCCTTCTCTCTCGCCTCCGCCAGCATCTACGATGTCAGGGGTGGCCAGCGCGCCGTCATCTTCGACCGACTCCGAGGAGTCTCGGATCAGGTGGTCAATGAAGGCACTCACTTTCTTGTGCCATGGCTACAGAGGGCTATCATGTACGATGTGCGAACGAAGCCGCGAAATATCAGCACCACGACGGGCAGCAAGGATCTGCAGATGGTCAGCTTGACGCTGCGAGTGTTGCATCGCCCGGAGGTGGGCATGCTGCCGCGCATTTATCAAGTATGTGCTTGTTCCACCGCTAAGAGAGATTATCATGATTTTGACTGGTCAATCTAGAACCTTGGCCAAGACTACGACGAACGAGTGCTCCCATCCATCGGCAACGAAGTCCTCAAATCTGTCATCGCTCAATTCGACGCTGCGGAGCTCATCACCCAACGTGAGGCCGTCTCGAACAAAATCCGCGGCGACCTTCTCAAACGCGCTGGCGAGTTCAACATCGCGCTTGAAGACGTTAGCATCACGCATATGACTTTTGGACGGGAGTTCACCAAGGCAGTAGAGGACAAGCAGATTGCACAGCAGGATGCTGAGAGGGCAAGATTTATCGTGGAGAAAGCGGAGCAAGAGCGACAGGCGAGCGTGATCAGAGCGGAGGGAGAGTCTGAGGCTGCGGACGTCATCTCAAAGGCTGTGGCGAAGAGTGGTGATGGCTTGATCCAAATTCGACGAATCGAGACGCAAAAGGATGTTGCGCAGATGTTGGCGAATAACCCGAACGTTACGTATCTGCCAGGTGGTGGAGAGGGAGGGAACAAGCAGGGTGGTGGGAACTTCCTGCTTGGACTGAGGTCATAATGGAGTTGGGTGATGGAATCGACTGTACTATATCCAGTGCTAGCGGCGCATGTGCAAAGCAAAAGGATGATACTTGCATGGCGTGGGGTGGATAATCAAGCGCTCTACGGGGGTTGAGTTGCATGTATGAATCTACACTTCCAAAATAGGCCCGGAATTGCCGTAAGTTGGTCGCATGTTGTACAAGACTGATCTCGGCCAGATTGCTGTCAAGCTCTCATGCACAAGTCGTACCGTACATTTCATGGACGAGGAAACTCATTCGCCAAATTGCTCTAACAGTCCCGTTCATTGTTAGTCAGATGGTGAGTCGAGGCATTTACCAAGTGCAACTGGTTAGACCAGCGCGAACAGGCCGCAACGCCGTGATTAATTTCAGCAGGTGGTATACGCAGCGAGAAGCTGTAGGCGACATAAGAGCGTAAGTTATCTCGAGGTTGACCCGTCCAAGAAATAATATTCGTTGGGTGCCTCATCAACTCACGATCGCAAGCTACCTCAGACCAATGACTCCCTCATGTCTATCGAAACTTCCTGACGCTCTCATATTTCTCCCTATCGTTACGCCATGGCCAAGAGCAAATAGGGTATCGCATCTTCAGCTCTCGTCGCTTTGTACCATGGTTTGGCAGCGCCGTCTAGCAGCAACAGCAGTCGTCAATGACATGGCAGCAGGCATCGCAAGCCTCGCAGCAGATGAAGCAGGCACAGAGGTCAACTATTTACGGAAATTCATGTCAGCATGTTCTCTGGTTGCTCGATCGTAGATTACATGTATAGCTTACGGATGATGCCACCACCCCTCATGCCTAGCACTGTCCTCTTCTTGTCCGTGGTGTTCTCTTCAATCTATGTGATCACCATCAAGTCAGTACACTGTACCCCGTGACCCGAGCATCTGGTCCTGCCAGTGCTAAGAGATGCTAAGCATTGTTTACCTGGCTTGGCGCTGACGCCGCATCGACGCTCATTTGCTCGCGCGCCGGCTGGTACTGCATCTCCAGATCGACGTGCTCCATGTTGTTGTTGCTAGCAGACATTGTTGCTGGTGAATACTGATAATTTTTGGGTGGGTTGACAGTGAGCAGTACTCGGTAATGAAAGGGCGGGCAGTTTGGTACGGGATACAGTAGAGAGAGAGAGAGAGGCTGGACCAAGGTTTTGTTTAGATCGACTTGATGACGCTTGGGAGGAAGTTGGCAATCTGGGCAACGGGGCTTGCGCACGGGAAGCTTGTTTGGATTTGGTTGCTTGTTGCTGCGACGGTTTCAGGCGAATCGCTGGCGACGCGCGTTTCAAGGGTTTGCCGTCAGACCGTGAGAGCTATGGATGCGTTATATTCGTCGTCGCCTCCGACATCAGGAGATCGCCTCGTCACAGCTTGACTATCGAATCCATCAATTGTGCAGAGGCACTGACGTTGTTCACCGCCAGTGCCCGTGGGTGATGATCAGCGAGGCATTTCTTCTGAGAGCACCTCATGCGCATGAGGTGGCTGGACATGCGGTACGCTAGAGTGGCACGAGCTGCGATGGTGATAGGCTACCCGTCGATATCAATGCATGGCCGCGATGCCAATGGCTGACGGAGGAGACACGAGAGGTTCACGACAAGGTGCATGTAGATGCTGAAACAGGCAAGGCTTGTGCTGAGCGTTCACTAATAGATAGCAGAAACGACAATTGGGTCGTCATGCGTATGAGGAGCGCATGCCAGATAGGATCGCCACACTGCTAGCAGAAGAAGATCATGGTAACAGCTTAACGGGTGTCATACCTAAGCTTGACCAGCTGCTGGAGCAGAAGAAGGATCTAGACGTGGCGTACTTGTGCACGTGTGCAGCAGTCCAGGTCTATAAGCTCAAAGATGAGGGCGCGCACTTCTGCGGCTATCGCAACATGCAAATGCTCTGCTTGGCCCTCGGTAGGCAGGGCCATTTTGGATTCCAACTCCACCAGAGAGACGTCGACTTGAGCGAGAAGCTGCCAGTTTCACAGCTACAGGTCCTCATCGAGAAGGCATGGGATGCAGGCATCAATGCCCACAGCCGTGAACAGACCGGCGGCATCGTAGGCACTAGAAAGTACGTGGGCACTTCAGAAGCCGAAGCACTCCTCCTGAGCCTAGGGATCGAGTGCACAGGTTCTGTCTTTAGTGGCAAAACCGCGTACCTGCAACTCCTCGATGCAGTGGAGTTGTATTTCTCTGCCTTTCCAGCATCGATCCCTGGTGGCAAGATCCACAAGACGTCAAGGCTGCCTATCTTCTTCCAGCGGCCACGGCACTCCTTGACGATCGTGGGAATCGAGAGGTTCAGGGATGGAACGAGGAAGTTGCTGGTCTTTGATCCGGCTTGGAGGCCGCCAGGGGCGATGAGGAATGAGACGTTGGTGGGGCGTGGGTGGAAGGCGAAGCTGGTGTTGAGGGAGTACGAGAAGGGTGAGAGGTCATTGAATAAGTGGAAGGAGTTTGAGATTCTGTGCGTGGATTGAGGTCGTGTCGAGGAATAAGTGACGAGGCCTATTGAGGAATCAATCCGTGAAGGAATAAATCCGTGATGTGAATCGTGATATGGCAATGATGATGATGATGCTAATGATGGAGCAGTATGTCAAGCCGTCGAATGCCATGGCGGGCGTGTGGCGGCAAGGACTTCAAGCCGGCTGTTGCACAGTCATGGACGTGATTGTCAATGACTAGGCTGGATGGAGGCATGAAGAGAAATTGTGAGTCTCCTAAGGAGATGTATCAATTGGCATTCTGACACGATGGCAGTAATATATTGCTAATAACACGATTACAGAATTAGATGCCCCGGCCGGCAAATCACCGCCCTCCTCACGCAGCTTCCGCCATATCTTCGCCTCTAAGCCGCACAATACTGCTGCAACTGATGCGTATCCGCTCCCCAGGCGATCGAATTAAACTCTATGTCCGCTTCATAAATCTGCTGATTGATATCAATCCTCAGGAGATTGAACCCCTTCACCTGATACTGCCGAGATCCAACACATGGAAATGTCCAGTACCAGAGGATGTTGTTGCCGCCTGCTACGAGGATATCGTGCGTGATGATGCCCTGAGTCGGGTGAGCTGTGACGTGCTCGTACCATTCTTGTTCCGAGGTGGCAGAGGCGCCGCCGAGCTGTTCAAGCTTGTCAGTCAGAGTGGCGCCACGGCAGTCAACATTACGCACGGGAGCGCCCTCGAGGGAGAGGATGGAGTCGGAGATCTCAACGTAGTTTGGGGCGACTACGGACGCGGCGGTCTGGCTGATGGTCATGCCGTCATAGCCTTGGCCTTGCAGCACGGCGGAGTATTTGCCCACAATGGTGTTGGCCTGCCATTGAGTCAAGATGCCTGGGTACTGGACTACATTGTCGTGGCCAGCGAATGCGGCGGTGGTGAAGGCAAGGGTGGAGGCGATGGAATGTGCCTTCATGGCGAGCACGACGGTATGCAAGAAATGGGCTGCAAAGGAATGAGTGGTTATGTCTTGGATGTGGAAACCCCGGCGGGTGTATACTTACTGTCGGCAGCGTACGCAGGCTGTCAACAAATACTCTGGTTGCTTTGCCAGCCATGCAAGCCATGCATGCATGCGTAGATGCCGTTCACCTAGTTACCACAGGCTGGCTGATAGAGCAATCCTCGTCCCGGCTTGCTCGTATGCGAGAACTATGCTTTGCAACATTGGCCCTTCCATGTGGTAAGTGCTCAACTCAGCGAGAAAGCAGGGTCGGAAATCATATGAACACCCCTGGCTATGAGACTCTCTTCGCTCACATGAGGAGCGTACAGCCTTGTGTTGGACTTTGCCTCTCCACTCTGCTGCTGCCCAGGAAGGAGGGCAGACGTCCAATGTCGCTGGAAGATTCTTGTGAAGGAAGCATGGAGACATACTTGTTCAAATACTCTGGCTATACTGGGAAGCTGTGCCGATGCTCTTCGCGGCTACGTTGGAGTGAAGCTTGGACGATGTCACCAAATTTTGGCCAGGTTTGCAATGCCTTGTACGTACCTACACAACGGCCGGCATTTTCCTCTGGCTGTATATGAGACTTTCCTGGTCAGGATGTCCACCACGTAGACTTGGGAACGAGCGTTCCAAAGGTTGAGATACGTTATGCAGGTTGTGCATCCTAGACACCGCATACCAGTCTATGTGTGAAGCCCGTGCTCTCTCGTGAATGAGGCTTGAGGGTGAGCTTAAATCGTGCAGCTCAAGCCAACGCATGACCGGAGAGCATCGTATGGCAGACATGGTCGTGAGAGTCCAGCGGGCCAAGGATTCAGGCGTGACGTGCCATGACACGATGCTTGCTGAGAGGGAGGAAATTAGTCCTGTTAGTGTTTGCACACTGCCTGATTGGGGCGCTCGCAACAACGCTCTCGAGCGTGTGAGATGGCATCGACGTGCGTAAGTACCTGTACCACCGAAGGGCAGCGGCCAAGAATACAGACTCGACGTCTGGGACCCCGGCCCGCGCAACGAGCGCTGGCCGAAACGTCCGATAACGGCACGAGGCCTCGGTTCAGCGGCGTCAGATAATCAGCACGCAATGTGAGGTAAGCTCGCCGAAAATGTCATGACTATGGGCCACACGGTACTCGTAACAAGCATGCATTGTTATTGCTGACATCAATCTCACCCACTCTTCCCTCTGCGTCCTGTGCTTAGCAAAGCGAGATGCCCGACTTTCCTGCACACGCCTCGCCGGCGTTTCTGCCCCTCGCACAGCCCCGCCCTTCGAGGGACAGGACCGTCTCGCAACTCGACCTTGACCAGGAAGGAGCGGGAGTTCAGGAGGGGCAGGAGAGGGCAAATCAGTCCGATGACATCCCACCACTGGTATCGCCCGCCCTCACGCCGCCACGCACGCCGTTCCCCGGAGACCACCGTCCAAACCGCCTCCCCAAGTCGATCCCTGTCGGCTCGCCCACACAGAGCGAAGCCGCAGCTGAGCAGTCGAAGCTCCTACCCAAGTTGCCCGAGGTATGGTGCGAAGTCCGAGCGCGGATTCCCACGACGACGGGACAGGAGATGTTCTTGCATCTCTACCACAACAATGTAGATGACAAGGAGCATTTGGCTATTGTGTTCGGACCGCATATTCGGAGTAAGAGCCTGGATGCGGCACGGCCGGGAGAGACAGAGAGAGACCGGATGATCAGAGGCGCATACGTGGGCAAGCTATTTCCGGGAAGGACGAGCAGTCGAGTTGAGCAGGTCCGGCGGGAGGCAGGTGTTAGTGCAGTGGCACCTCCGAGGCCAAGCGCAGAGCACCTTGGGCAGCCCAACGGAATATCGGGCAGGAGAGGCAGTCAGGAAAGTATGGGCGAGGAAAACCCTACGGAAGGCATGGGACCGGCGATGGTGCGAATCCACAGCGAATGCTACACTGGTGAGACAGTCTGGTCTGCCCGCTGCGATTGCGGAGAACAGCTCGACGAAGCAGCACGTCTCATGTCCCTTCCTGCACCTTCCGCTCCTTCAACACCGGGAAGTGAAGTAGGCGAGCAGCATACACATTCTTTTGATGGGAGCAAGCTGCCTTCATGTGGAGGCGTCATCGTATATTTGAGGCAGGAAGGGAGAGGCATTGGACTATTAGCGAAGCTCCAAGCATACAATCTGCAAGATTTAGGCCACGATACCATGGAAGCAAACCTCCTTCTGCGCCATCCAGGTGATGCGCGCTCCTACGGTCTGGCCACCGCCATCCTTCTGGATCTAGGTCTGGGCGGCGATCGCGGCATCAAGCTGCTCACGAATAATCCCGAGAAAGTCAGAGCGGTCGAGGGACCAAACCGGGAGGTCAAGGTGGTAGAAAGGATCCCTATGATTCCGCTGGCATGGAAAACTGGCGGCAAAGAGGGAGTGCACGGTCCGGAGGTGGAGAAGTACATCTCTACTAAGATCGAGAAGTTCAAGCACATGTTCAGCGGCTGATGGGGTAAACACTGCCCGCGGACGAACTCGACGAAGAAAAGACAAAGGATTGGCAGCTGGAAAAGCCCAATATGACCGATGCGGCCTACAGTCGCTTACCACGGTCGCCACCAGTCATTGCCTCAGTGCAGGCTCAGATGCTGACCGACTTGAGTGCCAAGGCAATGTGCCAAGGATCAGGGGGATCAGGCAAAGAGCCCTGTCACAGCACGCTGATGCACTGCAGGCTTTTCCTGTGCCGCCCCCGCCGTCAAAGTCGATCATCAAGATCCATGTTACTCCTGATAGATGAGTAAGGTCACCTGCGGTGTTGGCTATACGGCCTGGTCGCGCAGGGAAGGTCTTGCGGGTGCCTATCGATTGTGGTTCGGAGCTCGTGCGTGGCACTGGAGTGGTTCAAGCCTCCGAGCCTGACTTGACAGATGGCCTGAGGGCAGGACTATCCGTGCTGCGATGGCGAATGTATTTGGGAAAGGGCCCCCTTCAGGATCACCCGGAGCTGGGTTTCGAGCTGTCAATATTCGTGCGCCTTGCGCCAGGGCGCTCGTAGCATTTTGCGGAATTCACGGAACCAGAAATTGCCACATGCGGTGCTTGGGACTCGATTCAGCGTGCTACTAGGACTTGCGAATTTGACTTGCCTTGCATGTCCACTTTGTATATTTCCCGAATCAGATGACAGCAACTTGTACATAACCTACAGCAGTACATATCTGTCGGCCAAGTCGACCGCTCCCTCCTGCTCTGCTCGATAGCACGCGTGGCGCCTTTGGTGAGAATGCGACAACCGGGTTCGCCGTTGTAAAAGTGCCCGGAGGATTCAAGTGCTTTGATCCTACAAACGGTGTCCCGCAATACTGACAGCAGTCTGCTCACGTCGTTATTCAATGTTGACAAGGGAATCGTCCGCACTCTGAGAGCTTCCAGCTCAACCTAGTCTTTCCGTTCTGATGTGATCCATCTCGTCTTCTATATTTTCTCTTCGTTTTCTCTTCGTCATCTAGTGGACTTCCCAAGCATCTCTCGTGATCTATGCCCTCTTAAATGTGGAGGAAAGTCCTCGTGGCGTGAATGCCGACTGCGGGTTTTCCGCTGCGAACCGGAGTGCACCGAATCTGTGCCGAGCCGCATGACCCTTGCATTTCTGCAGATGTGACAACCTCCTGTCTCTCCATTATTTCTTAGGTTCTGTCAGATTTGTGCTTAGACCACGTAAAGTGTATGTCAGAAGGAAGACGAAAGATCCTCAAGAATTGCGACTTGCTCCAGAAACCACTTTGCTTGCAAGTCATGGTTTACAGAGCCTAGGCTGGAGCCTCTGCCGACTATGTGGCGTCCACGGCGTTATTCCAGGCCAGAGGATATTTGGTCCGAATAGCGAAAGTCCTCGCTCGTGTGCAGAGCGCCTCCATCTGCGCGCCGCTCGGCCTGACTGTCTCCTGTCGAGTTTACGTTTACAACGTATCGCCGGATTCTCGCTGTCGCCGCGACCCTAGGATTGCCCGTCCATGACCATCAGTTCAAGGCGATCTCCAAACGCGCAGCGCTCTCCTCCACGTGAGCTGCTGCTAGATAATTATTAGTCAGTCTGAGACTGTCGAGCTCGTAGCGAACATGCTTGAGCTCGAGCAGATCGTGCCGATGACGCTTTCCAACCACACTCCACGGTCTGAGCAGATTGACGCATTCCATGGTCCAATGCTCCACCATATAGCTGGTCCGAGTGTGCTATAATCACGTCCTACATCTCCGTCCAAGTGGACATCGGGCTGGGAGTCAACAAATCTATAACACGAGCTGTGAGGCCACGATTCAAGGGCTCAAGCTCAATCAGCGTCACGACATTGGTATGCGATCGCTGATGGCTTGCAGTGGCGGGGCCCGCGGCAGCAGAAGTGGAGCAGCTGCTTCGGGGCTCCGCGAGAGCGTCCAGGTCGCGGATGGCAGACCGGGACCGTGTGAAGCTGACACATGGTTCGCATGAGCGTCGCCATGGCATTCCTGAAGCAGTTGCACAAAGTGGATAAGATCGTGCCGATAAGCAAGCTGGAGCCCAAACATCCACTAAACCAACTTGAGCGATACTCGATGACTACGATCTTATGATAAGCGCATGAGCAGATCGTGATGGTGTGTTCTTTCGGGTCCCATGGATTGACATGAGTCGTCCAGGCACACGCATGATGATACCTCATTGTGCCGATGGTCAATGGCCTTGCATGAGGTGTAATGACATGACTCGAAAGTCAACCAGAAGAGAGCAGCTCGCGGATACCGCAGCGCCCGCCATTGTCGTCAGGACAAACTCTGGTCTGGCGAACATGTTCTGTCCCGCATGTAAATTGAAATTCAATTGTGCGGTACCTGAGGTCTCATTGGCTCATCATGACTCAAGCGGAGCATCAGCCGCATAGAGTTCGAGGCTTGAGCGACTCCCCGCCGGAATGATCATCGACAACCACGAACATGAGAGGTTGGCAACGTTTGGGCTGCTGAGCATTTGGCCGAAGTACCAGTGTTTGATCATCGTGCGCAAGCAGCGCAACATGGCCCAAGGCACGGTTGCCCATGACGTGACTGAACATGATGGTGGGAGAGAAACAACAGATAACAAGCAGATTCCCAGATTTCGAGACCAGTTCTTTCTCCATCACCAGCAATTTTCTCCATTATTTTAGCATTTCTTCATCTGCCCGATGAAGCCACCCTCTTACGTACAAAGGCCATGCGATGGGATTTATGAGCAAATATCAGAACAGATTCAACCACTCAAATAAGAGCGGTACGACTATGGCCCAGAGCAACCAAGGATCTCAAAGTAAAGTATCTGAATGGGAAAAACAGAACTCAGGACCTGGAGTGATCGGTGTTGAAACAACTATCACCACCGGGACTACCAAGGCCGACGCCCCGAAGGTCGGCACGACGAACCCTTCCACCAACAACAAGAACCAGAGTGGTTCGATGGGAAGTACCCAATCGTCCATTACAACAGGATCTACACAAGGATCTTCTACCAACACAGGCTCATCGACCGGCTCCCAAGTGAAGAGCCCATCTCCTCCCTCCACACGCGCAACGAGCAACGCCGGCGGCAGCAACGACAAGAAAGACTCTGACAACGAGTCCCGTGACGAGGGATACAAGACTCCTCTTAGCGAATCTCGCACCAGTAATAACAACCCCAGCAGTTCCAGCAACAACCAACGTAGCACCCAAAGCGGCAGCAGCGGCAGCGGAAATAATAACAGCAGCAGCTCATACGGCGGCTACGGAAACAGTTCGAACAATAATAGCTCGAACAACAGCAGTACGAACAACAACAGCTCGAACAGCAGCAGCTCATACGGCGGCTACGGAAGCAGTTTGAACAATAACAGCTCGAACAGCAGCAGTACGAACAACAACAGCTCGAACAGCAGCAGTTCGAACAACAACAGCTCAAACAACAAGTCCTCTACTACCTCCGACAGCAACCCTTACAGTTCGTACAGCGAAAAGGCAGCCAAGCCAGCCGACTCAAACAGCAACTTGAGTGGCAATTCTACCGGCACATCTGTCCACTTCAACGACGACGACCTCGTCAGCAGAGCTAGCAACGACTCGTACGATCCTTACAGCTCCGAAAAGAGCGGTAAGTCAGGAAACATTGGTCAAACAAGCAGTTCTATGCCAGGGAGCTTTGGCTCATCCTACGAGCAAGACCGAGACGTTAATCGATCCCGAGCGGGTGGTGTGACAAACTCCACCTCAAACAGTTCTTCGAACAACACCTCCTCGTACAACTCTTCGAGCAACAACAACAGCTCCTCATCAAACAACATTTCATCATACAACCCATCAAACAACACTTCATCCTACAACCCAAGCTCAGACAACTCTTCGTCGAACAACAATAGTTCGTCGTACGGCTCTTCGAACAACAACAGCTTCTCGAACGACACGTCGAGCAGCAACTCCAACGCATACAGTTCTCTCGGAGGTCAATCTTCCCAGGGCCACCACAAGTCTCAGTCTTCCACATCCAACTACGACGACCGCTCAGACTCAGGGTACGGAAGTGTCAACAACAAATCCAACAACATGATGTCCAGCGGAGGAATGAGCGGCCGCGGTGGCGGTGGCATGTCTGGAGGAGGCGGACGATCAATGGGTAACGATAACGACAGCGGTGGCTACTTTGGAGGCGGCGGTGGCGGCGGTGGCGGCAGTGACGTTGACGACGAGCCACCTAGACCCGCGCGCGGTGGTGGCCGTCCTCAAGGCAGCGGCAGCCGAAACCCATCGTACGAAAGCAATGCTTCGCGCGGTGGTGGAGGAAGACGTCCTCAGCAGTCCAGCTCCTACGAGGACATGCGTGATCTTCCTGACAGGTCTGCTGGCGGACGTGGTGGCGGAGGCCGTGGTGGTCCAAGCTATGACGACGACTTTGATGATGGTTCATCGTATGGCGGCCGTGGTGGTGGAGGTGGAGGCTTCGGAGGGGGCCGCGGTGGCAATTCCTTCGATGATGACCGCTCAGGTGGAGGCTTTGGAGGTGGAGGAGGCCGTGGCGGAGGCGGTCGTGGTGGCATGGGTGTTCGTGGCGCCTCTTACGACGATGACGATGATGATGGCCATGGCGGCGGAGGACGTCGTGGTGGCGGAGGTGGATTTGGCGGTGGAGGAGGCGGCGGTTATGGTGGTGGCCGTGGCGGCGGTGGTGGAGGTGGTCGTCGCGGTGGTGACTATGACAATTACGATGCCGGTTACGCCCATGCCCGCGAGGAGTTGGATGAACGACGCCGGTCCGGCAACAACAACATTGGCGGACGTGCCGGCGGAGGTCGTGGCGGCGGCGGCGGCGGCCGTGGCGGCGGCGGTGATGATATGGGCGTGGACTCGAACATGCTTGGCGGTGCTTTCGAGGCTGGTTACAAGGCCGCGTTGGCTAAGCTCCAGCAGAGTGGTGGCAGGAGGTAAGTTTGTCTCCTGCTGGTCAGTGCAGGGCCCTGGCATCACGACATGACATGACATGATTGTTCATGGCAAGGGTGATGATATATACATGATGGATGAAGGGACCATGAGGACCTTCTGAGTCAGGATCTCCTATGTTGGTGGACTTGTGTGTATTATAGTCTTTTCATAGAGCTTGGAATAAAGAAACAAAAAACCCTACAACAGCTGCGTCTCTCATTTCTTGATCGCAGTTCTCGTCAATGTCCACCCTGACGAAAATGGACTAGACATGAGCATTTGGTCATGCCTAATCTGTCAGAGGGATATATGTATTGACGGCCATGATTTAACGTCACGCCGCCGTCCTACTGGGACCTATCATACATCGAGGTTCCTGTCACGCCTTGTGAATTGGAGGACGACCACCAAGATGAGCATGGCTCTCGCGGCCGCGTCGACAGGGCCTCAGCGCCGTTCAACCGGGCAAACGGCCCAGCCATCTCGGCGCCTCGACAACAGCCAACGTACACGCCTCCTGAGTAATCTCGAGATGCTGGGAGGGAGAGGGTATGGTGAGGCCGGAGGAGCATGCCGTTGCTTGCGGCGGTCTCTGCTCGTATGAGGATGAATGATGACGAGTTGCCCGAGGGCTATGTACATGTAGGCATCTGTCATGGCTACTCGATATAATCTTCGTTATTCTAGTTGACATGATTGTATTCGTTGGGCGGGGACTGCATGATTGGATCTATGCTCGCTGCACTTCTCTTTTCATCTAACAGTTGTGGTCAGGGACATCGTTGGAGGTGACAGTGTCTCTAGATCAGACTGGAAGCAGTGTACCAGGCCGATTGCCTGGAGAGGAAGGCGCGGTAAGCCTGGTTCGAGGAATGAAGGTGGGAATTGATGAGCAAGAGGGGATAGGTGGTGCGTCATCTATCTCGAGCATCGTGCAGGCAGCTGCTCGCCTCTCAGGCATGAGCATTTGACCGACTCCAACCGCCTGGCTGCACGCGGCGCATAGCATACGGATGACCGAGACCTCCTCGACAGAGATGATTGTGACGATCGGACGTGTTGCAATCCGAGTCATCAGACACTGCGCTGCGAGCCGCTGGTTCTGAAAGCATGACGGATCACGTCGTCCCACCCTACCACCTCCTTGGCTCCAATCAGTGCCCCGTGCTGCCCCTGTACACGCTCCAAATCGCTCTGGCCCTTCGCATGTCCCATATCATTGACGAGGCAGACGTGATCAGAACCCCATACCATCCGCGCACCCAGCTCCCATGTTCCACCGCGGAATCGCAGCTCATAGTAATTCCCATTCGGACAGAGATGGAACTCGAGAAGCTTCATGTTGTTCATGTTGGCGATCAGGAATCCGGGCATACGTGGCCCGATGCGGGGATGATCGAAGGAGAAGACGTTGAGGTTGTAGAACAGCGGCAGGTGTACCCTTCGGATTTGGCGGCAGGTCATTGAGAGTGCTGGCTCGGCGTAGCGCTTCGGAGCCACGTCAGGAGCGACGTCGATGGCATCCGATTCCTGGACCGCGAGTTCGTAGATGTTGTTGCGGAGCTCGGCTGCGAGTTGCAGCAGGCGGCAGCGGGTTTGGGTTGGGTTCGCTTGCTCGCCTGTCGCCTGTGATGAGGGCGAGGCCATGGTAGTAGCATCGAGCGAGCAATCTGTTGGGGCGCTGGACCTGCTGCTGAGGACCTGCTGCCCGAACTGGAGTTCTGCCAGCGCCCGCACTTCCAACGCCATGGTCTCGAAGGCCTGTGGAGGTCAGTACTGTCTGGTGTCATGCTTCGAGAGGGTGGGACTGACCGGGGCGGGCTCGGCTTCACCCATTGCTATTGGGAAGAGCTTCGCGATGCAGAGGAAGCTGTCCAGTGCTTCGGTGGAAGCGGAGAGTGTCGAGGTGCATCCTGCTGCTCCAAGTGGACGACTTGGGCGTCTTCGTGACACGTCTTGCGCATGCACGTGCGTTCGGGGTCCCAAGCGGTCAAGCACTCGAGCTGTCGCTTTGACGACCGCGCCTCGCTCCCCAAACAAGTCTGAGAGGCGTAATGGGGAGGGTGATGGTACCAGCTCACAGGAGCCATGGGAGCGCTGCTGGTATAACAGCTGGCTCACGAGTCCAGACCATCATCACTTCCATCTCCATCCTTGACCCACCTCACAGCGCCCTCTGGCGGGAAAGTCGCAAACATCAGAATCACAAAACCGACCACCGCAATCCCGGCATTGACCGCAAACGTCAGATTCGGACTGCCAACCTGCGCAAAAGCCGCAAAGATCACCCCTAGAACGCACAATCCACGAGTATCAGTCGAATGCCTTCCCTCCAAGTTCTCCCTATCACGGAACTTACCAAAAATACTGGTACTAGTCAATCGCGCAAACAACTCAACCAGACTGATCGCACTCAGAGCATCCGTCCTCTGCTGCGGCGGACACATCTGCATAATCGTTCCCTTTGCTGCTGGGCCGGTCCCGGAAGCCAGGGGTAGCACGACGGCGATGAGGTACATCTGCCAGCCCTTGGTGGTGAAGGTTGCGAGGCCGGTCAGGAGGCCGTCGAGGATGAGGCTGTATTTTGTGAAGAGGAGGTCGAAGAGGAAGGATTCTTCTTGGTTGCTGGATGGTTTGACAGGTTCTGTGGGCTCGGAGGGTGTCTCCATCGTTTGGGTGCCGGAGGTGACTTGGTCGGGGTCCGTGGGGATGGATGAGATGTCGTCGTCGTTGAGTCTGACTTTTTGCCGGGCTTTCTGGTTTCGTTGGTGTCTCTCGAGCCATCTTCGGCCTGAGGAGATGATGATCGGGAAGGCGAAGGTCAGGAAGAGACCACGGATGAGCGAGTTGATGGAGATCAGTAGGCCGTTCTCACTGGTGCCGAAGCCAAAGATATCTGTGCTGTACATCTGCAGCAGCACCGCGATGTAGCTGGTCGCTAGCACTCCGAGGAACACTCCGATGCCCAACAGCAGAACCCCATATTGCGTCTGCACTCTTCCGGAACCAGCCAGGACGTACCTTTGCGGCGCAAACATCTTGATTGGATCGAAGAAACTTGCGAGACTTCTCGAAGACGCCTTCTCGACATTCGGATGACGAATCTCTGGGAGGCAGAGTTGGACGTAGAGGCAGCAGAGGATGAACATTGCCAGAGTCACTCTGAACGGCCATATGATGCCAAACACATCTCCGATGAGTCCTCCAGCCAGAAAGCCGAGGGCCGTGCCGAACATTGCACACCCAGAAAGACGGCCCAGCGTTGCTGTACGCTCCGCCGGCTCCACGACTTCCGTAGCAAGGCTGTTGAGGGCGAGAAGATAACCCACGGGTCCACCGACGACTGTGATGATCTGGCTGCACTGCGTGATGACGATGCCAAGGGCAGCTCCCGTCTCCACGCCAATGTTCTGGATCACCAACCTCACGGCGGGAAAGAAGACCGTGAGCAACAACGCCCTCTTGATCCCCAGGAACTTCATCGTCCAGCTGGTGAAGAACAGATTAAGGACGCCAAACAGCGTGGTCGAGACGCCGAGCAATGCCACGGATCTGGCGGTGTTGGCCTCAATCCAGCGCACGTTGCACGCAGGATGGCCCAGACCATCGATTGGGGTCCATGGATGGGTTGGGTCGAGCGGTCCGTGGCGTTTGTAGTATTCCTCGCAGGTCATGAGGCCGAAGACGTAGATCAGTGGGACCTGGGTCACTCCGAAAGAGAGCGAGACGAGGAAGCCGGTGAAGAGGACGCGATAGACGGCGCTGGCTCTCCAGAGGATTGAGGCTCGAGAGGCTTGGCGTTGGAGGAGGGGGGTCTCTTCCGATGGCGCGGCGTGGTCATTGTTGAGGGAGATGGAGATGGTGGTGGCGAGTGAAGCCGTACGGGAGGGAGGGAGTGCTGGCATGGTTGCGGTGACACCACACGGAAGACCCGACGGTCACGATCGACATTGGATGATGACCGTCTCGCGATGATGATCAAGATATAAGAAATTGGTTGGAAGCACTTATCTCCAGCGAACTGCTCAATGTGGACTACCTTATGTATGCTCGCCGAAGCCGGGGTCGTTAAGGGGCGTTCGCCCGACCCGCCTCGATTGCGCAGGGCCGTGTCGTAGTGCAGCATGACTACTACTACAGTCTACATGTACTGGGTAGATGAGATGGAGGATGAGATGATGGGACGAGCGGCATCATTACATATATCGAGATCGGGTGACAGGGTCGGCCCTCGCCTGTGGGCATTATCGTTATTACGTATTTAATGGTGTTGATGTGAATCAGCGGTCCTTGTTGGCTGCTAGGAAGTATTTTATTATGTTTCCAACGTCGATGCTTTCGCCTGAAGTAGGAGGATGATCCTTCTTCGCCCCTGTCTCGTGCAACGGAATAAGGCCGATACATGTATGGCTGGTGTCCTCGTCCACCTCCAGAAAAATCATCATACTGACACTACTGCTCCGGCTGCTATCCCTCCCCCGATGCTCCTACATACTTCTGATCATAACACAAGTCATGATGATGGACAAGGGAATGCCGGGAGAGAACAGAATGTTCTCTATTATAGTAGCAAGCTTACTTAATTAGTGTTTCGAATTCTGCTTATTATGTGTTACGTGCATATCTTATATAATATGTAATACGTATTTCTTATTTAATAGATATTACGCGTATTTCTTATTTAATATATATTACGTATATTTCTTATTTAACGTATATTTATTATTTAACGTATATTACGCGTATTTCGTATATTTTTATTTAATATAGGTCCTATAGGCTTACGCATAGCTAGCTATAAATACTAAGGTTATAGAATATATTAATTATAGGACTATATATACTAAGTAATTTTAACTATATATTACTTAATAGGCGCTAACTTTATTAATTAAAAGATATTATATCCTCTCCTACTAAGGCTTATATACTCCTATAGAGCCTATAATACTCTAATATCCTACAAAATTAAGAGAATATAACTATTAGAGGCTAGTTATAAGCCTATATTATAACTACTATCTACTATCTACTATAATAGGGGCATTTATTTCTTGTTTAATATAAGACTCGGGCTAAGGGGGTCCTTTAGATCTATACTATAGGCGGTCTATAAGGGGTTAATATATATATATACTACCTATAG